>OZ018410.1:1800000-2163722 GCA_963969595.1 Neckera pumila | reverse complement strand
TTTTTTGGTGTTGAGGAGTATTCTTGTGGTGTTTTCTTGGGAGCAACTCTTGAGCTTCAAGCGTTTGTACTTCATTGGAATGGCAAAGGTCTTTGAGCTACTTGGACAATGTTGAGGATTTGTTTTGCTTGCTTGCTGTTGTGTGATTTTTTGTTCTCCTTTTTGGATTTACAGATCTGTGACATAGATAACAATTGGCTACAGCTTAAGACACCTGTTACAACCTCACTGTATTGGGATGGGTACAGGTGAGGCTGAGCCTTCAGATCTTGGACTTCCATTTTTGGTTTTCAAGAAAGAAGATACTTTCAAGCACTGGACATTTAGTCAAATTTTTTATGTGCTTGGTTATGGATACTTGTATTTGGCAATTTTTAGATTTATTTCTTGGGAGACTTTTAGAATATAAGTACTCTACCTTGGTACTTTCTCTATGAACAGATTATGAAATTGATAGTTTTTATACCAAGATTGTGTACAATCTATGATTTGACAAACACATATCTTATTTTAGCTTGTGAAAAGATTTGCTTGATTCCAATTTGGTTACAAGTTAGGTGGTGACAAGATTTGGCCCTGTTTAGGGATGTCCAGTCTTAGTCCCTTCTTATTTTTTCCACCCATACAGGTGCGGTGAGCACCTGTCCCTATCTTAGAACTACCTTCCAAGTACCACTTTGAATTCTATTTTAGGTCTGTCTAACAATTCTACTTGGTGTAGGAAACACAAACCGGCTGGCTCCCAGAGCTTACAGCAATGGGATACAAAGAGCCACTCCCAGCACCGTCACCATCCGTGCAATCAGTCATCTCTACTATTGCAGACAAGGAGATACATGACTTCATCCAAGAAGCTGACAACACGGCATTGCTTGACCAAGATGACGAGGGTGAGCATGCACCTCTTTTGCTCACCACCTTGGACTTATCACATTGGACAGCCGTTATGATGGCTGCCATTGTGGATAAAAACAAAGGCCTAGAACGCCTGCAGGAGGCCCACCAAGCGTTAGCCCAACTTCTGGAGCAAGATGAACTGGAGTTCGTAGAAGCAGCTGGCAACACAAAAAGAGTGGAAGCTGCGCTAAGACTGGCGAACCCCCACGAGGAGTGGAGTGACCCACCACCAGCGACGAACCTGTCACAGCCCGACACTGCGGCTGCTAGCTCGCTGCACCCGCTCCTCGCCAAGCTGAACATCCCTGATGCACACAAAGCGGCCATTGAGGATCTCTCCGAGTCAATACAAATGACGCAGTCTGAACGAGAAATGTCTACGCTCGATGTACCCGATAAGGGACCTTCAATTCCGTTTTTGCCACCTAGAGCTGTTGAGGAACAACTTTCGTCACGCGCACACAGGACCTGGTGCCTGTCGAATATCAATTTATTGGCTCCAATTACGATCCACATGTGGAAGCTGTGGGCCGACCTGTCTGATCAGGAGGTGCAGTTTTGTGAAGAGAGAGCATTGAGTTGCAATGGGCTTCACGAGAAACCCGTGGAATTGGTCAACGCGTTTCCTATCGCGTTATACGACCACCACAAGTGCACCACTACTGCGATCAACGTCCATACGAAGTTGGATATCCTTACTTGTACCCCAAGAAATCCCAAGTTCACTTCACAGTTATGGAACTGCCAGAGACCCTACATACGTTGCAAATGCAACCAAAACGCCAAAACTGGCTGTAGAGGCAACATGCTCTGGTTCGATCACAGTATTTGGTTTTTAATCAACAACCTACCAAGGTTCTTTCCCGACAGCTCCTACCCGTCATTGCCCTCCAAATATGGAGCGTTCTTGACCTGGATGAAAGGTGCCGCAAGATATGCGGTAAAGACTCAGATCACGTTTTTGGCAATACGTAGACTCATGGAGACAGCTGCACTTGAATTCGCTACGGATGCTTCCCAGAAGTTGCTTGCGAAACATTATGAGGCTCCGGGGGCCAGGAAAGTCGAACGACTTTTTAAACCAGCATCATTCTCTGCTGAGATGGCGCCGACACCTCCGCAGAAGAAACGGAGAATCAATATGAATGTGTCAGCCGGCGAACTTTCCAACGCCCAGCAACGCACTCCACCAACGTATCCACGAAATGGTGGACGCGGTTCAGGCCGTCCCAACGGAGGACGTGGGAATTACAACAGAAATTACAAATCGCCAGGTGGTTTTCAATTTATCGGAGGCAACAATCGCCACCAGGAACAATCACCCACAGGCTCTGCCAGATCGGAGTATCTGCGCATCGAACCATCTCCTGCATCGGCTGACAGTAGACCAAAGCCACGATCCGCACCAATCCAAGGTCGAATTCTTAATTGGGATAGCATGTGACTTCTGATAACCCACATGGTTGGCATTGTGTGATCACAGATGGACGCACTTTGACAACAGATAACTACGGACGCTGCAAGGTCCAGAGAACCCCCAGTCACAGAAAGACAGGCTTTATTAGACTAAGATACTGCAATAGAGCCCTAGAATGGCTCAATTTTAGACAGATATTCCATGACCTGTTGGTCTTTTTCAAGTATGACCACCTTTGTCCTATATTGGAAGGCATCGTGTTTGCCTGGTCTTATATTGGAAATCTCTCCACGGTGTTATACAAACCGTCGGCAGTATTTAAACACTTCTCTTTTGTACATCTACTTGACGATTCTAATCCATGTGCATGCAATACCGCTGCTAGATTCAAAAGATTCAACGATCCACTCACGGTGAATGAACTCTCAGGTTACACAAAAGCCGCTATTCACGTCAGAACTATGGATGTTTCAATCATCCAACACAAAGCTCTGCGTGAATCCCTAGCACAAGGCTTGAATCACATACCACTGCAAGCAACTAACATTTCCCACGCTATTGCTACGGTATTTGAAGCTTACGAACAGCTAATCTCTATCTTACAACTCGATTCAGATACTGAATTCCCAATCGATGATGCACACCGCTGGTTGCATGAACGATGCCTTGGTACTCTAAAAAATGCATCAACAAACAACAAGTACGGCCTTAGATTCTCGGGACAGCCAGTTTTCGATATCCCTGCGGTACAGGATGAAATCAGATGGATAACAAACCATCTGTATTGCTCCGGGCTAGACAAAGCCACGAACAATGCTTGCTTTATATGCATCAGACATATAAGATTTCAAGCTTTGGAGCGTTTGAACGGAAACGACTTCATACCCTGCAAACGTAACGGCGTCTGGAAGCTACAAACTAGTATTCTTGATGCAGTCAATACCGAACTAGCACAGATACTTCCAGAAAGCCCTCCGGTACACCAAGCTCTGCCATACTTAATGGCGTCGTATAAACAGCATAAAAATAAATACCGGTGGATCACCAACGCCTTCCATACAGTATTTTCGAATATTGCGACCTTACTCACACTATCATCCAACGTGATAATTGAGTCCTTGAAACAGTGGGCCGCAGTAACAGAAAACGGATATGGTAACTTCTTACGTACTCAAACTAGCATGTACTGGGGTATAGACTCTATACTAGACACCACTCTGAACTTACCAGACATGATCAGTGATATCTTCGTGGCCGATATTACCCGTTGTTACGAGTCAATCCCTCTACAGGGCTCAGACAACTTACTCGATGCAATCAGGTTCATAGTAAAAATCGCTGCCCGACACAGCAGTAACCAACATCCCAGGGCCACCACTTCCATGTGGATTCGCTTCAATCAAGAAGGCATCCCTGCGGCTGCTAAATGGGCAACGTCGCAACCTTCAACTGCGAACTGGATCGCCTTCAGCACCCAACGATTAATCCAATTACACGAATGGCTCATAAACCACTGTTACATCACGTTGGGTGATCGAGTATGGCAACAGCATTTGGGTATCCCTATGGGATTCTCATGCTCCCCAGTATGGTGCAATATGTATCTCTTCGCTTATGAGATCCAATTTATTCAACGATTAGCAAAACTGGGACGCACTGACTTACTGTCTAAATTCCAAACAGCGTTCCGATACATTGACGATTTGTGCTTGATCAACGTGGGAAATCCACGACTTTTTCTCTCACCTGAACAACCTCGCACCAACACCAATCCATTTTGGATTTATCCCTTGAATATATTGGATATTAAAGAGGAAACTGCAGGTTTTTCTATCACCGATCCAGAACGTGGGATTTCCGCTCATTTCATGAATGCTGAAATCACTGTGCATGAAACAGATCCACACAAGTATTCGTTCCGCAAGTATGATAAAAGGAGAAATCTGCCATTCAAATACACGCAGTATATCAAATTTAGGTCTAACAGACCGATTCATCAAGCTTACAATATAGCAATTTCACAGGTTCTCCCTGTTCTATACATCTCCAGCACGGATGATGTTGCCATAAGAGAAATACAAGTCATCATCCAAACCATGGTCAATAACGGCTTCAAGCAAGAACGCTTAGCAAGAAATATCGGCAAATTCCTAAACAATGGACCTTTTCCTGCAGTCCGTGTCAACATTGAAAATATACGAGCTTCTCTGTAAGTCTCCTCCAATATATTTTTTCAAAAAAGAAGTTTGTAAAGAATTACCTTGAAGTTTGAGCCTGGTATGCACCTCTATAGGAGAGTGGCATACCAGTGCCAATCTCCTATAGAGGTAACATCACCAGGGGTGGTGGAGGGCCTTCTTCTTCTTCTTCTTCTTCTTTAGTCATAGAACAATTTATGTTCCTTTATTTGATTATACCCTAATTTTCCAATTAGGCCAATATCATATAAAGTAGACCTTCTAAATTAATTTGGCATTGGTTTAACAAAACCAAACCTTCTCCTTGAGATGACCATATGCAATTTAATTTTGCTTGCCTTACCTTCCAAGTTTCCCAAAAATTATACACTTACAAAAAAGTTTTTTTAAACACTCATAGTATGTAGATTTATTTTTAACACAATGCTTCTATAATATGGCTCTAATTCCATACTTCAAATAAGCATTGAGATTTTATAAATAAAACTACCTTTATTAAAAAATGCTATAAGTCCAATACTTGTACCACAGTATGATGTGGCTCAAATCATAAAGTATTTGGATCCTCTATAGATTTCTTGGTAAACTGTACCACCCACCCTTCCCTCTAAAGGTGAAAATTTAGGTGGCTAATTACTACCACTATGGCAAGATGGTGTAACCACCACATTATGGCCATAACTATGAGAGTTCCCTCCCAAATTCAAATTAGTAAGTTTATAATGGCTTCTTTGCTCCATTGTTCCTCCAGCTTACTGTGACGATTGAGTTTTTTGGTGTTGAGGAGTATTCTTGTGGTGTTTTCTTGGGAACAACTCTTGAGCTTCAAGCGTTTGTACTTCATTGGAATGGCAAAGGTCTTTGAGCTACTTGGACAATGTTGAGGATTTGTTTTGCTTGCTTGCTGTTGTGTGATTTTTTGTTCTCCTTTTTGGATTTACAGATCTGTGACATAGATAACAATTGGCTACAGCTTAAGACACCTGTTACAACCTCACTAACATTACATTGGATTGTGGTGTGTATTGGGATGGGTACAGGTGAGGCTGAGCCTTCAGATCTTGGACTTCCATTTTTGGTTTTCAAGAAAGAAGATACTTTCAAGCACTGGACATTTAGTCAAATTTTTTATGTGCTTGGTTATGGATACTTGTATTTGGCAATTTTTAGATTTATTTCTTGGGAGACTTTTAGAATATTAGTACTCTACCTTGGTACTTTCTCTATGAACAGATTATGAAATTGATAGTTTTTATACCAAGATTGTGTACAATCTATGATTTGACAAACACATATCTTATTTTAGCTTGTGAAAAGATTTGCTTGATTCCAATTTGGTTACAAGTTAGGTGGTGACAAGATTTGGCCCTGTTTAGGGATGTCCAGTCTTAGTCCCTTCTTCTTCTTCTTCTTCTTCTTCTTCTTCTTCTTCTTCTTCAGCCTAGAAACTATTCACATTAGTTCATACGATTTTGGGGCAATTTCTAAATATGTAAAGTTATTCCTTTGACCATTTCTAAATCATAAGGGTATGGTATAGTTCCATTTGAAAAATGGACTAAAATTTTATCATAATAAAGCCCTGGATTTATCAATATAGTTTTTTTAATTTTTTTAATTTGTTATTCATTAGCATCGATAAGTTTAAAAGTCCCACATGATATAGATCCACATATATATATATATATATCCTTTGTGTTCTTACACATGTCTATAAACATATAGATACTTTATATGTGTTGAAAACAATCACAAAAGTTTAAAATAACCATAGGTATTTTACATACATGGGTTAATCTCACCTTGAGGTGACTTGACAAACTTTAGGATTCAATTATTCAATTATACATTTGCCTACATGGTGGGAAGTACCACCCACCCACCCACTAAGGGTGAGTCTTCATTAAGCTACAGTAACCACTACTTGTGGAATAATTACTGACCAGTGGAAAATGTCATACAACCACTTTATGGCCACTACTTTGTAATTTTTCCCTCCCATTTTTTGAATCCGCAAACGTATGAACCACTCTCATGTTTTCTCTCTCCCAAGTGCAAACTGGTGAACATATAGTGGCTTCCATGCCATAGTTTGTTCATTTCTCACTGTGACAATTGCAAGTTGGGCATTTTCTTGAGAGCTGGTGTGGTCGACTCTTCATCTTCTAGTGCTAACATCTTACAAGAATGGCAAAGGTCCTTGGATTATATTTGAGAGACTACTCACCTTCTTTGCTCACTGATTTGAAATTTTGGATTGTGTTTAGGATATTGCTCATACTTTTTGCTCTGTGATTTGAAACATTTGGCTCCTTTATGTTTTTTGCAGATCTGTGACATAGATAGCAATTGGCCGTTGCTGAAGACACCTCGTGCATCCTCACTGACTTGACATTGGTTTGTTTTGTCTTTGGGACGGGCACAGGTGAGGCGCAGCCTTCAGATCTAAAATTCCTTTTTGGGAGTACATGGAGCAAAAGTTTTATTCTAAGCACTGGGGTTATCTTTCCATTTTGTTGTGCTTTGTTACAAGGGTTATTTACCACACTGGATTACACTTGAGAATATAGAAATGACTATCAAATACCATAGTGCAATATTATGTCACTTCCAAGAATGTTTGAGACTGCTTTGTACTTCTCTATAAATTAGTAGAGACATGTTTCAATTCTTTGATGACTACAAAGTAAGGTTTAGAAAAGATGGGGCCCTGTTAAGGGATGTCCTGTCTTAGTCTTCTTCTTCTTCTTCTTCTTCTTCTTCTTCTTCTTCTTCTTCTTCTTCTTCTTCTTCTTCTTCTTCTTCTTTGGCCATTTATAGGGATTAATTCTCTAATTTATAATAAGCCAAGCAAAAGTTACCTTAGATTCTTTGTTTTGGAATTATTAAAATACACCTATTTGGTTATTTTACCTTCCGATTATTTAAATCCCGTTGTCATATATATATTTTTATCAAATACCTTATTTGCTTAAAAGTACTTATTTTTATTTTTATATGGGTGGTTAGCAAATAATTTTCTTAAAACATTGCAAGTCTATGCAATTAAATTATGCTCCACATGTCTAAATTTCTGGACCATTATCACTTTGGGTGGTCCTCCAAAGAAATTTCAAATTTTAAACTAGGTCTGTCAGGTGGGAAATCCCACCCACCCACCCACTATGGGTGTAGACTTTATTAGCTGTCTCCACTATTAGAGATTGTGATTTATTTTACAACTACCTAATAAATACGTCTCTCTGGTTTTTCCCTCCAAGCCTTGCAACTACTTAGTGCCTTTGTATTGCCATACATCACCATCTTGGTGTGACAATCTACTCGGGCTGGTGTTTTGTGTGGAGCGCTCTGTGACTCTTGAACTTCTAGCAAGTTTACTTGACTACGGAATGGCAAAGGTCTTGGTGATTTTTTAGTGTGTTTGAATCTTCTTAGTGTGTTTGAGGATGTTTCTCACTGATTTGCATTTGCTTTACCATTGATGTGACTTATGACCTTTGTTTGTTCTTCCTTTTCTTCCTTGTTGGAATTTTAGGATCTGTGACATAGATAACAATTGGCTACAGCTTAAGACACCTGTTACAACCTCACTAACATTACATTGGATTGTGGTGTGTATTGGGATGGGTACAGGTGAGGCTGAGCCTTCAGATCCTGGACTCCCAAATTTGTGGATTTCATGGAACAAGACTTTTTCAAGCACATGGACATCTCTTCTATGCTTTATTGTGCTTATGGATATTTTAGTTATTCTTACATTTTTAGATACTTCTTCCCTCAAAAGAAGTGTTATGTAAAAAAACTATTTCTGATACTACTTGTACAGCTTATGGAATGAGAAATGAGATTTGATTTAGAAGTGGTTATTTTATAGCCATGATACTTGTTTTGCTACAAGATAAGTTGTGAAAAGATGAAGCCCTGTTTTGAGGTGTTTCAGTCTTAGTCCTTCTTTGGCCATTTATAGGGATTAATTCTCTAATTTATAATAAGCCAAGCAAAAGTTACCTTAGACTCTTTGTTTTGGAATTGTTAAAATACACCTCTTTGGTTATTTTATCTTCCAATTATTTAAATCCTATTGTCATATATATATATATTTTTATACCTAATTGCTTAGAAGTACTTAATCTTTATTTGGATGGTTAGCAAATATTTTTCTTAAAAACATTGCAAGTCTATGCAATTATATTATGCTCTACATGTCTATATTTCTGGACCATTATCACTTTGGGTGGTCCTCCAAAGAAATTTCAAATTTTAAACTAGGTCTGTCAGGTGGGAAATCCCACCCACCCACCCACTATGGGTGTAGACTTTATTAGTTGTCTCCACCATTAGAGATTGTGATTTATTTTATAACTACATAATAAATACGTCTCTCTGGTTTTTCCCTCCAAGCCTTGCAACTACTTAGTGCCTTTGTATTGCCATACATCACCATCTTGGTGTGACAATCTACTCAGGCTGGTGTTTTGTGTGGAGCGCTCTGTGACTCTTGAACTTCTAGCAAGTTTACTTGACTACGGAATGGCAAAGGTCTTGGTGATTTTTTAGTGTGTTTGAATCTTCTTAGTGTGTTTGAGGATGTTTCTCACTGATTTGCATTTGCTTTACCATTGATGTGACTTATGACCTTTGTTTGTTCTTCCTTTTCTTCCTTGTTGGAATTTTAGGATCTGTGACATAGATAACAATTGGCTACAGCTTAAGACACCTGTTACAACCTCACTAACATTACATTGGATTGTGGTGTGTATTGGGATGGGTACAGGTGAGGCTGAGCCTTCAGATCCTGGACTCCCAAATTTGTGGATTTCATGGAACAAGATTTTCAAGCACATGGATATTTCTTCCTTGCATTTTTTTGTGCTTAGACTTATGGATATTGTTGTTAGACTACTTCTTTTTACAAAGAAGGTTTTATATATATACACTTGTCTTGAGACTATTTGTAAAGCCTTAGAGAATGGTGAGATTTGACTTAGAATGGTTTATTTTATTGGCCATGATACTTGTTTGCTACAAGTTAAGTTAAGAAAAGATGAGGCCCTGTTTTGGGGTGTTTCAGTCTTAGTCCTTCTTCGGCATTTGTATAAGTAATTTATTTCTAAGTAAATCGACTAGACATTGCCAGAGGTCATAGTCATTGAACCTTTTTACCAATTTTTTACCATGGTTAAACCATTCTTATGGGGGATTTTTGTAAAAAATAATAAACCATTTTCTTCCTCTTTTTGTTTAGTTATCCCAAGAGTACCTCAATTTTACTTATATGAATGATAGTCTAATCCAGGGTTTTGCCTAAAATGGACTATAACCTTTTTCCAATTTGGATTAATCAAAATTATTTCTATGGGCCTATCTCCTTTTAGGCTTAACTTCCATAGGGATTTTAAATTGATTACTATGAGCCCATCTCTTTTGGCACATCTTCCATAGTGATTTGATTTTAAATTTAGCCAATGACAGGCAAGTACTTCTATGGTATATTACATCATAGAAAGGTATTCAAATTATTTTGAATCAAGGCGGGAATCACATTGGTTGAAACCCACCCACCCACCCACAATGGGTGGCGCCTAATTTAGTAATTACTCTGACAATGTAGTGGGTAGTTATCTCCCACATGCATCTTTATTATCCATAGAGTAGTTTCTCTCCCACAGTATGTGACTATATTAGCCTCACATTTCTTTTGTTAGTACTCCTCTTTCGTTTGTGAGTGCGACGATTCATTGTGGTGCAATTTTGGAGGATAGTTTGAGACTTTGAGTGCAACTCTTGGACTTCCATAGTGAAGGAGGAATGGCAAAGGTCTCTTGACTTTGGAGCGTGTTTGGATTATGTTACCTTTTTGTTGCCTTGTGGTTTGATTCAACTATGTTTTTCATTTGGTTTGCTGGATTTGTGACATAGATAGCAATTGGCTTTAGCTTTAGACACCTGTTGCATCCTCACTCACACTACATTGGCTTGTTTTGTGTTTGGGACGGGTACAGGTGAGGCTGAGCCTTCAAATCCGACTCTTCCGATTCCTGATTCATGGAGCAATTTGTTTTCATGCACATGGATTCCTATGTGGATTCCTACTTCTCCTGTGCTGTTACTTTACTATTAGATATGGATGGAATATGAAGCACTTATGATGATTTTTATGTAGAGTTTGGTGACTCTTATGTATCCAAAGTAAACTTTTTTGGATTACTATGGCAAAGTGATATTTTTTGATACAATTTACCTTGGTTTCAATTTGATCTTTGATTTGATGTGAGCCAATATAACTCAATCTAGCAAGAAGTTAGGTTTTTGGCAAGTGAAGCCCTATTTAGGGATGTTTCAGTAAAATGTCCTTCTTCTTCTTCTTCTTCTTCTTCTTCTTTAGTCATAGAACAATTTATGTTCCTTTATTTGATTATACCCTAATTTTCCAATTAGGCCAATATCATATAAAGTAGACCTTCTAAATTAATTTGGCATTGGTTTAACAAAACCAAACCTTCTCCTTGAGATGACCATATGCAATTTAATTTTGCTTGCCTTACCTTCCAAGTTTCCCAAAAATTATACACTTACAAAAAAGTTTTTTAAACACTCATAGTATGCAGATTTATTTTTAACACAATGCTTCTATAATATGGCTCTAATTCCATACTTCAAATAAGCATTGAGATTTTATAAATAAAACTACCTTTATTAAAAAATGCTATAAGTCCAATACTTGTACCACAGTATGATGTGGCTCAAATCATAAAGTATTTGGATCCTCTATAGATTTCTTGGTAAACTGTACCACCCACCCTTCCCTCTAAAGGTGAAAATTTAGGTGGCTAATTACTACCACTATGGCAAGATGGTGTAACCACCACATTATGGCCATAACTATGAGAGTTCCCTCCCAAATTCAAATTAGTAAGTTTATAATGGCTTCTTTGCTCCATTGTTCCTCCAGCTTACTGTGACGATTGAGTTTTTTGGTGTTGAGGAGTATTCTTGTGGTGTTTTCTTGGGAGCAACTCTTGAGCTTCAAGCGTTTGTACTTCATTGGAATGGCAAAGGTCTTTGAGCTACTTGGACAATGTTGAGGATTTGTTTTGCTTGCTTGCTGTTGTGTGATTTTTTGTTCTCCTTTTTGGATTTACAGATCTGTGACATAGATAACAATTGGCTACAGCTTAAGACACCTGTTACAACCTCACTAACATTACATTGGATTGTGGTGTGTATTGGGATGGGTACAGGTGAGGCTGAGCCTTCAGATCTTGGACTTCCATTTTTGGTTTTCAAGAAAGAAGATACTTTCAAGCACTGGACATTTAGTCAAATTTTTTATGTGCTTGGTTATGGATACTTGTATTTGGCAATTTTTAGATTTATTTCTTGGGAGACTTTTAGAATATTAGTACTCTACCTTGGTACTTTCTCTATGAACAGATTATGAAATTGATAGTTTTTATACCAAGATTGTGTACAATCTATGATTTGACAAACACATATCTTATTTTAGCTTGTGAAAAGATTTGCTTGATTCCAATTTGGTTACAAGTTAGGTGGTGACAAGATTTGGCCCTGTTTAGGGATGTCCAGTCTTAGTCCCTTCTTCTTCTTCGACTATGAATTATTTTTAGTTTTTCATAGAATACATGAGGGATGTAGAATTGATATGTCTAGTTGGGTCTATTAGACCTAATTAGTACAAATATTCTCATAGACTTCTTACATACAATGGACTTTAAGTCTTTTATCCCTATTGTATAAAGTTTATATGGGTTTATTTCAAGGATGAATGTTTCCTTTATTGCATATCTCTATAAATGTCAAAACTATAGAGCTTGCATACTCATGGTACACTTTGGACATATGGCATGCAAATAATTTTGCAATGGAAGCTTATGTTTGCATTTGCATGATTCTCACCTAATTTAGTGAGTATTGCTAATTGATTTTTGATAAATGCCAACAAGTTTGATGAGATTGTTTTCAATTTCATTCTAACTTACTACAATATGCATACCTACTTTTAATACATAACTTTTTGGTTATTATTTATGTATGTATGCATATTAATATTGATATTAATATTAATATTATTATTAATATCAATATTAATATTTGCATTTTGATGTATATTAATAATATTATTATTAGTATTATTTTGATGTTGACTGGTACATGCTCAAGCCATTGTACTTGAGCTGCTTACTTACTCTCTCAGTACAATTCATTGCTGTTTGATTAGCTTGTGCATTGCTTGCACAACCTGCCTTGGCCCTTTTCTTTGACTAAATGAGTCACCTCAGTTCACAGTGAGGCTAATGCTTGGGCTTGTCACACATCAAATGACCATGCATATATGGGTTAATTGCAAAATCAAATGACCATGCATATGTGAGCTAGTTGCACAATCAATTGACCATGCACATATGAGCTAATTGCACAATCAGATGACCATACATATAGTTGTTGCACAGGCCAAGGTTAGCCACATAAATACTACAAGTTTCCAAGTTCAACTGTAAACTGCAAGTTCTTTATTAATTTTAGTTGCCAAAGCTAATTGGATTATTCTATACCACATGGTTGATCACATGTTTTAATTTCATTGTGATTTTGCTTCCAGATGGCTGCTTTGATGCTTCCAAAGCACTGCAGTAGTTGAAGTATTGAAGTACTCGGCCACATTGTTAATCATAACTAGCCTGGTAATAATCCAGCTCTGTAGTACTGACACATAATTAAGCATATGTGCTTCAGAACCGCCGTCCACCCACTTACCAGTGATGGTTTTAATTTACCTTGATAAAAGTGGAATTAAAAAGGGTGGCTTTAGGAAGTTGTGTAATGTTCAAACTCAGTTGGAAGTCTTTACTCTAAACTTGCAAGCTCTGTTTTTTCTAAGCTCCACAGTCTGTGACTTAGTTGTGCAACATACTTTTGGAATTTTGGTGGTGCATTGAGCTGCGGCTGCATACAGAAGCCTATTGGATTGTTGCAATATTTTACTGCCAATCATGTCTAAGGTTGTTTTGGGTTGAGGCTTCTTTTTGATGGTTTTGTTTGGAGTATGCAATTGACACTTTCTTTCTTCCTTTTTGAAGTTATGCTAGACTTGTGACATAGATAGCAATTGGTTTTGGCTGTAGACACCTCGTGCATCCTCACTAACACAACATTGGCTTGTTGTGTGTTTTGGGACGGGCACAGGTGAGGCTAAAACCTTCAAGTCTTTTTTATCAAGCTGGATTTTAGAAAAGTGTTTTACTGGATCTACTTCAACTTTGTGATGCTTTGATAAGCCTCTCTTCTACAGATATTTACATAAGATGGGAGGTGTGTGTAGTGGTTTGTAAGAGGAATTTGTTTGGACACTTGTTGGTATTTGTAATGATTGATAGAATTGGGTAAACATATATACTTTTGGACACAATATTGGGTTGCCTTGTCAAATTTGACTAAGGCTCTAGACTGGTTTTTCATGGAAATACATCATGTTCTAATCTGGATTTGTTAAAGTGGTGCCTTAGAGCATGGAGCCCTGACTTGGGGATGTTTTAGAAAAGTGATGTTCTTCTTCTTCTTCTTCTTCTTCTTCTTCTTCATCAATATGTAACTCAGGATACTCAATGTCCAACTCGCTCCCACTTTCATCTACAAATTTGGAATTTCAATATATCAGACCATGCAAATTAGGCCTCCCTCACTTTCATAGGTTCGAAAGTCTGAAGGCATTTTCATTTACAAAAAAGTACTTAACACTGCCATTTCTAATGCAAAAATTAAAAAATTGATAGATGAAATTTTTAGATTATCTAATTGTAAGCTTTTGCAATACAAGAAACTGAAAAATGTTTGTGTTGGCATTTCCGGAATTTTGACTACATATACTACAAAATAAATGCGTTAGAAAAAGAAAATCTTTCTTTAGCATTGAGACAAACTAGTTCATGACACTTCAAATCCTCTGTATTTAAAATCTTAGTATTATGTATATTTTGAATTTATATATCTTCACTCTTTCTTGAGGAAAAACAATGGAAACAATACCTTCATTTTCATTCTCTAAACAATTGAATTCCTCAAAAGCTAAATAATTGATCCCGTTTTCTACCCCTCTACTTCAACTAACTTTTCATTGTTTTCATTTCTTATGTATGCACAATTTTCCACTTGTTTTGGATAGTGAGAAGCTATTGGCCATTCTTCCAAAATAAAAATTCATGTATTTTTCAAAATAATGTAATGATTGGTACATTTGGAGTCCAAGCGGCAAATATTACCTATATATCAATTACATTTGATTAAAGTGTCACCAAATATTACCCTAATATTACTGAAGAATTGTTTGAGAATTAAAGAATACATGGCCATTTTTCATGATTGAAAGAAAGAAGTAGTCATTTGTTCTCCAATCCTGACGCCAATCCCATACAAAGGCAGGCCAAAAAATCCTTTGCAACGCTTACCTATTGTGGAAGGACTACTAGAGCGCTGTTGTTGAAGACGTTCTAGTGGGTGCTCCCAACCTTGTCTACGCAGATGTTCCCTTCTTGTTTCCATGTTCCCATCTAAGCGCTCTGAGGTCAGTGAAGGCGCCGTGGTCACTCTGTCAGTAAAGGGTATGGGCTCATGAATTGGACTGCCCTCTTTTGGTAGCTCTTGATGCACAATCTCCCTCTCAGCCTTTCTGGATCCATTTGCATCATGCAATTGTTTGTGTTGGCTTGAAATCTGCTCGGGGTCGTATAACAACTCTAGAGGCCAGAAGAGATCGTCAAGATTTCGGATTTCGTGGGAAGAGTACGGGCCTTCGTCGAAGTCTTCTTCCTCAAGTTCTTCACAACTAGAGCCTCTACCTCCAACTTCATGCTCCGGACTATCAATGAATTCTGGATCATCATTGCCAATGATATCAATATCCTCTGGGAAGAAATTTTCTTGACCATCTTCTGGTAATGATGGTACAAAGAGAGGTGTAGGATAATCAAATTCAATTTGTAATGGAATAGGAGGCGTAGGACTCTGAGGTGGACCTTGTGAATTAGAAGAAGAAGGAATATCTTGGGCTAGCAATCTACAACTACGACAAACAGGCAGGCCATCCCAAGCAACCTGGCAGAAATCAAACAAAATGAAACTAAGGATTTAGGATATTCAAAATGCCAATGGCAGCAAAGTGGTGGAGAGTTCATCCCTAAAGAACCATAGCCTTTTTTTTGGGAAAAAGCATTTGAAACTACCATTCTATTGCAAACTCCATGAAACTATGGAAATTGATTTTCTTGCATCTAACCTTAGGATTTTGCACTAAGGTAGTATGAAAATTTAAAAATTGAACTCAAAAGCAAGTCCTATACATTATTATTTGAAGAAGACGCTCTATTTGCCTCCAAAGCAAGATACTCCATAGCTTCCACATCACTAATCCAAATGGAATGATTCAAAGTATTCAATGTATACAAGAGAATAACCTATACGCAGAAAAGTTTTGAAATTCTTATTTCAAATCATTGTAAATTCAAATTTTAGCCTAGTGAAGTAAAAAAAATATAGAAAGTGGTATAACTTTTCTTTGTGGACACCAATTGAAATAAAATTATATATCTTAGAAAGTAATGTCTTTTCTATGTTTAGAATAATTTCAAAAATTTATGAAAAACTTTGAGACCATTAGAGCTAGCTTGAAATCAATTTTTTTCTTCAAGGGGGCAAGAATCTTTTAGAAGATAAAAGTATTGTACCTTGTCCAAGGAGGTATTAGTCTTTTGTCTAGGCATTGCTCTTCTTCTGTCAAACTCTTGTCAGTATAAAATGAACACTTTGTGCCTGAACACAACAATGGTAGCCTAAGGATTATTCAATTTCACCACCAAAAGGGCGTATATGTCAATACATTTTGCATAAGAGAACGAGATTGTTGTATACTGAAATTCATATGACCCAACTCATGAAGACCAACAATTCTTCTATAGTGAAAAAGAAGCTAACATACAGAGCATTCTTTCTATCTTGTCAAATTCCATTAGATCATCAATCAAGCAATATGGTCCATGTCCTCTTTTGTTCTTATGTTCTCAACATATGTAAGAAGGAAGAGGCCAAATTAGTAGAATATCCATCAAATTAGATAAGACCTACACTAAGAAGGCTTTTGAATGAATGCAATGAATTACAAAAAGAACATGAATAGAGCACAAGCTCATCTGATTAATCCCTAAAATCCCAAATGTCTACTTGAGGAACAAAATGGATATTGGGTAGTCTCCTAGGGTCTCAACTTTGATCATGATATTACAAAACTTTTTTTGAAGATAGGGAAGCACTTAAACTTTTTGGTTATGTAATTTATTTTTCAATCGGTGCATGAAAACAAAAGATATGCTAGCATGAGCCAAAATGGCAAAATTGTCGGGCAATCCCAAAAAAAAACATAAAGTGAAAATAAGATTTTTGAATTGTTGTTTCTCATAGGAAATGTGTAGTCTACTTGGAAAAACTTGTTTCATTCTATTTAGAATAATAATGAGAAAGTTATGGGTAATCTTAGGGGGGCAATGTAGACATGTTCTTAAAAAATAATTCATGGACTCATGTTTTATTGCGATTTTTATAATTTTCAAAAAAATGGATGGATAGAATCAAGTTTGCTTTGCCAAACTATGTTAGTGGTAGGATTATTGTTCAATCTTAGACACATTTCTACTTACAATTTTTTGAAGAATGGTACTCGAATAGGTTTTAATTGAATCTTTTTCATAGACTTTCAATGGAATCCTTCAATATAAAAAATTCTAAATTCTAAATTTCAATTCTAAATTTCAATTCTAAAATTTTTGGCTCAATAAATTGAAAGCCTTAGAATGTAGGCAAGCAAGGTGCAAGAAGAACAATTTGCCTCACTTCAAACGCCCAAATATTGCAATCCAAGTGGTCAAAGTTTTTGAAATGTCTTTCAAATGGTAGAATCAGAAAAAAAAAGTTTCACAACATTGTGTCCCTTCCAATGCCTATACAAGAAGTAATAGTTGTGAATGGGCAAGCAATGATTCAAACAATATTGAACCACAATGAACATATGGAATTATATAGAGGAGATAGTGGAAGCAACAAAATTTGACCTGGAACTAAACTAGCACCTAAAGGACTGAAGATCCCTCGAAGGACACTTGGGATTTTGGATAGGCTTGTATGATCTCAAATTTTGACCTGATTTATCGAAACTTTTTTTGAAGATAGGAAATCACATTAGCTTTCTAAAAACATAAAATTTATTTCAATTAGTGCCAGGGAGCAAAAGTTATGCCATCTAAAGTCTTAAATGCAATTTGTCGGGCAAAACAAAAAAAACATGAAAAAGTGAATTATTTTCATTTTTCATTTCTTTCTAAGAGATTATGTTTTGTATATTGTTGAAGCTTTGATTCATTCCATTTGGACTAATAATGAGAAAGTTAGGGACAATATTGTTTTTCGGGCCATCTAAGCACCTTCTTCAAAAAACAACCTATAGAATTCATTTTCGACTGCAATTTATAAAAAAAAATCATTATTTTTTGACGAGTGAAATTCATGTGCAAAAATATTCTCACCGTTGGAATTATGAAGTTTCTATTCCATCTTATAGCTATTAACAATTTAGTGTTTTCTTCAATCTTGGACCTACTTCTACTTAACAATTTTTTAATGAATGAAAATCAAGTTTTGATATAAAAAAAAAAAATTCCACAACTATCAACTCAAACGTTGAACCAAAATTTTTTTTAATTATGGTCTGTAGTGCAAAAGAATTTTACAAATGGCAGTCAAAGTTATCTGAAATTGCAAGTCAGCATTCAAAGAAACTTATGTTATCCAACTTCAAATGATAATATCTTCCAATCTGTACAGTCAAAGTTCATGAAATTTCTACAACATGATCTGAGACCATTGAGTACAAGATCCTACGGTTAGACTTTTTTTATAATTTTTTTTGGTTTCTTAGATGATCGTAGCAGAGATGGCAATTTTGAGTGGTTTTTGAGCCAGACAATGCCTTGGTCCTTTAGGGGCTAGGGAAGGAACAAAATAAAAATCACAAATAAAGCCTCAACAAGTATATAAATACAAATATTGTATAAGAGCTTGTACTTGCAATTACCTCTTATCAGTGTTACAAAACCACATAACACCGTCATATAGAATGTGGTTATAGAAATTCAAATGGTGGTACATACCTTCAAGACAAATATAAGGTCCATAAACATATCGCTCCAAATTTAGACCAATCACATTCAATAAATTTCTTTAAAATACTTTAGCTGTCAAGGCCACTCCAAAAAACCCATTGAAGTATGAACTGAAAACAAGTGCAGAAGAGGTCGATACTTGACAAGAGCCTTAGAGCCGATCTCCAAAAGTTGATCCTAGTTTGTATCTTGATGTACATGCAGCTCCAAACAATAAGTCAAGATAGCAACAGTATGATGAGTTTAAAAAGTAGTAGCAGCCCATTTTCAAAATCTGCTGGACCAATGCCAAGTCTCCCACCTACACTTATGAGTTTTAGATGTGAATACTTTGACGGGCTCATTCCAATCCGAAGCTTGCAGAGACTTGTTCATGTAACTTTATAAAGTGCTAAATTGAAAGACCAACAACATGTCCACACTGAACATCGAATGCACCAAGTTGGCTCATATTTCTAAACTTTTCATTTCTATAATGCGTGGAGTAATAAACAACAAATTTTCATATATAATACAATTCCAGGCAAGGACAATGGACTACACGCTATTAACCCCTAAATGACGGACCCATGACCATTGATTTCAAACTTCACTGTCCATCTCTAAATTTGCTACCATTTTGCAACTAGATATGTATGAAAAATTTTATTTTTATTTTTCAGAGATGAAAGTACATGTCTTCTTTATTTCTAAAAAAATTTAGATTTTTTGTGAAAAATTAATTGCTTAAAGAATTTTTGAAGAAAAAGTGAAGAAAAATCATATTAAATAGAAAAATATTTCAAAAAATCTGAAAATTTCAACATAAGTGTATATCACAATGGCAAACATCATGGTGTAAACTCAATTTCCATGTCATTCTATAATTAGAAAATAATAGACATTGAAAATACACCCAATGTTCAAATTGCAATTAAATATGCAATATTAGGAATTTTTTCAAAATTCAAATTGGAGTAGAAACTAGAATAGATGACCTTCATTTTGTTAGTTTGACTCAAATTCAAAAAATATCATTTTCGTGGAGAAATTTCAGATTTAAAGCAAGGAGCAACAACTTCCCAAAATACTCTAAAATAGCATATTATGTGATCCATTTTTTTTAATAGCTTCTCATTTCCGTGAAGACAAAAATTGGAAAGAGTACAAACTCAATTGGATACTCTTCATAACCCAATGTGAAAGGTCAACAAGGAAAAGGAGAATGAAAAAATGCTTTTGAACTCTCTTGGCTCAACAATATTGTCACTGGAACGCCATGGAATGACATTCGTGGCGTTCCAGGGTGAATCCTATGTACTATATATCAACCTTCTTGAAAAACATTCAAATATGAATTACATGCTTCCACGGATCTCTCTCATTCGAGTCCAACTTCTAAATGAATATGCATTTCGTAGCGAAACAACACAATTGTATCAACCTGCTTCTGTGAGTTGCATTTTAGGCAACTTGCTCCATGATTCGAAATTCTCCTTCCTCCGCAACGAGCTTGGGCATGCGGCACCCCTCCTGGCGCCTCCCTCCTCCTCCTGTTGCGCCTCCCTCCTCCCTCCTCCTCTGCTGCGCCTCCCTCCTCCCCTGCTGCGCCTCCCTCCTCCCTTTGTTGCACCTCCCTCCTCCCCTGCTGCGCCTCCCTCCTCCCCTCCTGCGCCTCCCTCCTCCCCTGCTGCACCTCCCTCCTCCTCTGCTGCGCCTCCCTCCTCCCTCCTCCCTCTGCTACCCTTCCCTCTTGCTGCGCCTCCCTTCTCCTCCTACGCCTCCTTCTTCCTCCTGCACCTTCCTCATAGACTTGAAAGAATAGGTGCGTTGTGCAAATTCAAATGTCTCCTTTCAATTGTCAACAAATTAGAGCTGAATTGCCTTCATTGAAGAGTGGTGGTACCGTGAGTGAAGAAGTGGGAGGCATTTAAGGCTAGAATTGTGTTGTAATTAAGCAATTGTGGATAGAATTCATTTCGCTTGCTTGAATCAAAGTCAATTTGTGGCTTTTTAGTGCTCATGAAGTCGATATTATGCAGAAATTTTGGACTTTGGAGACTCTTGTAATCAAAAAATGAATTCACGTCATTGTCAAATTTGTTTGAATTTTGTGTAAAATTTGTGTCAAATGTGTAAAATTTCAATGCGGAGGAGGGAGGCGCATGAAGGAGACGCATGAGGGAGACGTAGGGAGGTAGGGGAGAAAAAATTGGAGGAGGGGGAGGCGCAGGAAGGAGGCGCAGGAAGGAGGCGTAGGAGGAGGCGCAGGAGGGAAGGCGCGGCAAGGCCGCAGACACCCCGGCAGTCCCGTGGCCCCTCCTGTGTCCAGGGGTCGAGGCCCTATAAGCCCCCCCGCCCGCCTCCTGCGACTAGGGGTCGCCCGACCTGCGCTGGAGATAGGGCTTCACCCGCTGCCCACCCCAGCCTGGTCTTAGCGGCCCCCATCTCTGCCCTGCTCCAAAGTCAACAAATTTCCACAGCCCGACCTGCCCCTGAAAACTGATTTTGACAATAAGTGTCCATAACTTCTTCATGCGGAGTCCGATTGAAAAAAAAATTATATATCCACGAAGCTCTCGCAAAACTACAGAACTTCAAAAATTCCCAAAAAATTTCACTACATATTGAGCCCGTAGGTACCTGCCCGGACCTATTTTATCCCCCGAGGGGACAAGCGGTCCTTTAGGGGTTAAGACATGATCCTACACCACATGCTGCATTCCTAGTACACATGGCTTGCAACAATTGATGGACAAGAATAATCGGCAAACCAGTTCAGGCCATCTCCTGTTTCTTGCTTACGCCTTGGCTCCTCTCTTTGTCCCCAGCCTGATTGCCCTGCCCGCCTTGGGCTGATTGTGCTGGTCTTGGTTGGCTTAGACCCTGGTTGTGGACCCTGGAATCTCCTCGCACATTGTGTCCCTCTTCCGCTTCTTCAATTGCCCTTTGCAGCTGGATTCACCTCCTTGTGGTCGCCTCTGTTCTTCGGTCGCTTCCCAAATTCGATGCCGTGCTGTGGTTGTGGGAATTTTCAAGCAATGGACTCCTAGAACTTTTCTCCTCGCTGGCCCGACCCCACTTGCAAATCTCAAACGCTAGGTTGATTTTAAAGCATCACCACCTGGCTTGCAAATGCAAGCCAAGTTGCAAGCCTAGTAGTCTATTTTGCAAGCTGGGGAAGAAGGGTCATCCCACCCATTGCCATCCAATGAACTACGTCCACATTCATGGATCATGTCCTTGCTTTTGGAGAAAGTAGAAAAGTGCTTGTCTCATGCGGTTTGCAAGCCGGTTTGCAAGCCACCCTTTGGCTTGCAAAAAAGCCCGGTTTTGCAAGCCACCGGCGGCTTTTGACTTGGCCCCTTAACAAGTTCATCCATTATGCAAGATGGATGGGGCAATTTTGCAAGCCTCTCTTAACAAGTCATCCAATATGCAACACGGGTGGGGATGCTCTCATTCTTCATGGCTCCAAATTTGGTGGCCTGTTTGCTTGGGCCTGTCGTCTTGGGGTTTGCAGCTGGAACTTTCTTCCTTGCCGGCCCAACCCCACTTTGAATGCTGGACTGATTTTTAGCTTGGTCCTGTCTAATGCCACCTCGCCCTTGCTGCAGCTCGTGAGCCCTGTTGAGATAAGATAGGATAAGATAAAATGAGGATCCCAGTCAACCAATTAACTTAGGTTAAGTGTATTTATATTAAAGTAAAAGTAGTACTCCCTCTATTTTTAGTGGTACTACGGAGGCTATGATCCTCCATATATATATGTGATAAGATAACCCTCATAATATATAAATTATATCTCTCTTGTTTGCTCTCTTCATCACAACACGTTATCAGCACAATCTTGTCTCTACTTATTTTTTTTTTCTATTACTCTGTTTCTTTTTGCTTTTAGTTGCGATATCTACACCAGATGCAAAGCACCCTTGGGAAACTAGCTCCCGAGTGCAACCTCTTTTGTTCGATGCTTTAGAGGCAAATGGTAGTAATTTTATGGAGTGGAGCATCGACATCAAGACATATTTTTATGCGGAGGAATTGGACGACGCGCTAAACACTGAAACTGAGGAGGACTTTCCAATATCATCAAAGTGGAAAGCGCTGCTTATTCTTCACCGCCACCTCGACATCTCTCTCCAACAACAATACATCCAAGTTGGCAACCCTGCGGACTTGTGGAGCCAACTCCATGATCGATTTCATCATGAGCAAACCATCTTCCTTCCTCAAGCTCGCAATGATTGGATTACTCTTTGTGTTCTTGATTTTCCTGATTTTCTTTCATTTAATGCCGAATTCCACCGCATAACTGCACAGCTATGTCTTTGTGGTGATAAAGTCACAGAGAAAGAGTTAATAGACAAAACCCTATCCACTTTTCCTCCTGCTTCTGCCCTTTTAGCCCAACAATATAGAAATATGAAGTTCAAGAAACATTCTCGACTAATGTCTTATCTCTTACTTGCTGAAAAGCAGCACCAGCTCCTACTTAAAAACGCGGAAGCAAAACCCCCTTGGGAGACTCACACTTCAAAGATCTCGAGATGGCAGCCACGGGGCATGAGGCAGAAGCAACAACAGTCGCCAAATCGGCACAACCCGAAAAATAAGTCTAATTCTTCTAGACCCTCCTCTGATAGAATCTCACGGTCTCGATTCTCAGATCGCTCTTCTCGTCATGATTCTTGCTCTTCTCGTCCGTTTGATAGAACTTTCAATAAAAAATCATCTTTTCCTAGTGACAAGCGTACTTGTCACAAGTGCGGCCGTCAAGGGCATATTGCCCGAGATTGCCGCACTCTTGCGTACTTTGTTAGTATGTATGAAGAGCTAGAGAAGCTTAGAAATGAAAAGAGAGAGGTTCATATGCTAGATGCCCCTTCCTCTTCTGATATAAATACCGAAAATTATATGGTACTTATTTCTGAAGAACTACCTCCCACAGATATAGCTCTCATAGACAGTGCCACGACGCATACAATTCTAAGAGATCCAAAATACTTTGCATTTACGGGACATGATGTAGCTGCCTAGCGAACTTGTGACATCATCACAATCGCTGGAAGTTGGAACTTTCGGTTCCGAGAGAGCCAGGCAACTATAGTATTGCATAAAGGGACCCCCCTCTTGTGTGAAAAAGCAATGTATGCCCCTGATGCCCCCCAGAGCCTGATTAGCTACCAAGACTTACAAGCCAATGGGATGGATGCCTCCACTGCGCTGGATGACCATGAAGAGGTATTGGAACTCAGGCAAGGACGGCGACGCCTTGCCATTGCGAAAGCAGGAGTTATCGGCCTATATGAGATATTAATAAGCCCTCCTAAGGAGTCAGCTTTCCACTTCTCTACTTTGGTAGGAGATGATGAAGAGTACCGGGAACTCAGGCAAGGCCAATAGTCCCTTGCCACTGCGAAAGTAGGAGTCGATGGACTATGTGATAGCAACCCACGGGGCTCTGCTTTGATACTCCCTTTTCTAGCTAAGACTGGATTGTGGCATAGTCGGTTGGACCATCCAGGCACTACTATGTTTAGGAGGATGTTACCTTTGTTGGAAGGACACAATTTGTGCACAAGTGATGCTGACAAGGTCGGGAGCTGCGCAGCATGTTCACAAGGGAAGTTTATTAAGCGCCTTTCACAATGGAAGCTACCAATGGAACTCCCCCCTATGTTACAACGCCTACAAGGTAATATATGCGGACCTATTACTCCGTCTTCTAGACCATTTCGATATTTTCTTGTGCTTGTTGATGCTTCAGGCAAACACTTGGAGGTGTCTTTGCTCAACACCCGAAACATGGTATTCCCCAAGCTTTTGACCATGCTTATTAAGTTTCGGACTCATCATCCGGACTATCCTGTGAAGCGTTTAAAGATGGACAACGCCCAAGAATTTCAATCTCACACCTTTGAGGATTATTGTGTTGCTATCGGGATTTCAATTACATATTCTGTACCGTATGAGCATTCCCAAAACGGATTGGCGGAGGCGTATATCAAAAAGATCCAGCTCATCACCCGGCCTTTATTAATCCATGCAAAGTTGCCTAGCACAATGTGGGGGCATGGAGTTCTCCATGCAGCAACACTACTCATGCTCCGTCCTACCTTGCTCAATACTCACTCCTCTCTTGAGCTAATATCTGGACGAGTCCCCAATATTTCCTATCTTCGTGTCTTTGGCTGTAGAGTATGGATTCCCATTGCTGAACCTCATAGGAAAACGATGAGTAGTCACCGTCAAGAAGGGATCTATATTGGTTTTGAATCCCCTAGCATCATTTGGTATGTTTAAACCCTCATCGAGTACTCTATTTTGTGCTCGATTTGCCAACTATCATTTTGAAGAGAATACTTTTCCTAGTTTGCCAAATGCCAAATCCCCTGCTTTAGATTTTTGGGCACCTGAAACCATCATTAACAACCCTAACCCCCGCACAGCCTTAGCTAAGTCCGAGGTCAAGAAACTTATTCACTTACAATCCCTTGTAGACAAACTACGAGACGGCTTTAGTGATGGCCCCCGCATTACTAGAAACCCCCTCCCTGGCACGGGGCTTACCCCCATTAGTATCATCCCTTCCAAATATAAGTCAGACCCTATTGCTTCTATACCCAAATGCCCCCGTCTTAATCATATCAGCCTACACAGTGATGTACCTTTTTCACCTGATATTGATTCATAGCTTTCTTGTTTCCCTGAAGATGGTCCATCTGTGACCGCCTTCATTACCCGGATACTTAGTACTGATCCTGACCCACTCACGTTAGATGAAGCAAAATCCAGCCCCAATTGGCCGCAATGGCAAGTCGCTCTCAATGCTGAGTATTCTTCTCTTAGAAAACATCAAGTCTTTGGTCCTTTATTGACCAATCTTCCTACTAAGCCTATAGGATACAAGTTGATTTTTACCCGAAAGCGAAATACCCAAGAACAAGTAGTCCGGTTCAAAGTACAATTAGTGGCTCAAGGATTCAATCAGTGTCCCGACATTGATTTTGCCTTTACTTATTCTCTTGTTATGGATGCCACTACCTTTAGATATCTACTTGGCCTAGCTGTACAACATTATTTGGAAACCACACTTTTAGATGTCGTGACAGCCTACCTTTATGGAAATTTAGATGCCAAAATCTATATCAAGCCTCCTCTTGATTTCCTACCTATGCCCCTCTAACTAATACTCCGGGCAAGTATTCTGGTCTTAAACTGCAACGGGCCCTTTATGGATTAAAACAAGCAGGTCGCATGTGGTATCAACATTTGAGGGATTTTTTGCTTTACCACAAGTTCCAGCACAACCCTACCCTTCCGTGTATATTTACTTTGAAGGAAGCTCACGGATTTGTGATAATTGCCGTACATGTTGATGATCTCAACCTTGTAGGTACGCCTCCCGCTTACCGTCAAACGGTGAATTTGCTAACATCCCAGTTTGAAATGAAACTTCTCGGCCGCACCTCTTTTTGTCTTGGATTGCAGATCACACACTTGCTCGATGGAAGTATATTTCTACATCAGACTGCGTATACTCAATGGTTGCTTAAGAATTTTAATATGGACCAGGCAAATCCTTTATCTACTCCCATGATTGGCCGCAGCAAGACCTATGATGACCCATACCGACCTTGCGAGGAGGAGGAGGAGGAATATGACAAGCAACGGTACCTCACAGCGGTCAAAGCTTTACTATACCTATCTACTTATACTCGGCCGGATATATCATTCGCAACAAGCGTGCTAGCTTAGCATAGCCAGAAGCCTACATTGCGACATTGGAATGGAATCAAGCATCTTTTTAGATACCTCCGTGGAACTGAAGACTTAGGACTACATTATACAAAGAATGGAGCATTAGATTTAGTCGGATATGCAGATGCTAGTTTCAAGTCAGACAAAAACACCGGCAAGTCTCAGACAGGTTATATCTTCTTACGAAACAACGCACCAATAACCTGGAAGTTCGTCAAGTAGATAGTGACCGCCACATCAACCAACCATGCGAAGTTAATAGCATTTCATGAAGCGACAAGAGAAGCAGTTTGGTTGCAGACAATCGACAAGATCATTTCACATCAATGTGAACTCAACCACGGCACACAACCGATAGTGATATTTGAAGATAATGCGGCATGCGTGGCACAAGTAACTGGCGGATTCATCAAGGCTGATCAAACAAAACACATCAGTCCACAAATCTTTGGATTTATTCAAGATCTTATCGAGTTAGGACAAATTGAAGTGAAGAAAATTCAATCCTCCCACAACATTGCCAACTTTCTTACAAAGGCACTTCTTGCCTACGTCCACAAACGATTGATTCAAGAAGCCGGCATACCATCTCTTCAAGATCTTGTTTTACAATAGATTACGCTCTTTTTCTTTTTGTGAATTTACCTTATAAAGGTTTTTATTACAGTTAAGTTTTTTAACGAGGTAACCTGGGATCGAGGAGGAATGTTGAGGTAAGATAGGATAAGATAAGATGACGATCCAGTCAACCAATTAACTTAGGTTAAGTGTATTTATATTAAAGTAAAAGTAGTACTCCCTCTATTTTTAGTGGTACTACGGAGGCTATGATCTTCCATATATATATATGTGATAAGATAACCCTTATAATACATAAGTTATATCTCTCTTGTTTACTCTCTTCATTACAACAATTTTTGATCTAGGATTGGTAATGTGGAAAAGCGAGACGCTATTCAGTCCGCTTTTGAATCGTTATGGTCCCTTGTGTTTTTTAACCCGGGACTTAGACTTTGGCATTTCAATCTCCCCAGGGAGCTTCATTTGTAATTCTTTTTGCTTTTTGTGAAGGGACCCAGCCGCATTGGCTTTCACAGCGGCGAACTTAAAGAGCGAGGTCAATCTTGGGGTTTTGTAGATGTTCAGATGAAAGGACCGCAATAACTTAAATGGACTCCGGGGATCCACTTACAGTAAGACGGCGATTCTTTCGTAAAGTTATGGCATTGATTTGCAATGGGAATCGAGGATGTCTACAAAGTCGCGGTGGTGGGTCCTGGCTAGTAGGCTTAAAAAAATCAGCGGCTGCGGACGTAGGTCAGGAACCTTCAAATTCATAGCAGCGAATATCGACTCCTTCTCGAACAGAATTTGGATGCTTGCGTTGGTAGCGCGCGGATTTGGCACGTCGAACGGAGTTGCAGCCATTGGTGAGGTGAGTTTTCTGTCTCCTCTGGCCATGTACGCCTTGTTGATCGTCGCTCCAGGGACTGCGAAGTCCGATTCGTCAAGACAGAGCAGTACCCTAGAACTCTGATTGTTGTGCAATCAATCGTTGGCGTCGGAGCTTCAAAACCATAGACATCCACTCCGACAAGTTCAACGCAGTCAAATGCCCTTGACTCAAAATTGCATCAAAAACCTGCAGAGCTTCCGGCAGATTACTCACGGTGAAACAAGGGGTCTTCATTTGTCCTCTCCGGGCACTCCGTTGCTGACGTCTTCTTACACTAAAAGAGGGCCCACTACCGCTATTACTATTACCTTCAGGTGAGAAGGCGGAGTTTTAGCGTCTCCGCATCTTCCCTCAAAACCCTCTTCTAATGCCCAGAATTGCACCAGGTGTGCACACGTCAAACTACTGCGACATCTTCTGCATTTCACTATCCCACCACGCAGCGCGGACGCCACCAACCCGGCAGGGCCTATTCCAGTCTTCGATACTTGACTTCCTTACTTTCTGACTACGAGCTTATCGTGACAGCAGGTGGGGATGTACCCTAAGGGAACAAAGTGGAAAATGTGAACGAATAATTATACTAGTGATGGAAGATTTAAATCCACCAAAAAAGATTTGAATGCATGAAAAACATTATGGAAACATGGAATTACCATTATATTAGTGGATGTTCCAATGATTAGTAGTTGTCGTTTTGCCATAGTGAGACAATACAATATGCTGAATAGTATTAGTCTCATAGCAAAACTTAATATGTTGTTTCAACTAACACGTGGTAAGATTCTTCAACTAAAAAAAATGAATAAACAAGTTGATTTTTCAATTTAAAGTTAAAGTCTGCAATTTGAAATGATTGACAAAGTTGAGAGAAAAATTGGCACAACATTTAGTAGCAGAGCTACCTTCCCCTAGACGGAATGGTGTAGAATATATCACACCATCATTAGCTAATTTACACGCGTCAATTTGTCAGACTAAGTCAACTGGCCGCAACTGTACAATCGGGTACTGTAATCTTACAACCGGCCAATTTTAACCATTCAAAGATTTTTGCATAGCATAGAAAGAGAATTTGAATTTTTCATCTTGCATAATTATCATGCAATCCCAATCAAACATACCAAATTTTGGTTTTAAAAAAAAGCAAAATTCCATTTTTGGTGAATTTTTGAAGCCAATTTTCATGGTTTTACATAAGATTTTATTGAAAACAATTGGTGATGAATTTGTTTAATTTGATTGCATAGATATGTGGGGAACTTCTATACGCACATCTTTCAAATTAAAAATACACCCTATTAAGTAATAAAAATGTAATCTAGGAAGATTTCAACATTGGAGTTACAATGTCCAAGTTTTGTGAAATAGATATTTCTTTATTGTAATTAGATTTTTCTATTTGACCCTCCTACTATAGCTAGTTTTATACATTTTAGCATGATGGTACAATTACTTTGCCAAACTCTAGTTAAAACATAGAAATATCTATTTCACAAAATTTGGGCATTGTCACTACAACATTGAAATCTTCTAAGATTACATTTTTATTATTTAATGAGGTGTTTTTTAATTTGAAAGATGTGTGTACAGAAGTTCTCTACATATCTACGCAATTGGATTAAGAAAACTTATTACCAATTGTTTACAATTAAATATTATGTAAAATCATGAAAATTAACTTTAGAAATTTACAAAAAGTGAAATTTTGCTTATTTGAAACTAAAATTTTGTATGCTTGATTGGGATTGCGTGAGGATTGAGTATTAATTATACTTACCAAAATATTCTAATTATATTGCACATTGTAAAAAAAATTGTGAATGGCTCAAATTGGCTGGTTGTAAGATTACAGTACTTGACTGTACAACGTATATTAAAAATTAAAACAAAACCAAAGTTTGTACACCCATTAAACTAAACACAATAACTAGCGTTTTTCACTTATACATTGGGTGTTTTAAAAACTCAAAATATTATTGGTTTTGTATAAATGCAAGCAAATAGTTTGGTTAATTATTTTTTTGTGTTTTGTAATTGGTTACAAAGCACAAATACAAATTTAAAAAAAATGAACCAAACTATTAGCTTGCATTCATTCAAAACCAATAATATTTTGAGTTTTCAATGAAAAAGAAAGCTATACATATATATATACATGGAGTGGTAGGAGGTAGAACAACCCATGAGGGGTAAACAAATTAGAATTCGTAGTTTGTGAAGCACTCATAGTTAAGTCAAAAACAAAGAATTTTGTTAAAAGTGGAATTTTAGACCTCATGTAGGCATAGTAGAATAACTCTTTTCAAAAAAACATTGAACTAATAAAAATTGGTAAATAAAGATAAGTTTCACTTCCAAAAATCCGTTTGGCATTTTGAATCTCCAATCAAAAGTTATGAACAAAATTGAGAGAAGGATTGGAAAAATGTTAAAGAAAATGTCTATTCCGATCCCTCTCTCAAATTTGTTCATAACTTTTGATTGGAGATTCAAAATGCCAAACAGATTTTTGGAAGTAAAACTTTTCTTCATTTACCAACTTTTTTTGATTTAAAGTTTATTGAGAAGAGTTATTCTACTGTGCCTAAATGAGGTCTAAAATTCCACTTTTAACAAAATTCCTACTTTTGACTTAACTAAGAGTGCTTGAGAAATTACATATCCTAATTTATTTTATCCCACCTGGGTTGTTCTACCTCCTACCACCCTATGTGCATATAAGAGTTGTCTTCTCACTAGAAAATCCAAAATGAGTTATTGATGGCAAATGGTAAGATTGCATTAGTATATTACTCATTGGATTGTTAGGGTTTTTGGCAAACCATCTTTCTCTACAAATATTTGTTGATTTGTATGTTTGGTCCTAAAATTAACAAAAGAAAATGGAGAATATCATAATTTACTGCCACTATCCCGATACCAAAGCTTACATTAATGCTAAGAGGATGAAATCTGTGGATGAGGATTTTAGAAAGGAAAAGGCAGCCTCTCTGAAGGCTAATGAATGTTATGGTACAAATAGGTTTTCCTAGTACTTTTTGAATTTTGTACCATAACTTTTGATTGAAATGCTTTAATTTATAAATGGATTTTTGGTACTGAAATCTGGCTTGCTTGTCTACATTTTGTGTTTTGAACATTTCATCTTTTGAATATGTTTAATCCCTAAAGGACCAAACGGCGTTTTTTTGGCAATATAGCAATTTTGGGCAACTCACTTCGAACAAAAATTTTAAATTTTTTCTTTGAAAATTTCACACAATGTGTGCCCAAGGAGTAACTTTAAGGCCCAACAATCTTCAAAACTTTTGACCACATGGTTAAAAAGTTATTGGATGATATGTCATTTTCAACGGTCAGCGAGCAGCTCAAAAAAATTCTAAAAAATCACTTTTTAAAAAAACACAAATTTGAGATTGATTCTTTAGATTTATATTTATATGCAAAGCTTTGAATTATTCCATTTTGATTTATGAGATGAAAATTATGGGTGTTCTAGTTTGTGGGCAGAACAATTAAAGTTATAGAATCCCTACTCGAAAATAAACTTTGAAATCCTTTATTTAATTCAACTTGTAATACTCTTTGAAAAAATAAAAGAATAGGATGTATATTTTTTTATTGCAACTTTACAACCGTTGGGATTGGCATTTTTCAATTTCATAATTAAATTCTTAACGGTTTAGTGTTTTGAATCATTCTCTACTTCTTTCTACTTAATATTTTCTACTTCTTTCTACTTTTTTCCTATATGTTGTACAATTCCAAATGATCTGAAAATTTTCAAACATGCTGCCAAATTGCTTTGAAGAATGATTCCAAGGAGTAACCACTATTTTGGACATTTTTTCATTTAAATGTGACCTTGTGAAGTGCAATTGCTTAATTTTTTGCAGGGTTTTTTGTCAATTCAAATGCCAATATCTTGCAATCTACAAGGTGGAAAATTTTGAAATTTTATCTATATGTTTTTAAACTAAATTGTTCAAAAAGAAGTGTTTTCAACTCTTCTCAAATGGTTAGATTTCATTGTTCAAACTTCTTACACAAAAATGTGTAGGTCCTACAACTTATAACTCTCTATAATATGTTGAAGAAATAAATTGGAAGTACACATAAAAGATTCATGCTTGAAAAAATAATAAGTAGAAAGAAGGAGAGTATGATTAAGAATACAAAATTGTTGATAATTTAGATATGGAATTGAAAAATGCCAATTCCAATAGCTGTAATGTTGTTATAAACAATCTATCCCCAATATATATATATATATATATATATATATATATATATATCAAATATATTGAACATTGAGTTAACTAAAAGACTTCAAAGTTTATTTTAGAGTAGAGATTCCATAACTCCTCATAACTTAAATCTCATTAATAAAAATAGAATGTTTCAAAGCTTTCTACGCATATATAAATCTAAAGAACCAATTTCAAATATTTAATTCTTGAAAAAGTGATTTTCTTTAGAATGATGTCTGGGCTACTCACCCAGCAATAGAAACTACATATGTACAATAATCTGTTAACCATATAGTTGAAAGTTGTGAAAATTGTTGTGGTTTAAAGGTACTCCTTGTCCATATGTAGTGTGAAATTTTGAAAGAAAAAAATAAAAACTTCATTTATAGTGAGCTACCCAAAATTTCTATGTCAAAAAACGTTGTTTGGACTTTTACGAGTTAATAATTATTGCAATTTGACTCAACTACAAGTTCTTATATATCTTATATGGATTTTTAAATGTTTGTATCTTTTGAGTAGATTGTGACCAACGCACTCACTTATGAAATGAAATCAGTTGTAAAATAATTGATAACCCAACTCCCTCTGCCTATTTATATTTTTGAAAAGTTGTTCAGAATGCAATCAATATGGGATATCGACATAGTACACAAATGCATATGTTGTCAATATTCTATACACTTATTCCAACTTAATACACATATTTCATATCATGTATCAATATTCGTATGCATACATTATATTGTATTAAAACTCCACATATAATATTTGTATGTATTCTATATATAATGTTCCATATCTATATTAGGTTTACTTCAATACAAGAGTCTGTATCAACGTTTTGTTTTTGTTTTTGAAAACTAACAGCAGGGAAGGGGGTTCAAATATTTCCCTTCCAAATTGATGTCTGATGTTCAAAGTTGCGGAGTTTTTCCAAAAATATTTAACCAATGGCTAGGGATTCAATGGTGGGGAGGTTTGTATTTTTTCCTTGCAAATCAACAACTGTAGATTTTGATGAATAGGGGGGCAAGGATAGGATTGTTCCACATAGATATTCAAATGTTGTCATTAGAGAAAATTTCAGCCCTCTATAGGGCTGAATTGATGCATGAAAATGTGCAATTAGGAAAATATCAGCCCAAAAAAGGCTGTTAAGCAATCTGCAAGGTGAGCAAGGTGCCCCATCAGAATTCCAATTAAAATAAATAAATAAATTATTTTTTATTTAAAAAATAAATATTTAAAAAATAATTTTTTTTCAAAATAATATGTATATATATTTCATTATAATTGCACATTTGCCGAAACCCTAACGGCCCTGTAGAAGGTCCAGATTTTTTGTAATGTAATTCCTACAAAACTATTTGCATAAAGAAATTGTCTCTTCTTTGCCTTTCAAAAAAAATTTGGTTTGTAAAGCATCAACAATCTATTCCTTGATAAATTATTATTCTAAGTTATTTATCAATAAATAATTATTCCAAGTTACATTGATTGACACATCTATAAATGGAAAATTAGACTACTGTACCGGGAGGTCATCTTCAACATAGTTTTGCCAAATGAGTAATTAGAGTCCAAAATGAACTTTGGCACTTTAAAAAATCATTTCTTAAAAATATGGCAGTAAAATCACAAATATTAAAAATTTCAGCAACCACCTCTCGTAGATTCTATAGTCATTTTTGTTGTGAGTAAATTAAGATGTACAAACAATCTTTTTATAAAAATGGGGTGGTTAGTTAGGAGGTTAAACAACCCATTTGGAATTAATGATTTTGGATTAATAGAAGCTCAAACGCTCAAACCTAATTAAGTCAAAAGCAAGAATTGTATTCAATGTAAAACTTCAAACCTCATTTTGGCCTAGTAGAATAATTTTTTTTGAATAGTTTGAACTAACAAAAAGTGGAAAATCAATCGAAATTTCATCTCCAAAAAGTCAATTTGAAATTTCAAGCCTCCAATCAAAATTTATAGACAAATTTCAAAGAGGGGTCGCAAGAGACATTTTTTTTGACATTTTTAAATATCTTTTCTAAATTTTTTCCATAAATTTTTTTAAAGGCTGCAAATCATAAACAAGTTTTTGAGGAAAAAAGTTATCTTGATTTCACAACTTTTTCTAGTTCAAAGTTTTTTGAAAGAAGTTATTCCACTATACCAAAATGAGGTCTAAAGTTCTACATTGAACATAATTCCAACGTTTTGACAATGGTCAAGCTCTCATAATCTTCAAGCTGTCCCATATTCTTTGAGAATTCCTCAAGGACAATGGATTGCATTATAAAAAGACCTCTCCGCCCATTACTAAGTGACTATGTGATGGCATCAAAATATATTGGTATCATTTCCAACATTTCAATTTGCTATGTATATCTTTTCTTGGATTTGGCAAGGTGGCTTGTTGATTTTCAAAATCATTTGATCAAGCATTTGGCTTTGAAATTTTTTATTATTTTTCTTCGAAGGTGACTTTTGGCTACGTATAATTGTTTTGGTCTAGCCTAATTCTCGATAATGAATGATTTTAGAAACACTTTGGAGTACGATGTACCAATCAACACAAATTCCAATGGACGCCATTAAATTTGCTACCTGGTGGGTATTTACAATGCTAAAGCAGCCCTTGTTATTGCTCATAACCTGTCTTTTTGTTTCCAACGACTCCTTGCCATGAGTACAAAAATGGACTCGGCATCATAATTATGGTAAGTTAATGCACATAAATAAGGTAAACCAGCCCATTGTGGTCAAACTTTGGAGTCTGCCCTCATGCCATTGTTAAAACTTTTCAAATCTTTTTCCACACGAAGATAAGTATAAGAGACAGTGATAACATTTGAAATTATATTTTTTGGACCAAATATGAATTAGTTCAGAATTTTTGAAGTGATCAATCCATAGGGATTTATAGGCCACCTCATGATCAACAAAAAGTGAATCCAATATGGTCATCTTCCTACCCAATGCAGTCACAACATTTTCAAACCTGGAAGACCTAAAAAATCAGTTATTTCAAAGAATTTTACACTAAAAAGTTGGAAGTACCTATTGAAGTCACTAATTACTCCATAACTACCATGTAAAGCATTGATTGTGGTCTGAAAAACCACAATGGGATCATTAGGTGTCTATCATGGGCCATTTGACTGCAATGGGGTCTTATACTTTAAGTCTTCTACAAAGTGGAATCAAATTCTAGTTTTGGTATGGTAATCTCTAAGCACATACATTCAAAAATTAAGCAATCTAAATTGATTTCCACACCCTCTAATTTTTCTTGAATTTTGATGTTGGCATATCCAAGCCTCCAAGGATACGTAGAAGAGGAAAAAAACTCTATATTTTGATCACATAGATCTTACAAATTAAAATGAATCTGAAATTGAAACATATAGGAGTATTCTTTATGAGGATGAAATTAAGATTTTGTGGTTACAATTGTCATTATTTTCAATTTTTTCCATCCAAAAATCTTATTCTAAATGTTTTAAATTCAAATGTAAAGATTTAGAACAATATTCAGAGTAAGAATTCTAATTCAAAATACAAAATGAATAAATGAACTAGGGCTCTATTGCTCTCCATGCTATTAGTGACGCTCAATTGAAAGGTTATAGGGCCCTATTTTTACATAAGCCTAGATTCCCGGAAAGCATTTATTGTGTTTCTATTAGAAATCAATCAATTTTTTATTGTAACCTTTGGTTATTCATTTGTAATTCTACCTAAAAGATTTTTTTTTAATATTGACTTGTAATTTCAAAAAGTGAATTTGCAACTACTGAGTTTTGATTTCTAATTTTAAAATGAAACAATAAAAATATATAATGTAATGTTTAATATTCACATCCTATGGTTGCAAATTCCAAAGTAGACTCTTTCAACTCTCATATTTTTTTGAATTTGAATTTGAATTCTAAAACTTTTATGGTGTTATTTTGGAAATTAGTTGAATCCCAAAGGTTTCCATTGATTTGCTTAAAAAAATTCCAACTCCTTCAATTGAAAAGACACTCAACACTCTATGGATCTTGACCTCATGGTTGCAAAATAGACCCTTTCAACTCATATTTTTGTTTTTTTAATTCCAATTTCTTCCTAGTTGTAAAATATACAAACAATTGTAGTCATATGGGGAATTTAGATAAAGTGGCAGTCATTTGTACCTTTTGCACTTTTACAATTTAGACCGCTAATGGAATATCACTAGTTTAATGAAATTTTCTATTTATGTGACTTCCAAACTCTGTTATTTTTGTCCTTGCTTCATTCTACCATTTTCGGCTTGGCTTTATTTCAATTTAGTTGTTGCTCTCAAGTGCACCCCATGAATGTAGAGTGCCTCCTATATATATCAATACAAAAATTCTAAGAAAATCATTTTGAGAATTGGCTAAACCAACTTGGGAACTTTTACAATTTAGGCCATGTGGTCTAAAATCTATACCTATCCTAGATGGTTTAGGCCAAATGGTTTGAAAATGGTGTATGGAATATTGGCATTTTAACAAAACTTGCCATATTTTGGCCTAAAGGTCATGATTGGATTTTCATTTTATTAATATAGTGAAACATTTCTTCAAATATAATGTGCAAGTGGACAAATTCTGCTTTGGTGAGCGTGATTTGCCAAAGCCCCTATAATATTGGACGTTTAGCTTGCTTTTGAAGTGGTTGTTCAATGTGTAAATTTGAATTTTCTTATGTCTATTCAAAGGGCTTTCGAATGCAGTTTCAATGATAAAAATTTCAAGTTCTAAAATATATACCACAAGAAAGTTACAAATATATTGGAAAGGCCAGTATATCGGTTGCCATAACATTCAATAACCTTTCAAGAGGCTGCCTTTTCTTCTATAGAGTTCTTGTCTACAAAATTTAGCTATATGTCATTAAATGTAAGCTTGGTATCGAGATAGTGGTAGTACATTTATAGTGTGCTTCATTTTTGTTTGCTAATTCTAAGACCAAATATACAGATCAACAAATAGTTGTGAAAAAGATGGTTTGTCAAAAATCCAATGTGTCCATTAATTGAGTAATATTCTAATGCAATCTAACTATTTACCATCAATATTTTATTGATTTTTGATATGGGAAGCTCATTATATATACATGGGATGGTAGGAGGTAGAACAACCCATGTAAAATAAGTAAATAAGAATTTGTAACTAGTTTCTCAACCACTCCTAGTTAAGTCAAAAGTAGAAATTGTGTTTGAAGTAGAATTTTAGACCTCATTTAGGCATAATAGAATCATTTTTTTCAAAAAAAATTGAACAAAGAAAAGTTGGTAATTCAAGCTAACTTTCATTCCCAAAATCCATTTGAGATTTTGAGCCTCCAATCAAAAGTTATGGACAAATTCAGATGTTTGAAAATGGAGAAGATGTTTGAAAAGGTCAAAGAAATGTCCTTTGAAACCCCTCTCTAAAATTTGTCCATAAGTTTTGCTTGGAGGCTCAAAATCTCAAACGGATTTTTGAAGATGAAATTTAACTTGATTCACTAACTTTTCTTAATTTTAGGTTTTTGAAAAAAATTATTTTACTATGCCTAAATGGAGTCTAAAATTCTACTTCAAATACAATTTCAGCTTTAATTTGATATAACTAAGTGAGCATTGAGCTCCTATTCTAGTTCTAATTTACATATCCCAAGTTTTTTTGTTTCACCTCCTACCAACCAATATGTATATAAAGAGTTGTCTTCTTCTTCTCAAAACACCAAAAGTAAATGATTTTCAAAGCAAAAGAAAGAAGTAATGAATACCACCTTCTTCACAATTTTTTTGCTTACAAATTTAAAATTAAACTTTAAATTCGAAATGCTTTTTTTTACTTGATTCAATGTTAACTCCTAAATGACGGACCCATAACCATTGATTTTAAGCCTCACTACCCATCACTCAATTTGCAACCATTTTGCAATTAGATAAATATTAAAAAACTTATATTTATTTTTCAGGGATGGAATTATATGTCTTCTTTACTTGATACTTTTCTTAGATTTTTTTTCTGAAAAACTGATTTTTTGAAATTTTTTGAAGAAAAAGTGAAGAAAAATTAGATCAAATAGAAAATTATTTCAAAAAATTGGAAAACTTTACCATGTGTGTATATTACAGTGATAAACATCATGGTGTTAATTCAATTTTTGTGTCATTCTATGATTACAAAATAATAGACATTGAAAATACATCCAAAGTTCAAATTGCAATGAATCTTCAATATTAGAAATTTTTTCAAAATTCAAATTAGAATAGAAACTAGAATAGATGACCTTCATTTTGTTAGTTGGCTTTAAACTAAAAAAATATCATTTTTGTGGAGAAATTTCAGATTTAGAGCAAGGAGCAACAACTTCCAAAAATACACTAAAATAGCGTTTTCAATGGTACTAGCTTCTCATTTACATGAAGACAAACACTTATATGACTACAAATTTAGTTGAATATTCTTTGTAACCCACCATGAAAGGTCAACAAGAAAATCTGGATGAAAATCTGGATGAAAAATTGCTTTCAATCTTTGTAGAGATCACAGCATTGTCATCCAAAAGCCACGAAATGGCTCTGGCAGCATTCCAAGGTTAAGCACTGCAGTCTTAACGTCCAACGGTACTGACAAATCTAATTTAAACTTTATTATCAGGTAACGTGCGACCTACTTATTCCATCTGTGGTTCTCTGTCATATTGTTTGGAGTTATTGATTTCATGTGGAATATACCATATCATCTCATCCAACAAGAGGCATTGTTGACATTAGCATTGGCTACTGGACGTTATGGCTACAAGGATGCTCTAAGGTGTGAATCTCAACATGGAACTTTGTGTTCCTGTATTTTGAACAGATAGTGAGGACAAGTTCCAGATCAAATTATTTTTCAAAACCCCTCATTTTATTTTGGGGGGGTTCTGAAAAATAATTTGATCGGAAAATCTCAAAATCCCAGTGCCCCCCCCCCCCCCCCGTCTTGTATTTTTGAAAACAAAGTTGTTTGACAATCGATATGGGATAATCCGTGTCCGTTATCTGTATTTGTTTTCCGTATCCGTTTTTTGCATCCGTATACATAAGGTATACGTACGGTATCACAATATTTGTATTAGGATCAACGGCAGGGAAGGGGGTGTTTTTATTTTTTTTCAGAAACAATCAATGGCTATTAATTTTTTGGGGGAGGGGGGGGCTAATTAATTGAGCAAGAAGTGTTCCTCTCTTTTCAGGGGATAGTGAATCTCAACATGGAACTCTACATAAAACTTTGAGCCACCAAAGGGATCAAGAAGTCTTGAACCGAATATAAGTTAATTGACCTTAAATCGCACAGTTAAGCAATTTAGCATGATTCAGCATGGTTTTCACTATTACATTAAAAGAAATTTGTTGGGTCCCATTGGTAGTCAAAAGGAGATTCTATATACTCTTAAAATGCATTTTTTGGACACCATGTGAATAAACTACAAATTTTCAAAGTGTTGAAAATAGGTATACTTAAAAGCGATGATCATAGAGTCAGATGAATAGTAGGAGTACATTTTAGGCAAGAATATCCAATGTGCGAGTTTAGATGTAGTTACCTTAGATCATGAATTCCATGGCCCTCAATAACAAAAGTAGCAAACTGGATGCTAATATTTAAAAGCTCTAAACCTGGCCTCTCACTGCACTCTGCTCACTTCCCTCCCCTGTGGTCGTCGTAAGTTAAGTTCTCGCTGTCTTGTTTTGCTTGTGACCTTCTACCAGGTCACCTGTGGCTGGCAGGTTTGTACTATTCATTTGCAATGAAATTCCGTTTCATTTGGTAAAAAAAAAAGTGCATATGTTGTGAACATACATAACATTCAGTAGCATTCACAGAGACTGCCTTTTACGCATCTACGAATTCCATCCACATAGTATTAATGTAAGTTCAGTACAAGGATAGTGGCAGTACATTTATAGGGTGTCCCATTTTTTGGGGGTAATTCTAGGACAAAACATACAAACAACAAATAATTGTTAAGATAGATTGTTTGCCAAAAATCCAAAGAATCCATTGAGTACTATTCAAATGCAATCTAATCATTTGCCATCAATAACTTATTTTGAGATTTCAATAGATAAGAGAAGCTCTTTATGTACACGTGATATGGTAGGAGGTAGAACAACCCATTTGGGATATATAAGTTAGAATTTGTAGTTCATCAACCTCTCCTAGTTAAGTCAAAAGTAGGAATTGTATTTAAAGTAAAATTTTAGACCTCATTTAGACACAATAAAATAGTCTTTTGCAAAAAACTTTGAACTAAAAAAAGTTGAAACATCAAGTCAAATTTCATTGTTGAAAATCCGTTTGAGATTTCAAGTCTCCAATCAAAAATTATAAACAGCTTTCATAGAGGGGTTGGAAGGGAATGATTTTTGACATTTTCAAACATCCTCTCTGAAATTTGTCCATAACTTTTGAGTGGAAGATCTAAATCTCAAATAGATTTTCAAAGATGAAATTTAACTTAGTTTACCAACATTTTTTAGTTCAAAGTTTTTTGCAAAAGACTATCTTTTTGTGCCTAAACAAGGTCTAAAATTTTACTTCAAACACAATTCCTACTTTAAACTTAACTATGAGCAATTGAGAAACTAAAAATTCAAAATTACATATCCCACACGGATTGTTCTACCACATACCCCCCCCACCCACCCCCCACCCACCCCCCATGTGTGTATAACACTACAAGAAAAAAGGATCCAAATCAAGATGTCCTGATCAACACAAAACTTCCGAATCAACACAACTATGTTCAAAATTGCCATCCGAATCAATTTAATATTGTTGATTAGGGTCCTTTTTTCTAATAGTGTAAAGAGCTTCTCTCCATTCTAAGCATATAGTGGTTGCATTCCATACATTCTCTATGAATTCTTTGTTCAATACTTCAAAGTTAAACTTTAAAGCTCCTATGCTTACTTTTTTTACTTTGATTAAATGTTAAGCTCTACAGTATTGCATTTAATGTTGCTCTTTGTGTACAATGTTGACAAGTCTCGTATGAAACACCATTTGTCCTTGTAGCTACATATGGGTGTGGAATATACCACATCATTCCGTTCGCGAAAAGGCAATAGCACTAATTGCTATTGAATGTTATGTATGCTAAAATCAATAACTTACGCCAGTAAGCTTAACCCCTAAAGGACCATTGTCCCTTTGGGGGACAAATGGGATTTCGGGCAGGTACCTACGGGCTGAATTTTTATTGTAATTTTTTTAAACTTTTTTTGGAGATAGAAAAATTGATAAGCTCTGTGGGAATATAATTTTTTCTTCAATAAGTGCTCGGGAACAAAAGTTATGCCCAAATAAGCTCAAAACAGGGGAGAGGGGGCAGCAAAATTTTTTTGCAAAAAATTAAATTTTTTCTTAAATTTTTTTTCCCTTATAGATTATATTGCTGTCTATTTGAAAGCTTTGATTCATTTCATTTGGATTTTTTATGAGAAAGTTATGGACAATCTTGTTTTTCGGGCAATTAGAGCATCTTCTTGAAAAAAATAACTTTTAGGATTCATTTTGGAATGCATTTTTTTTCAATTTTTCAAAAGAAAAAGTTCTACATGGTTTAGTTTTTGTACTAGAACAATCTCATCATTGGGATTAGTGCATTTTAACTCCATCTAAAAGATATTAATATTTTAGATTTTCCTTCTATCTTGTACCTACTTCTACTTCACAATTTTTTTAAGAATCAAAATTAAGTTTTTTTGGATTATTTTTATTTTTCTAGACTCTCAACTCAATTCTCCACTAAAAAAATTTAAAGCTCAAAACTCTGTAGTGCAAAAAATTTAAGTTAAGAATGTTCAAAGTCAAAAAATCTAGTCCCACAATGTGCTGAAAATCTTGTTTTTTTCACTTCAAACATAGATATCTTGCAATTTGTGCAATCAAAAATTCTGAAATTTTTTCCATACATTCTCATACTAGTTAGGTATAAGATCCTATGGTTAGATGTTCAAAAAAAACAATTTTTAAATTTTTTTACTCTTTGCTCTAGAAATGGCAGTTTTGAGAGTTTTTTGGTAGAAAAAAGGCCTTGGTCCTTCAGGGGTTAAATGTTCAAGGCACCAATTTTGGTGTTGACAATACTTTGAAGTTAAATAGAATCCAACCAAGTTGCTATTTTTAGTAGTTTGTATTTTTGAAAATTTCTTTTTGAAGTCTAATTTTAGCATCAAATATCTGAATTTGAAAATGATTGATTATGATTTTTCTATTCAAGATTTCAAGATTTTGTGCAAAGTTGTCCATTGCAATCTTGACTTTCTATAGTGCCATTGAGGGCTCTTGGAAATGAACCTCAAACACACTAGATCTTACAAAAAATATCACATTAGAAATTCATTTATAAAAAATTGTAGAGCAAATTTTGAGAAGCCGTAAATTGATTGTGGTTATATAGGCAATTTCATTAAAATGGCGATATTTTTTTTAAATGGTGTGAAAACAATTCAGAAAGGTCGTTCTAAAACCTATACCCGTCCTAGATGGTGAAAATGGCACATTGTTAACCCCTAAAGGTTTTTGACTAAGTTTTCACCAAAACCGCTCCAAATCTGCCATTTCTAATACAAGTACCAAATTTTAGAAAAAAAACATTTTTGAACAAATGTAACCGTAGGATCTTGTAGTACACTGGTTTAAGAAGATGTGGAAAAAACTTTAGAACTTTCCACCATGTAGATTGCAAGATAATAACGTTTGAATTGACAAAAATCCTTTCTTAATCGCTGCAGAAATCCGGGCAGCTACCCTTCACAACGTCACATTGTATGAAAAAATGTCCAAAATGGTGGTTACTCTTTGGATTAATTCTTCAAGGCAAGTTGTCTACATGCTTGAAAATTTTGAGATCATTTGAAATTGTACAACATATAGGAAAAAAATAGTAAGTAGGAAGAGGTAGAGAATGACTCAAAATACTAAATTGTCAAGAATTTAATTATGGAATTGAAAGATGCCAATTCCAACGGTTGTAATGTTCTATTAAATAATATACGCCAAATGTTTTTTGTTTTTTTCAAAAATAATGAAAATTGAGTTAGATAAAGGACTTCAAAGTTTATTTTAGAGTACAAATTCTATAAATACCCTCAAACTAAAACTCCTCATAACTTTTGACTTGTTAATCCAAATGGAATGATTCAAAGCTTTCCGAGTATATATAAATCTAAAGAATCAATTTCAAATTTTAATTTTTCAAAAAAGAATTTTTTAAAGAATTTTTTTGAGTTGCCCAGACTGCCTACCAAATGTGGAAAATTACATATCATGCAATAACTTTTTACCCATAAAGTCAAATGTTATGAAAACTGTTGGGCCTTGAAGCTACTCCTCAGGCACATCTTGTATGAAAATTTCAAAGAAAAAAATTAAAATTCCCATTCGTAGTGAACTGCCCAAAATTGCTATATTGCCAAAAAATGGTGTTTGGTCCTCTAGGGGTTAAAGTAGCACTTGGAATACCGCCATTTTATTGAAATTGCCCATTTATGCATGTTAGGCCCTTAAACCTCATTATTTTTGGGTGGCCAACTTTTTAGATTTGACATGTAAAAAGAGGACTAAAAGACTTCAAATCACTTTTGCAGTTTTAACACCTCATGATCAAACATTGTAATCTTTCAATCCATAAGTGACATTGTTATGTTTTCTTTTTTTATGTGATCTCTAACATGTCTAGTTTGAATTTTTTTCGGTTACAATTTTAAAAAAAAAGATACAGCTTATCAAAATTTTGGATCTTTGTTCAATTTAGAGCAAATTCCTAGAAGCTCAAAAAAGGCCTTAGGCATTTAGGGGTTAATGTGGAACACTTTATGCATTGCATCCTAGCCCTCAATTAATGTTGTCCAAATGAACAACAAAGTGCATTCTTTCAACACAAAAATCTACAGTAGAAGACTGAGATATGAAAGAGAATATGTACAGTCCTAGATTCCTGAGCTGAAATTAATTGAATGCACAATGTTCATTTGGACGCCATAATTTGACAGTAGGGACACTGACAGATGCCTCCACCTTGATGATACTGATTTAACGTAAAACTCTAATGCAACTTGGGACATCACCTTTGGGAATACATCTGTAACCCCCAAGATAGTACAAGAATGAGAACATTGCTCTCTCAAGAACAGACTCTCACTTTTATCATGTACCACAATTTTTATACTGCAAAGGTACCTAGCAAATGTCCAACAAAGAAGATTTACCAAGTCCTGAAGTCTGTACGTAAAAGTATCTCTTCCTGGCCTGTGTCTTTATCATTCACTTTACACTGACTCAGATATAATGAGTGAACACACAAGTCTAAGAAGAACGTATATTGACATACTAACCTGAAAAAAAGTGCATGTCCATACGGTGAATGACTATCAAGGTTACAGTGTAAACACCTATTCATGCAGGAATTTGGCTGACTACCTCACTTTACATTGGCCTCGTTTTTTGCTGGGTTTATGTATTCGTGCACAACACATGTCAGACAGTTACCAGGTTGCAAAATTGGAAGGCCAAGTACCCACTCGATCACCCACGGAGTGACAGAACCAAAGCCAAGCTATTGCATGCCCTCGGCATGGGGCTCTCCGACCTCCAAATTCTCGACATCACCCTGTATATTTATCTTCGCCTGAAGGTCAGCTGATGAGTCTTCAGCTTCCAGGTGGTCCGCACGCGTACGCTCCTCCAGGTTGGATTCCAGATCTCCTGCTGGCACGGCCATGCTCGCTGTAGCAAATTGAGGAAGCCTTGGATCAGCCAAGATCAACTCTAGCATACCCGGCGGGGCGGCTTCAATGGCAACTTCCACATGAGCTTCAACATGAGCTTCGATCTGTTGCGACAGAATGCCTGCGTGAATTTCACCGACCTCCGGCGCAGGGGCGTCAGCTGCAACGGTTTCCGGGACTGGAGCCTGTTGCGGAAGATGTTGAGGAGCTGCAATCACAGTCACGGGAATCATCGATCAGTACCGGCCATCAGAAACATCAAATCCATTAAATTGATTTACTTAAGGCAAAATCTCAAGAGATTGAATGGCCCTTTCAATTTGCTCAATCTCGCGAGGTTAACGAATTTGACCACCATGGATACATAGAATTACACCTGATCACTTGAGCTGCAGTATCTTTCTGAGGGTGTCATTCTATCCCGGCCCCTCTCCAACAAACAAATTCACGATCCTGCGTGCTACTGTACAATTCACAAGCGTGTAAATAGGACACTCTGCTGTTCGCCCTAATCTCATACGTCAAATTCGTTAAATTGGCATATTTCCACAAACCTGGCACTTTCACGTTCAGACCGTGCATTCTGAAATCTATATCTGCCCTCGACTGTAGAGCTTTGTGCAGACGAATTACAATTTTTGACGCCCTGAATCCTGCCAATTTAACGAAATATCCATATAGACAATAATCTTCATACCCTCGATCTAGTGCTATATGATCAGCCAAGTATCATATATAGAGATTCTGATTGATGACAGGCAAATGGGTTCGGAGTTTGCTCACCTCGAGCTGCTTCGTCCACCAAACTCGAAGGAGCCACACCGCTTTCCGCAACGGACGAAGGCACTTGAGGGTGTCGCATCATCATGTTTGCCTCATCCCTTTCAATCTGTCGAGGAAGGCTCGCTACCTCGGCCACTGCTAGCCACATGCGCATATCAGCTTCAGCTGCAGCAGCATTATCATCGATGTTCTCCAGGGGATCTTGAATCGCCGGGAGCTGATCAACTGCATGCACAACAATATCGGGAAATAAATCAGCGTAACTGGATATGTGAGTACCTGAAAACACGAGGAACAGTAGATCAAATATAGCCTGTAGCGAATTTAATACTTTGATTGCAACGCTTCTTCAATGAAGTACGCGCGTATTGTACTAAATGGCGCACCACATGAGGTGTGATACAGTCTACAGCAGGTGCAAGCTACCCACTGAATCGCCGAGTACAAGCTGAGCTACAGGCACTCGATCTAAAAGCAATACATGCGCGATCTCACAGTCACCGATCAATGAAACTACTACAGCTCCCAAACCAGAGCTCTACCACTTGACCCAAAACACAGCTGGTAACAAACAGAACATGCAGACTGCAGGACATATCATGCACTGTGCACTGAAGCCTATATATGGTGAGTACAGAGCCACAAATTCCCCTAGAAAATAATGTGTAAGCATCTCAAATGAGCATCTCGTCCCTGTCTTCAGACATGCATGTCTGCGTGACAAGAGTCAGGGATCGAACCTAGCTGAACGTTGTATTGCCCTTCCAGGTCAATGTTCGGAGAGATCCGCAAATCACCAGAGGGCATTGCTAACGCGTCGTCGAAATCTTTCCATTTTTCGTTGTTTCCTACCCCCGGATAGTCCGGAACTCCTCTTCCTCTGTTTACACATGCAAGCATTCACTGTTAGCTCTCTCGGATGCTTACAAATATATATGTACACGATTGGTCACTCTATTCGCAGCGACTACTTGTAGTTGGCTGATAGCCTGTTTTCGTCAACGCGTCAACTGTCTGGGCTAGAGCTAGATGAGTTTGAAAGCAAGTCTAGATGCCAAGATCGGATAAAGTCAGAATTAACATCACAATCATTTGAATTCGCTGATCATGGAAACATCGATCGAACAGGAACGCTAGCTCGTGACTTCAGGGGAATACTGTAAGCCTGTATACAGGAAGAACGGGGAGGCGTTACCCTCCCCGGTGTTTATTTCCACAGTGCAGCTTCACCCCCCCTTGACTTTCTTTAAACGGAAAGTCAAGGGGGGTGAAGCTCACTGCGGAAATAAATACCGGGGAGGGTAACGCCTTCCCGTTCTCCCCGTAACTTGCAGGTGATTCCAGGGACGTACATGCATGGATGACGTATGTATGGTCTGCAGCGTTTGGAAATATGATTAAATCAATCGGGTCATAGATTGGGTTTGAAACTTAGAATGTAGAATGTATGTTCCTGATTCTACATCATTAACTCTTGAGGTAGGAGGTCTACAAAGCGCTGTGCTGGATCTAAAAGCATTCTCTAAAGCAGAGGTACATGAACAAATGGTGCACATTTCAGGAGGTGGACATTTTTAATAATCACTGTGTTTTAACTTCAAAAATTCATAACTAATTCCGAGAGGCTCCAAAAAATATGAAACAACTTGAATTACATTCTAGTTCCATTTGTCTTTCAAGGAAAATTTATTGAAAAATATTTCAAGAAGTTGAACAACCCCAAATTAATTTTCAGCTATTAAATGGGCGCTTTATGAACCTCCCACTTCACAATCAAAATCAGACACTTCCAAGAATTGATCTTTATTGTCTGTTTTGGTAATCCAAGAAGTGATCTTTATTGTCCGATTGTAGATTCTTAAAGAGTACTTAGTGTTTGTTCTATACCCCTAAACTTTAAAGAAAAGCTGTGGGCTATTAAAATGCAGCCAAATCATTTTACTCTAGACCATTGACAGAAGCTACCCTGGCAATGTTTGAGTAGAACTCTCAGGTGGAAAAAACGAGCCTGTCTTCGAATAGCTTCTAAATTCTTGGAAACCCAACTTTTTTTTCAGTTCATGAATTAAAGACACTCACTAAAATCTTGGAAACCCAAATTCTTTTCAGTTCATTAATTAAGGGACACTAAGAAGGACGAAGAACAACCATTGTGGGTTTTAATCGTCCTTTTCTCTACGATTCAGATGCGTGGCATGCTTGCATGAGCGCCGTTAGTACGTACGCCATTCTATCAGCCGCGCACTATGCTTTGGTAGACTGCTGAACCGACGACCTCAGCGATGGCGCCTGAAGAATGGCTGGGCGCCCCCCACGCACAAGATGAACTTCATCCAGGTAACAAACACAACAACGAATGAATTTCCTAAACCCTACGGAGGGGAGCGAGTAGGGTTTAGGCCTGTAGCGGAGCACTGCTAGGCATGTAGCTACAGTCCTCCGTAGGGTTTGCTAAAGGGGAATGCTAAAGGAGAATAGGGGTTGATTTTCCAAGTTCTTTGGGTTTTATTTTATTTTTTTGAATTGCAACATCAAGAAGAAGAGATGGAAACAAGAATCCACAGCGCTGTTCATCTGTTGCGACAGAGAGGGGGGGCGGGATGAGGGAACCCGCAGTTCCCTCCGGCAATGGCGAGCGAGGTCGTCGGTTCAGCAGGTGTCCCGCGAGTGCTAACGTGCTCACTTCTGCTGATCGATCGATGCCACGGTCACTCGAGAGTTCGATGAGCAGATGCGCTGCTTATCCGGAATAATCTCGACCCGCGTATGTACCGAGAACATGCATCATGCTACACGTAATCTGATTCGAGCCGAGAAGGGAATTTAAAACGCTCGTTTGGTGCATGCGTCGGTTGATGCATGGCCACAGTCCGGGATCCGTACACCCACATCTAAACTAAAATTGGGTTAGTATAAATTAGGAAGCAGAGACCTAATACGTACCTCAGAGAGACGGTTTGCCTCCCCTGCAAGTTCATTGCCGCAGAGAGCAGCAACAACGCGTAGAAGCACACTTCCATCCAATGACCCGAATCTCGATCCCCTTTGTATTTCGCCATGTTCCTAGGACAGATCAGACTCAAGACACGCTCGCTCTGTCGCAGGTCCAGGGTCAATTGAAGCTGGCTAGGGTTTGAGAATCGCAGTACGTTTAACCACTGCGCGCTAGCAAGCAAACTAAGTCTTCTGCTGCCCGAGCAAGACGAAGGAGGAAGACGCACACCACCAGTGGCTTTAGGCCGCAGCACCCATCGCCGTAGCAGTCGTCCCTCCCCAAAACCGAACCTCCTCTAAAATCACCCCTTCACAGTACCCTCACCAAAAATTACACCCTCCAGAGCAACATTCTTCTCTAACCCAGCATGAGTCCTCTCGAAATGAACATCATTCCTCTCGAAAGCAAAACATCATTCACCTCAAAATCAACATATTAACATGATTCTTCTCAAAATCAAATTCCACCATTATAGCTTATCAAGTGTTCAAGTGAGCAGCCCCATTCAAAGTTTAATTTTCGAAAGCCCAAACTACTTCTCATTGGGAGAAGGCAAAATATTTTTTTCACACAAAGTGGATGCACTTTGAGCACATGTGCAAGTCAAAGGAGTATTTTACTATTTTAGAAAAGTAACATCTATGCAATTCCTCATATGTCAAGCAGGAGACCCCAAATCTCAATTTTCTTCAAGTCCAAATTTGTTTCCCTGGACTATAGTTATATCTCACAATTTTGAAGAAAATAAATGGTTTTTTATTTGGAGGTTATTTGTAAGGCCAGTGAAACAATTCTAAAAGATGTAGAAAAAATACTCAAGGAGTGAAAATAGTTTATGAATCTTGGATCCTCTAGAAATATAAAACAAAAGTTATGGGAAAATTTCACTACACTTGGAAGTTGGAGACATAAAATTATAGTACAAATGATTCTTGGAATTATTCTAATGCTCGAAGACCACTTATGGTGTTTAATTCCTAAAGGACTAAGGCAAATTTCGAGTAGAAACTGTCAAAAATTACGACTTTTTAGGACAGTCATAACAAAACAAAACAAAGAAGGTTTTCTTAAATTTGATCATACAAATTTGTACTTGACTAGATTACTATGGGAATAAATAGAAAAAAATTCAAATCTTTAAGCACAAAGATTAAAAGATTACATTGTTTGAAGTTGGAAGAAAACATTTCTTTCCTACCTTGCCTAAGAAAAATAGCAAACTTTAAGTCTTTATAGAATGAGATTTTTGCATTGTATACGGTGGGTTTTTTATCCTTCAACAAGTTGGTTACATACTTGCCAAATTTCAAAAAAAGAAGAGGCATTAGAGGTTTTGCAGACCTAAACACATTAGAGAAAAAATCAGCCCTCCGGAGGGCTACTCCATGGACCCCTTTAGTACCCTGAAATTTCATTTATTGGGTCTGAAAATTTATTTTTTCCCCTATTTCCGCGCAATTGAAATTGCTGTGACTGTGGCGCAAGAACCCAGATTTACAAATAAAAAGTTATTATTAAAAATTTTAAAAATAAAAATAAAATTGCAAAATATGACTACTCCAGCAAGCAGTCATACACTCTAACTGCTCATTAGGGGTACTTTTCTAGGTTGACAAGCTAAGCTTGAAATAGCTTGGCATGTCAACTTGGAACAACCCTCCGGAGGGTTGATTTTTGTTCTAATGAGATTGCAAATTTCTTGGAGTTCCCAAACTAAAGGAAATATAGGAATTGTACTACCTCAACAATTTGATGTAGGTGAGAGACTCTCACGTCAGGTTATTATTTAATTATTTTTTTAAAAAATTATTAATTTTTTTTAAAAAAAAAATTATTAATTTTTTTATTATATTTTTTACATTTTTACTTTTTTTACTTTTTTTTTACTTTTTTTACTTTTTTTTTACTTTTTTTACTTTTTTTTTACTTTTTTACTTTTTTTACAATAATACTCTTGTTCACTACGTGGTTCACTATAAAAAAAATCTAATTTATTTTGTACATGTTGCCATTAGAGAAAAAAGCAACCCTCCGGAAGGATGATCCAAATTGACATGCCAAGCTATTTCAAGCTTGGCTTGTCAGTGTCAAAAAGTCCCTCAAAGAGCAGTCAACTTGGCTAACTGCTCACCAAAACAGTCAGATTTTTTATTTTTTTATTTTTTTATTTTATTTATTTTTTACTTGTAAAATTGGGTTCTTGCGCCAATGTCATTGTAGTTTCAGCTAGTTGGAAATAGGAGAAAAGACAATTTTTTAGCCCCGAAAAACAAAATTTCAGGGTATTCTGGAGGACTGTGGAGCAGCCCTCCAAAGGCCTAAAATTTTCTCCTATGCCAAAGCTACTTAACTCAAGAAGGACGCCGCAAACTATAATGGTCCAATGGATGACAAGAAATCCTTGCATATAGGACAGATGTCCTATTACAAGGATGAACATTACACACCAAATTCCAAAGATGAACACTAGCTCTTCTTGGAATTTGGTGTGAAAAGGAGAGGTCATGCACATTAGTTTGACCTTCCAATGAGTGTTGTTGGAATTTTCCAAGTGGATGATTCATATCGTAATAGAAAGGCTGATTTCCAAAGTGCCCCCCCCCCCGTATCCTTCCACGGTTAAGATGCCTGAAAAGTATAGAGAACATCACCTATGATTAGGACACCCATTTAAAAAAATTATGTTCCATCATGGGGGGCACATTTTTACACATTGTGTCAAAATTTTGTATGCATTCAACCAAAATTGACTTTGCACACAACTGCCCAAGATGTCTTGCATAAGTTCAACAGTCACTTTGCGCATTGGGGACTAATAGAAGAAAGTAACACTTCCTACTTCCTAGAAAATTGTATGGACTTTAAAAAATTAACCCACTCATAATGATTAAGAACAAATTCATTTATTCCAAAATACAATATTTTTGAATTTGTATAGATGTTAATTTTGATAAAGTAATTTCAAAAGCATCTTGGGGTAATTGTGTGCAAAGTCAATTTTATTTATATCAATAATATTTCCAAAAGCAAATGAATGACTTATTGAATAATAAGAAATAAAATAATTTGAATTTTTCTTATGGATGACATACACAAAATAAACTAGAGCGGATCACATTAGAATGCAACCATCCTTTAAAGGTTTCACAACCTACAAGATTTCATTGTGAAGGAGTAGGGATGTCATAAGGGGTCTAGTAAGTACGAACGGATGAAGAATTATGTGGATGAAAAGGTTGCAGATGTAAACATGGGTTGCATTCAAATATAATCGATGCTGGTAGAATTTGAATACAAGTTGTGGCAACTGACCTTTGCAACGTCAATCTCACTGATAAACTGATACAGATAGCACTTCGAGTCTCCCACAAACTGCTCAAATAGTTTCAGGAGCCTGCTCTATTCTTCAGTCATCATGGCTGTTCACAGACAGATCAACAAATGCACCACGGGTAAGTTAGTCCAAGCTCAGAGCTCTTGCATTCCAAATTAAAGAACTCACATTTACAGTACAGTACAGCACAAATGCAAGTTGAAGCATGAATTGAAGACACTAATCTAAGCAAAGGATTGCTGGATGATGAAGTTTGCAGAACCAAGTGGCAAATTGTATTTGCTCAAAGTTTGAAGGGCATTGTTCAGACACAGAAAAAAAATGTCCAAGATTAACCAAAAAAATATGGATGGCTGTAAATGTGAGAACACAATGTCTCAAATGCAAAACCATGAAATACAACTTGAGGGTATGAGACAAGCTACTTAGATGGGCCTGCAGACACAGGTAGCCCGCGTACACAACCCAAGATAGCAAGGAGCTCAAGTGTATCCAATTGGGTTTCCTTCCATACAAACAATTAAAAATCTGAGAAACTAATCCAAAATGCACAAAGTAAAATGAGTGAGTATGTCTGTGAATTACAATTGCTATATTAATACACCATCTATAAGAAGTTGAGTTTGAACTTGAAAACAAAGTGATCCTAATTTCATAATCATTATTGTCAATATCAACCAACTCCTAATGATGAAGAATCTGCAATACATTCACTACTGGTTGTATAAGGCAATAGAAGGCAAGTACACCTAATTTCGACCCACTTACTAATCCCCAATTAGTTAGATTCTTGTCTAAAATGTACATTCAGTGAAAAGGGAGTCTAAGCTCAACTTTGGATAGTACACCAATATTTGATCAGCATTTGAAAAAAGAGTAGTTCTTTCATATGATGTTCAATGAATAAATGTTAAAAAATCAGACATGAAATTTTGTTTTCCAATGAATACATGTTAAAAAAAAACAGACATGAATTTTTGATTTCCAATGAGACTCAACGAAAATGAAGACAATTCAATAATAGGAACAATACTCAAAATGCTTATTTGAACTATTTTAAGTGTAGTTACCTGAAGACTCACAAACCATCCACAACCATCAACTCACACCCTTGGTGACAAGAAGGACAACTATGTCATAGAACAACAGAAAAAAACTGAGCTCATTACTGATCCTGTCAAGTGAAGCTAGCAAGTTCTTCAGTCCTGCCTTACTAAGGAGACATTCAAAGTAACAACCATGATTATTCTCAGATCCAACAGGTGAAAAAGTTTATGATTTTCAGGCAGTACTATGAGATACTTCGAGATACACTACACGTCATGGACCTGAATATGAACTTTGTTTGCAAAACTTAAATACTTCTTACAGATTTATGTCACAAAGAATGGTAGAGACAGTGTTATGATATTTCATGACCATGCGGCAATAGTAGCCCATTTACAGTTGCCAGCTCTTCACTAAAATAGACAAAAGTTTCAGATACTTCTGAAACTCATGTAAAGAATTATCAAATTATTACTGATAAGATAAAGTATTTATAAGTAAAGGAAAAGAGAAAGTGCATTTCAATTATCTGGTCAAATCAAAGTAATCCTTGCATTTCCTCATACACTGTAACCAGATCATTTGTGAGCTTTTGGACAAACTTGAAAGACTCACCATCAAACTCTTGTACTCGGGTACAATGTAGACATAATTACTGTTCTGCTTTCTCAACCATTTGGTCTGAGCATGTTTTTGGAAGTCTCTAAAATTTGTTTCCACTTTCTCAACCATTTGATCTGATCATGCTTTTGGAAGTCTCTAAATTGGTCTAGACAAAGAGGCTCTATTTTTAACCCCTAAAATCCTTAAAATCAAACTGCTGTTTTTGAAATTTTGGTCAATTGTTTAACTTTTAACTATTTTGGGAGCAAAAATTAAATTTTAAGATGCACATTTTGTTGCAAATCTGTAAATATAACTTGCTTGGACTTGCGAGTTTCAATACATTATTTATGAATAATTGAGACACACAGCAATGGTAACCATCCTTAAACATCATGCCTCCCAACTAGACAAAAAGATTCTCAGGATCTATCACATTTGAGCTCACCTCGTATTCTCACATCCCACCTTACCTACGCAAACTTTGGAAGAACATAAAAATGTAGCAAGCAAAAGCTCTACTTAACTTCCTTAATCCAAATAAATTGAGATGTAGGCTTGAGCAAAATTTGTTATCCTAGTCCTTTGTGGCAAATCTTAATAACATTATTTAGCATATTATCAAGCCATATCGAACTCTAGAACTAAGCTCTCCACTACAATAACCACATCAAAACACTGTAACTGTAAAAGGACTAGCACTTCATATTTGCATGATCGGCATCTTTGCTAACAAGAAAATTTCGCTGAGAGTCTCCATACAAGCAAGTATTCAAGCAAGTGACATCAATTTCACACCTTGCTAGCTAGCTATAGTTCATGACAATACCTTTTGCTTTAGGGTATATCCCAGTCCAGGCCTTCATCTAATATCTCTTTGTTACAAAGTGAGTCTCACATTTTAAATTCGAATATTCTGTCACAAGTGAGGCACAGCTGGTGGGAATCCATTACCCCCTGGGTATGAAAAATCAAAATGTCCAGTTCCTCTCCTTTCAGCGTGCTTGTTTAGCAAATTCATAACAAGCATTTCGAAAGAGGCTAAGCGTACATGTCTACCCAGGGGTAAACGTACATTTTGATAAGCAAAATCAAAATGAACATCCTGGGACCAGAACAGCTGTCCATGCACTTCAACGAAAGAAGACTGTCATAGAAATTGAGCCAGCAAATTAGGAAAATCAGTGGAAAGAGATCTCCTGAAGAGAGCACGAAAAGTTGGTGGAATTCATGTCCTGGTTCAGTGAAGGAGTCCACCCAAATTGGTCCGAAGCTTTGAATTCCGTAATGGTACCAATTCTGGGCCGACTCCCCAAGTGTCGGGATCAGGCATGCTTTCCTTCAATTTTTCATTGCTCATCCTCCTTCAGAAAGGAATTTACTAAGTCATGTAGAGATTGAGGTACGTCATCAGCAAGTGCACTCATTTTCAAAGACCAAATCCATTACCACTCAGTATACTGAAACAGAAACCTAAACCACATTGCTAACTCAGTAGTGGGGCTGTTGTCTCGTTTTCAGATTAAAAATGAGGTGACATCATAGGAATTTAACTGAGCAGTTATTTGCTTTAAGTTGTTAATAGAATCTCGTTGGGGTAAAAAAAAGATTTGAGATTCTCTTAGCATGCAGATTTTGGACAATGAAAGAATAAAATATGAATCTTCAAAATGCTAAAAGTAGGTGTATTGAAATTCAACTTTAGGTTCTCATGAATAGAGGCTTTAAGCAAGAATCTGTAAAGATTGGTTTTACAAGCAACCTTGAAGTTTCTTTATTAGTGTTCAAACTTCTAGACATTTACAAAAGACATAAGAGATGATGCATTCCAATCAAATCTTGCCTTCTTTCATTACAACAACAAAAATGCATAAGAAGAGCCAGGTAGAGAGAGAGTACTTGCTTTTAGTGACTTCAACCTTCTGAGCAAATAACTGCTGGCTTCAAGAAAACTTGAAATCCATCTTCAGGAACTTAATTTAAATATTGGAGCTGAAGAGCAGGTCCGTCACACCTGAGGCAAACGTAACCCATACAAAACTAAGTATGATAACTTACTTTTGCTCAGTGCAACCTTGACTTCAGCAAGTAAGAGACTAAATCTTTTGTTGTATGTGATTTCTAGTAATGACATTATATGTCTCTGGAGAAAGGAATGAAAATCAAATAGTTCACCATGCATTGCTCAGAAGAATCAGTGAATTTGATATCATATTCAAGTAACCCTGTAAAATACAGAGTATGAACCAAACATCTAGAATATATCAGTTACCTTTATCATTGAACCCAAGTCATGAAGAAAGCTTGCAGGAAGTGTTTTTGTTTTTTTTGAAACACATGGATAAATTCCATTGATAAAAACTGAACAGTACAAGAGAACCAGAGGACAAACCTTGGCGAACAATTTTTTAAGTTTTCAGAAAGCAAACTAACCTCCAGGGATCAGAACACCCTACTCAACCCAAACACAAAACCGTGCCAGTTACTCAAACGTCCCCATCTTAGCTTGCAGGAAGTTCTTTCTGCCAGATATTAATATGATGCTTGATGCAATTGTTTGTTTTGATCTCAAGCACTAGATTGAATCTGAACTGAAGAAATTCCATGAAGATGGTATAATCCCTAGCACCATGATCAAGAAAAACAGTTTAAGAAGGTCGAATACTATTTCATAACAACTTCATTCTCGTTTACTCTAATTGAATCATTGTCCATTCAAGGTCAGTTGACAAATGAAATGTTAAATAAAATTCTTGAATTAATTGCTTGATCCTCTCAAGGGGCTACCAAGGTCAGCAAAATTTAAAAAAAGAATAACAGTGAAATTATTTTCAAAATTACTCTAAGATGCAACCAAAAAAACAAATAAACAAATGTTGCAAATGCCAAATTATTGGAAAATGGTCCACAAGCAACTCTTATAATGCTCCAAATCATCTACATGCAAATCTCAAAATAATAAATTTGCCACTCTCTTAATGTTCCTATAGTTAAGGCCCCAAATTCTTGTGAAACAAATTTGAAAAATTGAAATTTTTATTAATTCTAAAAGTCACTACTAAAACACTTTTTCCAACCTTCATTAATTATTCAGCATGAAATGCCAACCCTCATAGCTAGGTACAAAATTTCATGATTACACATTCTTTCATTACATACTCGTGATGACTTTCAAAAACAATTCCCCATGCCTTCTAAACACTAATATGAAAAGCATCCTAATTAGATGAAAAACATTATGAGTTGAAATCAATGCAATTTATCCAACTAAAGATGGAATTTCATTAGAATCCAAATACAATTGCATTAAAAATAAAATGAATAACTACAAATTAATGGAAAAATCTTTCTCATAGTAAAATGTTACATCTAATGTCAATTGTCCTTTCTTGATGCACTTTTAATTTATGATGTAGCAATATTCAAAGGAAAAGCTATGTAAAATGAAATTCTTCAACTTGTTGAACTTCATAAATTGCATAAACTATTATTTATGTCTTTAACCTTCATATAATCATATATTTCAATAGCCAAGCGATGACATTTTAAACATCTACACGTAACTCCACCAATGTCTTTACAACCTCCAAAATATATCTTCAAGTATATCAAATTGAACCATGGCTTTGTAGTAGAAATTAGGAAAAGCATTCCAATGGCTTGCATTCCAATGTGTGTTAGTAGAAGGCTCTTTAAAAGTGTTAAATAGCCAAAGCACTAGATGATATTTTTCAAATGCTTTCTAGTTTCAGTCAAAAAAACTCTATATATTCAAATCAATATCATGTCTCTAGTCATTAAAAGTCGTCAAATGCACTGCACTTTGATACACATGGTAAGATCCTTAAATGCACCAATTGTATGAACACCGCCAAAGCCTTTCAATATCCTCAATCTTCAACCTCTTGCATTTTGACAAACTAAGCTCTTCCAAAGCATCAGGGCTATTTGTACCAAACCAAAAGTCATCCAATGCATTTCATTTGGATGCCTTCTTATCAAGAACTACTTGAAAAGTACAAATGTTTAAACCTCTAACTCATGAAGTAAATTTTACACTTTACAAAATTCAACTTCATTGAACGTTCAAAGCACCAATGGTCTTAATTTACTTACTTTTAAAATCAAGCAAAGTTGGAAACAAAGCCTACTACTCATGGACGTAAATAAATCTAATTCATATAAAGTAACAACATTTGATATTTCTTCTACACTCAAAATCATTTGAGTTAAACACACAAGGAAAACTTTGGTTCACATCTTCTATATCAATTCATAATCATTATGTCTTATTAAATTTGTGACAAAAGGGACTATGTCATATTGACTATGTCAGGACACTAATAACTTATAGCCTTTTGCATTATGCATCACTATGGCACTGCCCTTGCCTATTACAATTGGCAAATAATAATTTTCAAAATTGATGCCAAAATATAGGGAAATTTTTTTTACCCCCCAAAAAACCAAGGCACATTTCAGGTTGAAATTATCAAAAATTGCCACTAATTATGTTATAATTTTGTGAACATCTGACCAAAGTTGACTTTGTGCACAAGTACCCAAGATTTCCTACATACGTTAAATGGTCACTTGGTCCTTTAGGGGTTAAAATTTTTTTTTGCATGGATAGAATTTGAAACTTTAGAAGTATTTTTATTTCTAGCACATACCAAATTTGTTTTTCATACTTTATTTAAATACTCGACATGAAGTGATGACATTGATAGCCAGGTTAGGTACAATAGTCAACTATAGAAAGCAACTTTGAAACTCAAAAAATTCATGTTCTGTAAATAATATCCAAGTTGCACAAAATGGAATCAATGTACCCCTCTCCACCAAGATCTTTCCTATGGTATGCTATATGTACCCGCCAAGCCTAATCTTGGATGGCTAGAATAAGTAGACTTTGAAGTTCGGAATTCAACAACTCGGCTCAATCAAAAGTCCAAATTGTGCACAAACAAGTTTGAACTCCTCTCCTTACCAAGAAATTTTCGATCGTGCCCCCATGTACCATTCCAAATGGGCTTGTTTCCTAGTTTTGAATATTTTTGAATGAAAATACTTTGAATTTCAACAATTCTTGCTCCTTAAGTCCAATTTTTCCAAAACAAAGTCCATGCACCCATGCCACCTTGCCAAGCGCTTTCCGATAATATCCGATGTGCTCCAATGGGCTCCTTTTCCATAATTTTTGTAATTTTTTGACAATTTGAAATAGTCAATAATACTCTGTCTACAAATATGTCCAAATCGTGGAAAACCAAATAATTATGTGCACCCATCCTTGCCAAAAGTTTCCAAACAATAATATCACTTAAAATTCATATTTAGTCCGCAAAAGAACATCGCCGCGGCTGACTCCTAAAACAGGGGTGCCAAGGATGGCCTTGGCAAGCTCATTTGACAAGCCCGGTCTATGTGTCTTGCCTCTGTCCAACCGCAACACGGGTTACAATACGGGGAACCGGGTTTGCACAACTCTCATAACGCCACCTTGCAATCCATCATCAATGCTGAGACAAAAGAGCTTTGGAACATCCAAAAAGTACCTCGATAATTGTAAACAAGGAATAAAGTAGTGGATAGCGAGGCGCGGGCAAGGTTCTCCATTTGGCCGTGTGTTCATTGAATTTGACCGTGCCCAGCCAATTTTGGGCCCTTGCCGTGCGTGCCGTGGAGCAATTATTTGGCCGGTACGGCCATTCCCTGGGTTGGCCCCTCTTGGTGAGCAGCCGTGGTGATGCTCTAACCCAAATGTGTTTGCAATATCCCTTTGGGGAGGCACCTTGGGGCTAAATTGCACCATTTAAAAATAAATCTCTACTTTTCACCAAAGAAAAATAGCCTTCATTCAACATAATTTTTTCATTTCTACTTAAAATGTGGATGAAGTTGCCAACATTGGATGAAAAAGAGCATAAAATAATTGAAAAGTATTTTTATGGAAGGAACGTAGTAATACAGTGCTTCACCAAATGTTAAATAATCACCATCCCGACACTTTTTCAAAAAGTAAAAGTAAAGTCCTGGTCTGCAAGTCTTCTGCCATTCAAGCGCATATATTTGATCTTCAGCCCACAATGCTTCCTAAACAGAAGTGGTTTGTACCAGAGCAATAAAACTCTTCCCATCATCCTAGCAATCTGCAACCAATAATAAAAATGAAGAAAAGCCACATTAACTGATCATCAAATTGAAAAGTGGCTTCATGCAAGAATTTGTAGGGGTTGGTTTTTAAAACATGTCACAATCAGCTACAACTATACATTCACCCTATCAATATTTCCACTTATTGATATATTGGAGAAAACATATGAAATAATCATTCTCTTCCAATCAAAGCTTGGCTTCTCTCATTACATCAACCAAAGTCTATAAGAAGAGCCATGTTCATCACATCTGCGGCAAATGCAACCCATACAAAAACAAATCACTTTTGCACAGTGTAACCTTGACTACAACAAATAAGTGATGGCATCTTTTTGTTGTATGTAACTTCTAGGAATAAAAGTACGTCACTGGAGAAATCAAAATATTCAAAATTTGAATCAAAATCAAATAGTTCACAATGCACTGCTCAGAAGAATGTGAATTTGATATCATATTCAAGCAATCCTCTTAAATACGAACCAAATATCTAGGGGATATCAGTTACCTCATCAAAACAACCCAAGTCTTGAAAAAAGCTTGCAGGAAGTTCTAAAACCCAATATTAATAAGTTGCTTTGATGTAGTTATCAAAATTGAATTTGAACTGAAGAAATTCCATGAAGGTGATATAATCCCTAGCACCATGATCAAGAAAAACAGTTTAGTTTACGAGCTTGTAACAACTTCATTCCCGTTACTCTTGGAATTGAATCATTGTCCATTCAAATTCAATTGACAAATCAATTGATTGAAATTATCTTCAATCAGTTGCCTGCTCCTCTCATTTGCTCTGTATTTTTCAAGATTCCACAGTCTTTCGATACATGCCCATGATTCTTTCAAGTATTGAGATGAAATCCATCTTTCTTAGGAGACATTCTTGAGTTACAATTAATGCACTTCATTCAAAACTTTGTCAAACTCTTGCATTATTAGAACCTTAATCCTTCTACACATTCATACACAAAGCAACTTACACTGATACACAAAGCAACTTACTTTGAATTACAAAAATTCTTGTTCCATAAGTTATACAGAGTATGAAATTATGAATCTATGTTGCACAAAGCCAAATCAATGCTCCCCTCTTTACCAAGAGCTTTCCAAAAGTCCGCCATATACCATCAATAGCGTATTTTCTTGACTTCCCACTGTAAGTTGCGGGATGGCCGGAATTTATATAATTTCAAATTTTGAAATCAATGGTTGTCAATCCATAAGTCCAAATTGTCCATAACCAAGAGTTTTCTTGACAGTGCCCCCCATGGTGTTGTTCCCTAATTTCTGGCATTCCTTTGCGTGAAAATACTTTGAATTTACAACAGTTCTTGGTCCATAAGTCCAAATCCTTCAAAACGAAGTCCATCCTCCCTTGAATCCTTGCCAAGCGCTTTTCAATAATAGTCCATGTCCTGAAGTGGGCTCCTTTTCCATAATTTAAGACAATTTCAAATTCAATAATACTCGGTCAATGGGTCCAAATCGTGCGAAACCAAATCTGTGCACCCGTCCTCGCCGAAAGCTTAGTAATGCAGACAATAATATGCATGCCCTTGTAGGACTCATACTTTGCAACAACTCAAGGATGTCTGCAAGCCTTCTGCCATTCAAGTGCCAATATTCTTCAGTCCACAATATTTCTAAAACAGACATGCTTGGGAACAAAGCAATAAAACTCTTCCCATCATGCTAGCAGTTAGCAACCAATGATAAAAATGAACCATATACATGAACTGGTAGTAAAAGTAAAACAGAAGGCAACCTAAAGAAAATAATGACAAGTATACATGATGGTGCCCGAAGTCCTAGAAATCTTGGCTTCCTTGTTATGAAAAGAAGTTTTAAAATAAGCTTTGCAATTGGAAGGCAACCTTTATGATTGCCAAGAACAGATATTTCGTTAGAATGGCAATATTCCACAAACTTGGCAGTTGTAGGTTTAGACCATGTGGTCTGAAATTTATACCAGTCCTAGAAAATAGATGGAAAAATGGCAAAAGAATATCGCCATTTTAACGAAATATCCGTTCAAGCAAAACGACAACAACGCTTGCTTTGTTGACAAGTCAGGTGCTTACACCCGCCGCTTCACTTATTCTCTACAAGGATGCTGTAAGTTTAATTAGCATTAACATACTGGACATCGATCAATACTACCTCCTCCACACATGTAGCATCTTGTTGGAAAGCCACTTACCCATGTAGATCACCTCCGGAAGTTCATCTTCTGAAAACGTAGTTGACTAGTCGATCCGCCACATTTTCTCAATCATTTCTACTTCCTGTTTTAGAGCCTCCGATCCACTGTCTAATTTTAATTATTGTGCAACCGGTCCAGTGATGGCAGGCTCACCAAGCATGACGACATGGGCGTTTCTTCTGGCGAAGCTCTGCCTCACTCATTGAAGGGGAAGCTCCGAAGCTGCAGTTTGCTACGCGGGCGACGAGCAAGAGCTTCTTAAATTCCAGAGCGAGCTGATTGACAACGGAAAGTACCTAGCTCCATGGAAGGCAATTAATCACCAACTGCTGCACATGGCCTGTCAGTAAAATCACAAGATTTCATTCTCTTGGAAGTTTCAAATACATAGATCTTGAGATCGTTCCTTGATTTATTTGCTGGCAGATTTATAGATGCCTATATCAGTAGTTAACATTTGACTACTGCACCATGAAGTGTTTCGAGACGTCGACAACCTTGAATTACCGACTATGCATCTCCAGAGACTTCAAAGCGGTACAACGATTTCAATAATCTAAACTGGAAGTGTCTAATAAGTTACATAGAGGATATTGAAGTTACTGAATCGACACCAATTGTACTTACAAAAGGAAGGGCAAGCCAATCAGTGTTTCAAAAAGACCTGCATGCTTCACAGAGCAGAGGTAGAAAGCAATCACTTGAAACCGACTCAGTGTAGAATATCAGGACTTCCAAACACTTCCACTCAATATTGAAAGCACTTGTGTCGAACGTGAATCATCCAACTTGTGCACAGGAAATCATTCTAAAATATGTGATCGAGCCGCCATCTGTGTGAACCTCCCGTTTCACATCAGCTTGAAACGATAGAACTGCAACACGTCGACATGCACAAAGCACCATATGTCGACTCCATTGACTATAACTTAATTTCGCAATCCAGCTAGCCCAATGATGCACGAAACTGGTTCAGTTGAAACACTTGTGCACGTCAAATTTCAACGTGACACACAAGTCCGACGCAACACCTCGTGTCTAAGCGCAGCGACTGGGTGCATCTCAAATTATTATATACGGAGGACTCCTTAATTATTTGCCGCGTGAAAAGACTGATGGTAGAAAGCTGTGCAGCGTGTCGTGTACAAAGTGCCTTGAACAGTGTGTGGACAGACTGTCAAGTTTATTTTTGCTTATTTTAGGCTGGAATGAGGAATATAATAAGCAAAGTCAGGCACTACCCCGATAATTGAGGCCACAGGTCAATATATATAAACAAGGAATCCACTCTGCAATGTACATTGGGCGAAATGACGCAGATTGGGTCCAGAAACTGCAGACCTGACTATTTGAGCTCCTGAATTAAAGTTTAAGGTAGTGAAGACATGTCCAGATGTCCGGGCCCTGCTCACATCTGGTCTTGGCTGGGCCCGGCCCTGCTGACCGGTCTGCCCGTGCAGAACTAAATTGCATGGGAACTTGCTGCCATTGGGAACTTGACTTAAGGTAGTCCATACTTTACCCGGATCATTACTCCTCCAATCCAGCTTACCAACTTCTGCCCTTGAACTTCATTGCTCACCTCCTTCTCGCATTCTCTCTGAAGAATCGTTATCTAGCGAAGTAGATGAAGATTTGGCAAAACAAAAGTAATCATGCTAATTTCTCATCGATGTCCAGTAAGTACCTTCACCTTCTACCTGTCTTCTGAGAACTAATAAAAGTTCCCATTCAAAAGCTTCGATCATCACGGATCTATGCACATGGTATCGATCAAAAACTTCTTCATAGCTGTACCAATTTAAGGGGTAGATCAAGCAACTGGCACGTACAACATGCACTAAATTTTTTGTTTCAATCGTTCGTCCTACTCGCTACTCGCGCCAGGACTTACTTCGAGTCGAGTTACTCAAAAAAAAATCTCAAATTCGAGTGAGGACATCTGACGTATAATGATCGATGCTCCAGTTGAAGAAGGATTTTGGTACCTCGATCTTTGCCCTGAATCCCTGATCGATCAAAAGATAAACACAAACTTGACACACGTACAGCGTGCATGCAGATTCTGGACGTTGGGAGCAGGTCCTGCACGATCTCGAATCAAACTTCTGCCCTGCAAATTAGTTTTAGCCTCGTTGGATGAAGTGGCGATGGATGTTTCAATTCGTGCGCCACTTATCACATTAACATTAGCTTGTTGCATGTGCTTATTGTGCTGGTTATTAGATATGCAAATTGCATTTCATAACAGTATTGTGCACCGATAACAGGTGATTTTCAGTGATTTTCACCCCCATCCTCCCTCCCTCCCTCCCCCCTAATTAAGTCATTTCAATTTCTTCCTTCCGGCCTTCAGGGTCCACGTACCCGCGATATTTCAACGTAACGGAGTAGCGCCAAACAGCCATTGTAACGGAATTGGCATTGGATGCAATGCATGCAATTAAGCTAAGACACTCAGTGACTAGACTGTCCAATGAGCCGAGAAACGTACGAATCCGATCGATCGATCGATCGAGAAAAGCATTTATTTTGAGTTAGAAATTTATGGGGAGGGACGGAAGCAACTGATCCAATTAAATGTACGAAGGAGTTGAGCGGGAAAAGAATTGAAAATTCGCAGCTTGCTGGGCGTGGCTGCATTGGCTAGCGACGACAGGATCGAGATGGGAAGCTCGATCACTGAGCTGGAGGCCCGGACAGGTATCGATACCCCCAAACTTGCCATTTGATTAAGTTCGCAGTGCGCAATTTACGTTCTCATGCACTAGTCCTCGTCTCCTCGATCTGCCCCGTCGGGCAGGGAGCTCCCAAAACTTCTCGAACACTGTTATGGACAGATCGCATGCTTTACGTTGTTGATTGTGGCCCACGCCTCAAAAATGGGCGGGAGTACGGAGCTAAATAAGTATAATAACTTAAAGTTAGGTGACCCAGGTCAGTTATTGATGGCTACCACTTAATTTCATGGATGCGGACTGGTGGAATGATCCCCCTTCCAGACAAGTCGTCTGTAAAATATGAATGGTGGGACTGGCGGAATAGCATCCTTCGAGGCATGCAGGAAAATCACCCAGGGCCTAAAGTTGGCGTGGGGCTTAGGTCCGCTTTAGACTACGGTGGAGAAGTGCACCGGTCAGTCAAGAAGTTTTGGCCAAGACTTGGTTATTTGAGGCAACCGGTGGGATGTTGGACAAGATGGAAAGACAATAAAATAATGCCTCAAGAAGTCTTGACCACTTGTAGTGTAAACACCAACCGGAGAAGTCTTTTGGACAACTTCACAAATTGAAATCCACCGGTGAACTTCACTAACAAGAAAGTTTGGGCTGGACTCAATAGGAACTATAACTTGACCTAATGGTCCCATGGCCCATGGACATATTTTGTATATTTTGGAGCTGTAGCAAACTTTGGAAAGTTATAACTTTTGCATCCGATGCTTGAATTGAATAAAAATTGTCAGAAAATATGCATCTACTTGTCTAGTTTGTGTGGTAAAATTTTCAAATCAATTTAGTATATACTGAAATTTTTGGTAATCATTTAAGTACACATGGTTCAATTTTAGTTCACCAAAGTGCATTTTGATGGCTACAACTTTTAGAACATATGAGGTTAAAAACAATAACAAGTAAAAGCACAATCAATTTTCAGCTTTCCAAAATCTACTCTACAACTATTTAAAATGAATTTCTAATGTAATTTTTTCTCCAAGATCTAGGTATTTGAGCTCATTTGTAAGAGCCGTCAACACATAGAAAATTAAGATTTTCAATGGACACCCTTGCAAAAAATCTTGAATAGAAAAATCATAAGCATTCATTTTCAAAATCTGATTATTGGTGCTTGAATTAGACTTCAACATGAATTTGTCTTAAAAAAACTCCGCATGTTGAACATTCCCATATCAACCCAACCCCAAATCAATCAAACCATCCAAAACTCTATTAAACCATTCCAAAATCAATCAGACCATTCTTGCCCAGATCAAATTGTCGAGATTTTTAATTTTTAATTTAAATTTCCTTAGTTGTGCTTCATTGAAAGTTTTTGAAAGAATTGTTGAACAATGACGAATGCTTACACTGTACTGCCAAACTTGTCATAGATTAATAATATTTTAATGGAATTGGAGTTCTCCAGAGGCCAAATTTCTTATCCGGGGGGTGAAGCCGAACAAAAAACTTGGCCTCCGGACAACTTTTTTTACAAAAAGTGTTGCCACGTAGGCGGCCATGTCATTTTTTTATGCTTTCATCCATGCTTGAAGTTCTTCACCGGACAAATCTTGGCCGTAGTCTAAATCCAATCGGGTGAAGAACAAAATTTGCTCCAATCATATTGCTCCATTTTCCTACAATTTTTAACCAGTGCACTTCTCCACTGTAGTTTAAAGTGACCCTTAAATTGTCTCACTTTAGACATCAGATAGCTGCTCCAGCCATCCATTAGCCCGGCCAAGGTGAACATTTTTGGGGGCTAATGTTTCGTTAACAAGAAAATCTAAGATTTTTCCAACTTCGTGTACAAAGGGGCTAAAGTGGGGTCTAATCTTTGAAAGATTAGACCCGGCTAATGGCGCAAAAACTTCCTGTGGCAGTTTGCGTGCCCGATTTCAGATGGCTTAAAAGAGATGGAGAAAAATCCTTCGATTCCATTTGGAATCGCATAAATTAAAAAATATATTGAGTCATGAGTGGCAGAGCCCTGAGGGCAGTGACTTTGGATAAGTTAATTTTTTGGCTTTTTTGGTAGACCCCAAAATCACTATCAATTTTTTAATAAACTATGTGCTCAAGTGAAATCATTAGAGAAAATTTCAGGCTTTTGAAGGGCTGTTCCACAGCCTTCTAAGTTACCTTGAATTTTTTTATTTTTTGTTCAAAAATTTGTTTTTTCCCTATTTCTGCCTAGCTGAAACTACAGCAGCAATGGTGCAAGAACCCAGAATTTCGAACAAAAAATTATTAATTTTTTTTAAATCTTAAGAAAATACTATATATATAAATAATTTAAAATTTTAAAAAAAAAATTGCTAAATTTGATTGCTCCGGCGAGCAATCATAGACTTTGACTGCTCACCAAGAGCACTTTCAAAGTTGACATGCCATGCAAGAAATAGCATGGCATCTTAACACCTAAAGTTTCACGACTATGTAAACACCAAAAACACTCCAAAACTGCCATTTCTCATACAACTACCAAATTTTTGGAAAAAAATAGTTTTTGACACTTGTAACCATAGGATCTTATAGTATGATATTTTGAAAACATGTGGTAAAAATTTCAGAAAATTCCAATGTGTGGATCATAAGATATAAGCATTCAAAGTCTTGAAAACCATTTTTTCAATCCTGCGAAAAACCGGGCAACTGCACTTTGCAAGCTCACTTTTCAATGAAAAAATGCCGATGAAGGAGGTGCTTCTTTGAATTCAGTTTCCTAAACAAGTTGTCTATATACTTGAAAAATTTCACATCATTTGGAATTGTACAACATACAGGAAAAAAATAGTAAGTAGAAAGAAGTAGAAAATGATTCAAAATACTAAATTGTTAAAAATTTAACCATGGAATTTAAAAATGCCAATCCCAAAGGTTGTAATGATGTAATAATCAATCTACATCCTAGGATTTTATTTTTTTCCAAAAATATTGAAAATTGAGTTAAATAAACAACTTTAAAGTTATTTTTAGAGTAGAGAATCCATAACTGCTCGCAATTCAAAAACCCTCATAACTTTTGACTCATTGATTGAAATGGAATGACTCAAAGCTTTTTACATATATATAAATGAAGAGAATCAATTTCAAAAAAAAAAATTCCGGAATAAATGATTTTTTCTGATCTACCCAAACTGCCCAATTACAAAAAAAAGTAACATATTAGGTCACAGCTTTTGACTCGTATTTTGAAATGTCATGAAACTTGGTACACATGAAGATATTCCTCGCCCCCACCTTCTATTAAAATTTCAACCTCAAATATGGATATCTCTAGTCACACGTATCTGCCCAAACTTTCTATACGGCCAAAAAACGCATGCTGGTCCTTTAAGGGTTAATTTTGAATGGCCCTTCAAAGGGCTGAAATTTTCTCTAATGATAGGTTTCCATACTTCTATATAGTGTATTAATTCAAAGGGGGAAAGTTGTATATAATATGTAGGATTATTATAGGGTCCATGAAATGTTAGATATTCTAATATGTAAAAAATAGGCTATATAAAAACATCATGTAGCAAGAATTTTTAATACAAAGTAAAAAGTTAGCCTTGATAGATAGGGGCTAAGCAAATTATATATTGCGGTGAATATAGATGTGGACAATTAATTTCATACGGATGATAAAATGAACATAGTCCAAAAAATCTATGATGATCTGCAGTTGATGAAAACTGTGCCAAAATATTGGTAGTATAGGTATGTTGAATAAAAACCTTCTTACTACCATGGCTTTAGAGTTTGAATGAAATTGAATACCATGTCTTTGTAGCTTCCATCCATGCTAGCACCACCATATCTTCTTGCAAGATTGCATCTCTTGCATATCCTCCATTTCTACGTAGCATTAACGCTACCCAAGAGTTTACAAACACTCTTACGAGAATCCAGTTTCCTCTAAATCAATTTCATTGAAAAGAACCACAGCTTCTACCATATTAAATTGTTTCATCTTGCTAAAAAAAACATAAAGCACAATAAGAACCTAAAAGGTCTACCCAAAATCCCCCATGCAAAAACAAATGCAGATGCTTAGCAACAGATAGGATGCAATGCTTACCCAAAAAATCTATGAACTCTCTAGTAAAGGCCTATGAACTTTAAACCAAGGAATGTTAGCTCCAAACCATCGTTGCATGGTTGGACATGTGTTGAGTGCAGAGAAAGTAAGTTATACTCCCCCCGTCCTGAAATAAATCCGGGATTTTTTGGAAATGGCTACATTAACCCCTAAATATTAGAAGAAACCTGCGTTGGTCTAAACCAAAAAAGTGGGCTGAAATTTGTTGAGAACTGTATTTCCAACGCTAAAATCCCAGAATTTTGCATTGGAAACATGGTTCTCAACAAATTTCAGCCCACATTTTTTCTACCCCTTATTTGCTATTTTTAGCAATATAGCAATTTGAGCAAGTATTTGTGACTAAAAGTATACATAGTTTAGGCTTAAATTCTAATAGAGGGTGTGGACAAGGAATATTTTTCATGTGCACGAAATTTCATGACATTTAAAAATAAGAGTAATAAAATATGGCCTAATATGTTGTTTATTTCTCAACTAGTGCAATCCAAGCAAGTAAAAAAATTCACTTTCTTCAAAAACAAAAATTGAAATTGATTTTATAGATTTCTATAACTGCAAAAAGCTTTAAATCATTCCATTCCAATCAACGAGTCAAAAGTTATGAGGAGTCTTAGTTTGCAGGCAGTTATAGATTTCCTACTCTAAAATAAACTTTGAAGTCATTTATTAATCCAATTTTCAATATTTTTTGAAAAAAACAAAATCATAGGATGTAGATTGTTTATTACAACCAAATATTACAACTATTGGGATTGACATTTTTCAATTCCATAATTAAATTATTTACAATTTAGTATTTTGAATCATTCTCTACTTTTTTTCTACTTAATATTTTTTTCCTGTATGTTGTACAATTCCAAATGATTTATAATTTTTTAAGCATGTAACCAACTTGTCTAGAAAAATGAATCCAAAGAAACACCACCATTTTGGACAATTTTTTCATAGAAAAGTGAGCTTGTGAAGTACAGCTGCCCTTTTTTTCGCATAGCCCAAAAAATGGTTTCAGTGAATTTGAATGCTTATATCCTGCAATCACGGTAGAAAATTTTGAAACTCTTACAACATGTTTACAAGTCAACATACTACAAGCTCCTATGGTTACATGTGCCAAAAAAATTCAAAAATTCAAAAATTTGGTATTTGTATTAGAAATGGCAGTTTTCGAGCGGTTTGGGGAAAAACATAGTTAAGGAACTTAAGGGGTTAGGGTTTGAGTTGCATCCTATTTTTAGGGGATTGTATGGTTATTGTAGCTTCTAATCAACTCCATTAGGCGTGAAAGAATGGAAGTCAACAGTGAAGTGGCGCATATTCAAAATTGACAACAAAATTAACAAGTTTCTCCCTTTTTTAGAACTGCTCTAGTGCTACTAATTTGGATCGTTCTCCAAGCAATTCTGATATACATTCCACCATTGTACATTCAACTTCTTAACTCCTAAAGAACCATTGTTCCTTTGGGGGACAAATGGGAATTTTAGGTAGGTACCTATGAAATTTTGTCTTGATTTTGAAAAGAAATTTGAAGACAGAAAATTAATTAGCTTCTTGGGAATATAATATTTTTCAATTAATGCCAAGGAACAAAAAGTTATGCGCAAAACAATGGAAAAGGAGAGAAGGGGAGAGGGGAAGAGGGAGAGAAGGAGAGGAGGGAAAGAAGGGACAACAAAAAAAAATTCAAAATGTTTTTTTTTTTTCTCATAGGTTATATTTTTGCCTACAAGAAAAGCTTGATTCATTCCATTTGGATTTGTTATGAGAAAGTTATGAACAACCTTGTTTTTTGGGCATTTAGAGCATCTTTTCAAAAAAATAATTTAGAATTCATTTCTTAATGCAATTTTTACAACTTTTCCAAAAAAGAGTTTCACATAGTTTAATTTTCTTGCTAGAACAATCTCGCCATTGGAATAAGTGCATTTTAGTTCCATTTTAGAGATATTAACTCCTAAAGTACCAAAGTCCCCTTGAGGGACACTTGGGATTTGGGGCAAGCTCGTACAACCTGAAATTTTGACCCGATTTTTTGAAACTTTTTTTGAAGATAGGAAATCACATTAGCTTTCTAAAAATATAATCTTTTTTGCAATTGTTGCCCAGGAGCAAAAGTTATGCCACCTGAAGTCAAAAAAATAAACAAAATTAATTTAGTTTTTTTTTTCATTTTTTTTTCTCAAAGTTCATGTTTTTGTCTACGTTTGAAGCTTTGATTCATTCTATTTGGACTCTGAATGAGAAAGTTATGGACAATCTTGTTTTTCGGGCAATCTAAGCATCTTCAAAAAAAATAACTTATAGAATTCATTTTTTAATGCAATTTTCAAATTTTTTCAAATTTTTTTTGAAAAGTTTAAGTTTGTTTGCAAGAACAATCCCGCCATTGGAATTATGGTGTTTTAATTCAACCTAAGAGCTATTAACAGTTTAGTGTTTTGTTCAATTTTGGACCTACTTCTACTTAACAATTTTTTTATATGTGAAAATCATGTTTTGACATTCTAAAATTTTTTTCTCAAATTCTCAACTCAAATTTTCAACATAAAAAATTTCAACTTAATGGTGTGTAGTGCAAAAAAAATCCACAAATGGCCGTCAAAATCATCTGAAATTGCAGGCTGTAGTTCAAAAAATCTTCTTTTTCCAACTTCAAATGCTAATCTCTTTCAATCCGTACGGTCAAACTTCATGAAATTTTTAACACATGATCTAAGACAAGTGAAGTACAAGATCCTATGGTTAGATTCTAAGAAAAAAAGTTTTTTTTGGTTTAGGAAGTGATCGCAGCCAAAATGGCAGTTTTCAGTGGTTTTGGAGCCAAAAACTGCCTTGGTATTTAAAAGGTTAATCATTTCGATTTTCTTTCTATCTCATACCTACTTGGCTACTCATTACAGAAAATTTCAGGCCTTTGAAGGCTGCTCCACAACCCTTTGAGGTACCCTGAAATTTACTTTTCTTTTGCTCAAACATTTGTTTTTCCCCTATTTCCGTGCAGCAGTTTCTACTGTTATAGTGGCACAGGAACCAAAATTTGCAAATTAAAAAAAAAAAAATAATAATATAAAAAAAATTAATCTTAAAAAAATATTTAAAATTAAAATCTTAAATTTTAAATATATATATATATATGACTGCTTTAGCGAGTAGTCAGCCACTCTGACTGCTTACCACAGTAGTTAGCTGGAGTGACATACCAAGCTTTTTAATAACTTGTTTTGTCACTCCAAAGCAGCCCTCCGGAGGGCTGATATTTCTTCTAATGTCTACTTAACAACTTTTTGAAGTATGAAAATTAAGTTATAAATTTTAGTTTATTTTTCTAGATTCTCAACTCAATTCTCCACCATAAATGTTTAAAGTTCAAAACTCTATAGTGCAAAAAAATAAAATTTAAAAGGTTCAAAGTCAAATAATTTAATTCCACAATGTACTGAAACAATAATTTTTTTTCCACTTTAAACGCAAATATTTCACAATCTATGTTGTCAAAAATTCAGAATTTTTTTCTACACATTTTTATACTAGTTAGCTGTAAGATAATATGGTTAGATGTGGAAAAAAACAATTTTCAAAATTTTTACTCTTTGCTATAGAAATGCAAGTTTGAGTGTTTTTTGGTAGCAAAAAGGCCTTGGTCCTTTAGGGGTTAATCAAATCAAACATTGGAGGTAAAATATAAAAGATATGGAGGTAAAAATTTGATCATGAGTTCATCCTAATGTCCTAAACTCCTAAATGCCCAAGCCACCAAATTTTGATATTGTCAATATTTTGATGTTAAATAAAACCTAAGCAAGTAACTATTTCCAATAAATTATTTTTTAATACATTTTCTTAAGACTAATTTTAGCATCACAAATTTGATTTAGAAAATGAATAATTAAGATTTTTCTATTCAACACTATTCAACATTTTGTGCAGGGGTGTACATTGCACATCATGGTTTTCTAGTATTGAAGGCTCTTAGAAATGAGCCTCTAATACACTAGATCTTTGAGAAAAAATAACATTAGAAATTCACTGAAAAAAATTTACAGTAGATTATTAGATTTGATAAGCCCAAAATTAATTGGCATTACATGCATGTTATGCCCTTTAACCTCATACTTTTTTGGTGACCAATTTTTTAGATTTGACATGTGAAAAGAGGATTGGAAGACTTCAAATCACTTTCACAATTATGACCAAACATTATAATCTTTCAATTGAGAAGTAATATTGTTGTGTTTTTTCTTCCTGTGTGATCTCTAACATGTCTAGAATGAATTTGTATGGTTACAACTTCTAAAAAACTGATAAAATTTATTACGATTTTGGATTTTTTTTCAATTTAGAGCAAATTCCAAGATCCTCAAAAAAGGCCTTGGACATTTAAGGTTTAAAAGTTATATAAAAACAAAGTAAATTATACCTTGTTAGATTAGTTGCAACATTGTAAACTTGCTTATAAATTTAAACGTACATTCATATCAAATTCCTCAATGAATTGGAGAATTTTTTAATTTATATTGTGGCAAAAAAAAGAATATTGAACAAATTAGAGCATGGAATTCTAGATGACTTCATTTGGTTTGACTTTTTATTGTATATTCTTGTAAATGATTGATAATTTTTTAAGGTAACATTTCTATGTAATTTCCAAATGTGAATGGAATAATAGATGGATGTCCACAACAAAAAAAATTCAAACAAAATCAATACATAACATTTGTTGAAATGGCAAACTAATGTTTTTAAGAGAATATGTATTAATATAAGTGAATGACACCGAAGAAGGATGGTAGTCTAATCATGTTAGTTATTTTCAAAATCACCTTGGATTAATCATTCAATCTAAATTGGGTTTTATCATACTTTTAAACATCATTATGTCCTTTTATAATGCCTAATTTCATCTATAAAAGTATTCTAAGCTTTTTGTATATTCAATGGATTTTCAAAAATTCTAATGTTGCAAAATCACAGTCCTTCAATTTTAAATTAGATTTACTAAGGTTAAGTTATGTCTTTCAATTTTGTTGGTGAAAACCGAATGTGTCCCATAGCTTGTGTATTTTAGTAAAATTAATAGAAAATAAGTTGAAAGCAGAATTTTTAAAAATTGATCAATCTTTTTTCATATTCATAAGTATTTTTGTGAAATGAATGGTTGTACAAAATGAAATAAAACCCTTAACATCTAATAAATTTGACATGAAATTGAATTGTCAATCCCAATACATATATGATGTTTTTTGTTTTTAAATATGAAAATTTAAAAATTGAGTTTGAAATTGAGTGAATATGTTTTTTTTTGCCTTCATTGTCTACAAAATAAACTCTTTATGACTTTCATCTCATTAGTCAGAATCAATCTATCCAATCAATAAATAATAATGAAATATTTTAAAATATATGTTATAAGTTATTATGTTGGGAAATCACTTATGTATTTAATTGCTTGCTTTGATATAAAACAAAAACTTCTTATAACTTTTGTAATACTTATTGGAACGACATGAAACAAAACTTCATATGTAGAGCATAATGATTAGGAGGTCTATTAAAAGTTTATGTAAAAATTCCAAAATATGAAGTCAATAGAGCCTCTTAAAAAAACCAAAGTAGGCTACTTAACCCCTAAATGTCCGAGGCACCCAAATCTAGTGTTTGCAAAACTTTGAAGTTAAATAAAACTTAATCAATTGCTATTTTTAATAGTATATATTTTTAGAAAGTTCTTCTTGAAGTCTAATTTTAGCACCAAAAATCCGGTCTTGAAAAAAAATGATAGTGATTTTTCTATGCAAGATTTTGTGCAAGGGTACCTAGTGCAATCTTGACTTCCGTAGTGTTGAAAGCTCTTGAGCTTTAAGTGAGCCTCAAATACACTAGATCTTGGAGAAAAAATCACATTCAAAATTCATTTAAAAAAATTGTAGAGTAGATTTTAAGAAGCCGTAAATTGATTGGGGTTATATAAGTTAGGCTCTTTAACCTTATATTTTTTTGGTCACCAACTTTTTAGATATGATTTGTGTAAAGAGTATTGAAAGATTTTTGCAGTTTTAGCACCCTCATGGTCAAACATTATAATCTTTCACTCCATAAGTGATATTGTTGTGTTTTCTCTTCCTATGAGATCTCTAATATGTCTAGTTTGAATTTGTACGGTTACAATTCAAAAAAAATGGATACAACTTATCAAAATGTTGGCATTTTGTTCAATTTAGAGCAAATTCCAGGAAGCCCGGCTTGGGCATTGGGCTTGGGCATTTAGGGGTTAATCCATTACGGGTTATCATAGAAGTATTGCAACCCTACAGTCATCGAGAGTTGTGTAGTAAAATTAGATGCAATCCATGATCCTCACTACACTACAACAAACAAATTGAACTACTACAGATCCACATCTTGTTCAAGCCTACCATCGCTAGAACGGGTATTCACAAGAATTAAATCCTTTCTATGAGTGTATTTATTGCCCAAGATCCATGGGGTCCCAGGACCAACTTTCTCCCCGTGTGGACCTCCTCCAAGAATGATGGTAAGCAATCACTAATACAAACGCAATGTACATCTACAAAATTTACAAGATATTTTGATTGTAAAGTTTTAAAAAACAAAACCGTAGGTAAACAGAGGATAGTTCTAAACACCATTGTCAACAAAATGTCATCCTATATGTGATTGTTTTATTTACCTAAGAGTTCCTCTGTGTCATTTGTTTTTGACCTACTCAAATCTTCCATGAATTGAATTACCGATACGGTAGTGTTGATCTTCATACACCCACTCTCATACTAAATACATCCCCAGCCTTGAAGGAGTTTTCCCACGCTGGCATCGAGCTTGCCAAGCCTTGAGAGAGGTCTCGAACGAGACTTCAGCGTCAATTCTTCTTGGGAAGTTACTGATGTCAGATGTGAATTGGTTCTCTTGATCCGTCTTGTTTTTGTTCTCCGTGACCAGCTTCAACCAAGAGCCTGCCACCACTGAATACTTAATCCATGTCATGACTTTCTCCAACTTTCGGTCGTAGCTCGAGAATCTTGTCCACGCATCCAATAGCTTGGGGTCCCCCATGTACTGGAGCATGAGGGCTTCATCTGAACTCAGACCCTCCTGGAAACAGCAGTGTCTCAACCAAGTCTCGATTGTGCAGTCCTCCAACACCATTCGGGGAGCTACCACCAGCCACAAGTCGTGAAGAGCTTGGCAAAGATTCTGGTCACAAGGCTTTGGGACCACTGACGTGATCATGTCAGGCAGTCTTTGTTGGTTGCAAACGCAGCAGCTGCTCTTCAGGAACACCAACTCGTCCACAACGTGCTGCATGAGGCCAGTTAAGAGCTCCCCATCTGGGAATTCGTATCCATTGTCGGCTTTCTCGCGAACGACTTGTTGCAGATAGCTGCGAACTAGATGAGGAATGTAGCACGACAAGCCTATCACCGATGGAGTATCTTCATTGGGCCACTTGGGCGCCCCCTGGTCCGTAGAGATTCGAACATTGCCTTCGAGCAAACTTTGACGCGGGTTGCTTGTGTCGAGGAAGATCTCGATTCGGAGAGGTAAGGCGCGTGAAATGCCGGTAGATAGGGTGGCGATGTCATCTTCCATGAACGAACCCACTTGGAACCTCAACTCGATTGAGGTTCTGCATTGTACGAGCACACTCCGTCAGTACACGTCTTTATATAGTTTTCAAAGATGATATAACAAGACATGTAATATGTTCCTAGTGAAAGTAAACAGATAAATCTGCCATTAGAAACAGCCCAGAAATAAACACCCTGCTTTTCATACTGGTGTATGGTTGAGAACAAACTATTGCTAGGATTACCAATAAACTTGAATACACCGATGGATCAGAGGACAACAACAAGCACCTTAATTTGTTGAATTTGCAAGAACACCACTGAAGCACGCCTCCGTCCACAGCAGCTTTCATTACAAAAGGGCGAGTCACACTCGCAGTGTCTGCATCACATGCAGGCTCCTCAGCAAGCGTTTCAAGCTGCAATGGTTGCATCTTCTTGCTCACTGCACAATCACCCAAATCCAAAAACATCGTGTTAGCTAATTCACAAGTGACTACAAAGTAAGAAGACGTTTGCTTTTATCAGCATCTTGATAATTGAACAGAGATGATCAGCTTCATCGCCATTTCATGTGTAGCTGCACTATAAGGTCAATGCTTCAGTGAGCGGCCCCGGACCCGAGGGAATGACATGTTGCACTAAGAAACACAAAACGACATTTGTGCATAGGACGACCTATCTTTGACAATTAGCTAAGGGTGTTGTTTCGATAATTCAGAGTCCTTTGACGTCTTGGAAGGTCTTTCTAAACCACCTGCTCACAAACACCAGCGTCTTCTAAAATTGCACTGGTTTCGTGATAGCGGCTATTACCCCCCTAAGTGCCCAAATGGACCAAATTGGTCGCTTCCGTATCTATTAATCAACAACACCCCAATATTCCCCCCCTAAGTGCCCAAATGGCCCAAATATAAATTAATCTATTTATTAATTATTTAGTGTTGAAATAATCGTCAACAAAATGTACCAATACGGAAAGAAGAAACCATTCCCTACATTTTTGAAGGATAGAAATATGTTTGCAAGTAACTACACCTACTTTTAGCTTCCAAAGCGGACTCCCTACTTTCAGCTTGGGCACTTATGGTTGAATATGAGTCTGGCATTGACTACTCAAGATCCAGATCAAAGAAAGAAAATCACCAAAGTACAAAACAACCGGGCATACGTACCAGATGAGGGACCATCACGGTCAGTCGAAGTCGACCAACCTGAATTTGAAGACGACCAGCTTGCCAAGCGTTTTAACACCGTAGACTTCCGTGATTCATTCCCATCAACGTTCTCTTCCTGCACAATGAATATTCAAGGAGGTTTGCCTTTAACGTATCCTCATGAGACTATGGCCAAGCAAACCATGGTCAGAAAACAAATCACTCGACGGACCTACAAAGTCTTTAGAGCTTCGGTGATTCCACTCACTCTCTCTCCTATATGATTGCCGCTATAGACCGACATTAAATTGTCACTCTATTATAAGTACATTAATCCATCTGTAAGATTAGCCTGTCAAACCTCAGACCTCTCATACTACTACGGGGCGTAAGTAATATTCTAAAACATTGTTCATCCAGAATACTGTCCAAACTCATTAGAATTTGTATGGATGGCATTCACTTTCCATCCACAACCATACGTCAGGTGCCTCAACAGAAGCCCCAAAACGAAAATACAACTTGGTACTAATAAGTTGGCGTGAGGCAATCTGCCGTGGGAATGGAAACATCCTCAACGAGCAGCTGGGAGTTTGTGCGAGGTGCAAAATGCAGTGATGTGGAAGTGATTGAGGAGGCTATTACCTGGCCTGTGGAGGACGAGCTGACTGCAAAGTTCAAGCTCAAGCTTAAAAATTCGTTGACGAGATATGAGCAGTCGTCACATCCAAATGGATCACGCTCTCGGAGCATCATGTTCAAACTCTCTGCATCCGAAATGCCTGCCCCGAGAATGTCATTCTCCTCCTCTTCCACATCACTGCATTTTGCACCTCGCACAAACTCCCAGCTGCTCGTTGAGGATGTTTCCATTCCCACGGCAGATTGCCTACCACTACCAGCTTGGATCAATTCGCCAGTAGAACCGTCGATTCTATCCTCCCATTTATCGAATTGATTGTCGTCATCCAATGAGAACCCACTGATGTTAGATTCACGCTTTTCTGAACTCAAATCCTCTGGAGGAGCAGACATACGCTCATCTTCTAGGTTTAAGTATGGTCCTGTAATGGAACCCTCTGGGCTGGCCATCCGGACTCCTGAGCTTGTATTGAACTCGAAGCACTCATCCGTTTCCATTGGGTCTTGGGATTCTTCTTCTCCTTTGAAGGTGGGGTCGAGCATACTGTGAAGAATCGTTGCACCGAGCTTAGCAGCCTCTGAGATTGTTTCTGCAGCTACCTGGCATTTCGTTTCTGCATCTCTCGTTTGCTGCCGAACCCAAGCATAGGACTTCCTTCTTTCTTTGTTAAACGAGCGCAACTCCTCCATGCTCTACATAAAAGGATCCACCAGGTTACCAATGGACCAGACAGTCATTCCCAAGTAAAATCTACACCGATATAACATTCTTAAAAGGAGCTGCAAACACGTTGGACCAAGCTCCTAATTCAAGGAAAAGTAGAAAATCCAACATGCTCCATTTCACTGACATCTTTCTTTGGTATATATACTCACAGCTTGAGTTCAAAAATAAAAGCATTGGTACTCAGCTAACTACTAGGGCGTGTCACGATGGGTTACTGGTTTACTCCATTTCCTGGTGATTACTTACAAGTGATTCCAAGTGTGAAGGCATTCTCTCACTGGTGCAGACCTGAAAGACCCATAAAAGTTTTGGAGATTGCTAGTGTCTTGCCACCCAAGGTGGAGGCTAGCAATCTCCAAACTTTTGAGGGCCTTTTGACATCCTCTCCAATAAGAGATTGCCCACATGAATGCCCACACAGTCTGCCTACAAATTTAGAATCATGGGGAAGCAATCATCAAGAAATAGAATCAACCAGCAACCCACCGTGGCAATGCAGCTAACAGTGAAAACAGTGGGCAGTCAACATTGCTCTAGAATGTAATGAAGGTGGCATGGCTGATAATGCAAGGTTTTGATAACAGACGGAAAAAAACTGAACCAGAATCAAACCAACGCAGCACAGATGTGGACAGAAGAATTATACCTCCATGTCATAAAAGTAGGCGTCATCATAGTCGGACTCTTCCGCAATCGGTTGAAGAACGTGTTCGTTTGCGAGGTAGACAGCACTAAATCCTAGAATTGCGTCCAACACATCTGCAATATCTATTGCATTCCGCAAACTGTTCACACAATTCAGAAAAGGTGCATCAAATTTCATTCCGATAATCTCCGCACGCTTCTTCTGTGACATAGTTCGTCGAAGTGTTGGCATTGCTGTTGGTGTGACCTCTGCAACGAAATTGCTCACAACTCAGGAAATCTGCACGACTTTCTTTCATAGCCACGCACTACTCCACATCTCATGACTCCCACAAGGCTCTACTGGCATGTTAAGGTACAGACACCCAAAATCGCCACTGACCCAAAAGCACCGCCCTAAAGCCTAGAAATGGGTATATTTTGATTAAAAAGGGTGTACAACATCTGGTTGTGTGGTGGATTTAGAACGCAAACTTTGACATTTCATAACATTTTATACTGGGCAAATTTTGACCCCTCAGGATCCCCAGGGAACGACGTATCTCCTTTCCCGGGATACTTGCAAACTCTTCAGTTTAAGACTGGGACTTAATGAAAAATTCGATTTAAACGGGGCCGTCCCGCATGTCAGGAAAGACAAAGGGACGTGAATAACGTTATGTTCATAGCATTTGCATACGATATCCAAATGAGGCATTCTCAAGTACAGTGATGCCCACTTTCATTTACCAACAGACCATCAGTAAAAAATTGACCAGTCTAATAATAGTAACTACCCAATATGGCGATTTTGGATGACTGCCCACCATGCTACAAGCTCAGAATTAAACACCAATTTAGGTCAGATTTCAAATCCAAGATCCAGAGAGAATTGGCCAGTCTAATAATAGCAATTGTGTTCTGAGGCAAAAGAAGCAATTTTCGGTGTCCCTACCTTACAATATACTCACAATGGAACACCCAATTAGGTCAATTTGCGAATCAATTTCAACCCTAAAATGCATACCTCCTCCAGAAGTGAAGAAGCGTAAAACCACTGACATGTCGACCCCTCCTTCCAGCTGCGACAATTGTAACCCCTCCATCTCGGCACTCGCGGGGCAGACTTGAAGAACACCACTTCCATGTGGAGAACGAAGAGTCACGCGAAATCCAGAGCGCGACACTAGCAACCAATCCTCTTGCCTCTCGCAATAGCCGGTGTACCCTGACGGAGGAGTCAAGTCCCACTCCAGCGTCTCAAACAAAATGGTCGCCACGCCTCGGTCCGTCTTTTTCAACCACGACCTCTCCACGAGCTTCGAGTGCTCTTTAGGTCGGGACTGAGGCGCCGCCTTCGATTTCCAGATGGTGAAGTCCACCGCCAGCTTCTCCTCCACTGCTGCCCATGACCCTGTGCGGGTCGGCATTTCGCGATGTCGCGATCGAGGCATCTACCACAATCGAAATTCGATTAGAACAGTCATAGCCGATCTCATTCTCTCGGATTCAACTTCGTGAGAAGAAACTGGTGCCTAAGTGTCATAATTCAGTTACCAGGTGCAGACTACATACCTTACTTCTGCGCACACCGAGCACAATTCCCTGTTTCCGAAAAACCTACAGATCCTTCCGCTTCAGAAGCAAACAATAATCTGTCACCCGAAGCTCACGGTTAACATCTCCAACGGAAAACTCCAATTACCGACAAATACATGGAATACCCATAAAGACATAATTGCATCGCTCTTCATTCTCGAACTTCAAGCTCCCTGTCTCTTCTGAAAAAAAACGGGTGCCCTAAGTGTCTGCCACATTGCAAAGTCGTAATTTGGCAACCTGGCGTAGAATACATACCTTGATTCTGCGCACACCGATGGCTACGTCCTGTCTCTGAAGCTCCTACCGATCCTATCGCTTAAGAAACAGCGTATACACTGCCACCCGACAGTCACACGATTAGGAATTGAACAAAGACCCCCCATTACCGACAAAACTCGCAAACCAAGGCAATGCCCCAAATTCGTTCGTTATTTCCCATGAGCTCTTCACGTACTTAACATACCCTCCACTACCACTCCATTCAGAGAACTACCACTTTCCGATCCACACACTCCCTGTTCCAGAGCCTCGTTTTCATCACCACAACCAAGCCTCCACTTCCAAAACAGTTCTAAACCTGTAACTCGATGCAATTGGCAAGGAAAAGGAAAGCAAGCAAACAAACTGAAACTCCGACAAAGGAAAAAAGATCGCGTTTCTCACCCAATTGTGCAGGCATGAGTCCGTTGAAAGCAGCCTTTCTCTCTCGAACCTCCCTCACAACAGACGAGAGCCCTCTCCAACTGTGAATGCGATCGAAGCTGTGGCGCTCATCTTGTCGGCAATTCGTGGGCGGCACTCAGGGTCGGCCGTGGAGGAGGAGTTAGCATTGACGGGCCAACACTTGGGAGAGATATGTTTGACTGTTTGCGAGCGATTCCCGCGAGGGTTTCCGGGAGTTTTACGTGTTTTCAATTCTAGGACGGAAGAAGAAGTGCGGCGCAAGGGTGGAAGGAGAGGCGAAAGCACATGGACACGGCGTTTTCCAGGAATGGGCGAGGGACTACCGCTACTGTACAGTACTGTTGTGGGAGTGCGAGAACTGGGCTGCAGACTTCTAATAACTTACTGGGCTGCAGACTTTTAATAACTTACTGGGCTCCATAAGGTAAGGTTCAACTTTTAATAACTTACTCCCTATAAAAGAGACAGGGGGGCAAGAAAGGAGGGAGGGGAGGGGCCGAGGGGCCGCCCCCACAAGCGCGAGCCTTGACTTCGGGGCTCTTCATCTGCTTGGATGTTACCGACAGGTGTCCTTCGTTTTTAATAATTGTACGGTAGGGGTGATCTTTAGGTCAGAGCTGGTTTATGCATTGGCAGACAAGGCAGGGACATCCAAAAATTTCCACTTTTTTCCACCATCTTATAAGGTAACCAACCCATTTCCAACCACTTCAGCAATTACGTATATTTGGAGCGTAGTTTTTTCAAGTGTGGAATTTTTCCCGTGTTTTGAAATAGAGTTTGGAAGGATTGCATATTTTTTCAAAATTTTATTACAAATTGTAATTACTATAAAAATTTTAGTAGAATATTTTCTTTGACCTAGAATGGTGATATAGACCTTTCTATTTTTGACCATAGGCTAATTGCAAAATCAACCAAGATGACCCCCTTGTAACCAATCATACTGCGCCACAAATGCTCCAGAAAATGAGCTACAAATTCACGGAAAGACAACAGCCTATGCTACCAAAATGGAGGTGATCAGGAATGGGTCGACTACCTTAATCTCCAACTAGCATGTCTTGTACCAATGGCAACAAACAAAATAAAAGTAGAAGTGATTTTCTATTTTTTTATTCATAAGAAATTCAAAATTCAATCACTTTCCCACCATAGGTCCAATCGTCACAAAACAAAGCCTGTGCATCCTTCCTTGCTCCAATAGTATCAAGAATGCGACCAAAGGATGCACGATCTAGGAGACCTCACACTAACAAACAAACAAAGCAAAACAATACAAACCCACTTAAGGTATGGATGGTCAAGTTTCAATTTTAGTTGATTTTTTAAAATTTAGTGATGACCTTTAGGTTGGAACTAGTAGTTGATATTTTGGGTGATGACCTTTAGGAGTTCAATTAATTTTTCTATAATTGAATATGGGTTCACTTTGTCACCATGGGGGCCATTTGAAGCCACAACAAAAATCATGGAATTTTGAAGCCACATGACAAAAATTGAAGCCTATAGAAAATAGAGTGTCTTTTCAATCTATTAGTGATGACCTTTAGATGTGAAATAGTTTAGCAAATATTTGCTATGATAAAGAGCAATGGGGAGTGCTAGCATGTGAGCGTAGAATCTATTAATCGTAAGCCTAAGAGTTTATATTATAGACACCTTCTATAATCAAGTATACATGTCTATATTACAAGTACCTATGTCATAGACTCTTTCCATGTAATAGGTATATACATTATAAACAAATCACTGTAGTTATATACCTACAACTAGATTCAAAACTCATAAGCTATGTTCACACGCTGACATCATTGGCTGTCCATATATGTTCATTAGTATAATTTTTTACAAAATTTGATATTTTAGAGGGCCACTGGATTTAAATGGAATTTAAGGTGTCATTTCAAAAATATAAAATATTTTTAAATAGAAATTTATAAACAAATGGAGAATTTTGGGTATTATGTGAAAAGAATTAAATGCTATTAGAGGTAAAAAATCAAATTTGCTGGTAAAATTTTTAAAAAAGGTTAAAATCTTGTTTTCAAATGCCTTTATTAAAGTTGTAATTTGGCATAGGAGTTTATAAAAATAGTAGTCTATGTACAAGGAAAAGTCCACTTGGAAGAAAATTTAGATAAAAGATAAATCTATAATTTTTAGAAAAAGACATAGAACTAATGCGTTTAATCAAAATTGATAAACTATAATTGGTCCATACAAGATACTAAAGTTAGCCATAGAAAGATGAAGTTGTTTACTTAGAAGGAAAAGGCCCATACGGAATAATAAGCCTTGGAATAAGATGGACGCTACTATTTCAAGATCCAAAAATAAAAAGAAGAATTACATATCCTTGGGACTAGGATTGGGACTAGGACCAACAATGCTAGAGTGTGAGCATGGAGCAACAAGCGACGAGCTTTTAGACTTGAACGCTCATCAAGAATATTTTATTAAAAATAGACATGTCAGAGTCATAAATAGCAATGTTAAATCCAAAAATAATAATGTCAAAATTGCTAAAATAAGTTTTTTCAAAAAATCAATTTATTGCTAAAAAAAAGTTGATTTAAAGTAGTTATTTAGCATTCAAATGTTGTAGGTAGGCTAGGAATGATAGCATGGCTTCTCCCACAACGTGAAAGGTACTACCATAGAGGCAATGTGCAGATAAATTTCATGCACTAGAAGAAATCTATTTTTTTTTATGTCAGTCGTTTGACATGTGGTGTTTTTATAGACATCATGATGTCAAAGTGTTGATGATCCCAAAGGCAAATTTCCATAGATGTCGCAAAGTGAGCTAGTAAATTACTATCAAAACACGTTGATGCTATCATTGACGTCCATGTTTTATTTGGCATGGACTCAAATATAGTGATGTATTTCTGAACATAGCACTGCCACGTCAACAAGCAAATGCATTTTGGCTAAGGGTAAGTCTATAAAAATTATTCTGGGATAAGTCTGTAAAAATTAATGTTGACCAAATGTAAAAAATTTAGGGATAGGGCAGCCACGTGGTAGCTTTGCAAAAAAGGGATTGGGATGGATGTACATTATGGATGAAAAGAGAAGCTCTTTATATAGGTGGGGTGGTAGGAATTGAGAAACCATATGGAATATCTAAAGTAAGAACTGTGCTCAAAGTAGGATGTCTAAATAATATCCGGATCTCTAAAATGACACCCACCTGTCTAAAACAACGTCAAGATGTCTAGCGATCAAGTTGCCATCTTCAAACTATCCCATATTGTTTGTCTTACCATGGATGGACAATGGATTTCAGTATAGAAACATCTCTTCCACCCTTCATTCTTAGTAACTATTAATGAGGTAATTCTTTTATTTTGCCGTCAAAATTCTCTTGATGGTAGACGGTAATTTTCTTTAATTTTTGTTGATTTCAACAATTTTTCTTATTTATATGATTTTTATTTATTTTTAAATGTTATTTTTTGCTAACCCTGCCCTATGGATACAATATGCATCAATTGATGTCTCAAAAAATGTTTGGATGTCTAAGTTGACATCTCAAAAAACAAATGGAAATTCTAAAATGGCGTAAAAGTGTGCGGACTAGGCATGCCACATCATCTTTGCTGGTTGCCACGTCACTTTCCCGCTACCATGTCAATTGCCACATCATGTGCCATGTCATAGACGAGCTAGATGAAGAAATTCCACGTGGCTCTCCTTGCTTACGTGGTACAAACGTGGAGGGGATGTTTCTATACTGAAATAATGGATCCTTGGGTTCAAGAAGCCTTTTCTTGGCACCAAGAAAGGACTCTTCAAAATCCGAGGAGCCGTAATAAAAAAATTTAATTAAGTTTGTTTGTTTTTTGAAAAAAAATTGGAAAAAAAAATTGAATTTTTTCTTTAAACTATGCTCTTTGAATCTGAGGAGCATCTACTGAATGAGGGGGAAGGGAAAAAATTGATTATTTTTTTTGTTTTTGAAAAATGATTTTGAATTTATTTTCTTTAAATCACCGTTTTGATAACCTCCCAAATGAATAGAAGGAGGGTCTTTTGGCAACCTCTCTACCTTTGATTTAAGGTATTTGGACATCAGTCTTCATCTTAAACGACGGAGTTTTTAATCCCATTCAATAGGCATCCATCATTCAATACAATGAACGGTAGATGTATTTTATGTAACAAAATCAATTACAAAAAATTCATCCAAATGCATTCATCCCCATGGCCCCATTCATCTCCATTCATGTTCTTTAGACTCATTTTAAGCCATAAGTGTTCGTTCTAAACTATGGATATAGGCATCACAAGATTTTTTTAAAACGGTAACTGTTCACTGCTCATTGCTCGTTGCTCAATGCTCAATGCTCATCGCTCCCTGCTCATACTTTAGCAACTATGGGACTAGGACTAGGACCTTTACTTGAATGGATGGTTTTGCATAAATCAAATTTGAAAAGTGATCATTTCATTTTTAGATAGAACTTTAAACTTTAGCATCCAACAGAGGGCTTGCATGCTAAGGGATATAAGCTTTTTTGCCAAAATGATCATGATAAATGTACATTAAACTTGAGATAGAAGACCATTTTTGAAAAAAAAAAGGGCCATTTAGATTATATAACGCCATTACCTTGAAGAAAATTTAAACCTCCAAATGCTCAATATTGAGAAATTTATACCCAAAGAGTGTTCTATCATGATTCATTATGCACGCTAAATTTAGAGATCTCACTGAAAACAATATTGAAATAATATTCAATTAGGTCTTTCAGTTGTAAAGGTTGTATTTTTTATTTTCTGAATATTTGAATTTTTGTGAATTTTTATATTTGACTTTGATGTTTTGAACTTTAGATTGGATTTAAAGAGCACAAAAAAAAAATTGTTATTTTTGTTTTTTAGTGAGAATTTTATAGAAATTGTGAGGGCAAATTTGTCTTGAATTTCTTGTTGAAGGTCATAAATTATCTATGGAAAAAGGGATGGATATGCTAGTGCATTTTTGTGCAAATATCATAATTATGATGCAGATTAGTGTAAATCAAGCATTTCTATGCACCTCAAGTGCATGATGGGACTTTATGTATCCTAGTGTGCAATTACCCTTGGGCAAATCCCATTCAAGAAACAATTGTTTAGGCGTTGAACATTGCTTGCTAACCTGCACTTGTCTAGATAAAAGATGGGGATAACTCATAGTTACTTTAGATAAAATTAAGTTTTTATTCAAGGGTACCGTAGCCTTGGGCAAATGGAAAAATTTGGTAAGCTTGCCTTCATGGCAAGCAACTTTGGAATAGATGGCAAACGGTTGGAAACAAAAATGTAAAATGACCTAAATGTTAACAAAATGATATGAAATTGATGAAAAAGACACAAAATCGTTTTAAAATGAATGTTAGGTATATCAAAGGCCTTATGACACAAAGGCCTTTAGTGTACTTTGAAGCAACCGATGTGGATCTTAAGCAACTCATGGCGAAGAGCTATTTACTTGGAGTGAAAAAAATGGCATTTCCTTGTCATAAATTGTTTGAGATGTCTCATCTTCATCCATCATCCGGACAATTTAGTTCCTTAGAATTAATAATGTGATTTTCCATAAGACCAAGTTTGATGAAGGATATAGCTTTTTTTTCTTACACTACTTGAAAAAAAGCCGGGATCAAGTCATCCAAAGCAACCAACATGTCCAAATTAGCATAGCTATGCTTGAAACCAATTGAAGCATCAAAATGTGTTAATTTGAACGTTGTTTTCTACTACTGTTTCTTGATCACTTCTTTCTTTGCTCTCTTGTCTCTATCTCATTTGCCCTTCTTTGAACATTGTCTCTCCTCTTAGATTTATAGTTTAGCCAATGTGGTGATTATAGTCATTTTAGATTGACTTTAGAGTTCTTTGAAGTATGCCATTGATGGCTTCATGGTTTATAGTATCACTTGGACTTACTGATTTATCAAATTAAGCATATTTAGTAGTAAATATTTGCAGTACAAAGTCTTAAAAATCTATATTGAAAAACGGATAGAACACAAAACTAAAAAATTTACAATAATTAGGGAAGACTTCGTATTTCAAAGAATCTCCAACAATTGGAAAAAACTTTCTGTTTTAAACTTCATGATATTAGAAAGGAGTTCATGTTTTAAAGAATTTTTGTTCATTGTAAACTTGGGTGAACTTAATTGATTCAATAATTGACTTTGACTCCAAATTGGGCTCATAATGTACCATTTAGAAAGCATTATAAAAGCTTGTCATATGCCCAATCTACATTTAAACTCCACTCATGGGCTTTGGACCTAAGATTGATACTTTTGTGCAATTTAAGCAATATGTTGGAAAATGGATTGAGAATATTTGAAAAAAATTTAACTCAATTTTTTGTTGTATTCATCTTTAACTTCTAAAGCCCTGTTGTCTCCTCATGAGATAAATGACTTCTGGACAAGCTCCTATAGTCTCAATATTTTTAGTGGTTTTAGGAATTAAAAAAAAAATAGAAAAATACATTAGCTTTCTAGAATTTAGTGCCCGGTTGCAAAAATTATGGCACAACAAGCCCAAATTTTAATTTGGCGGGCCAATAAACCCTCATAAATTCTTAAAAGAAAATTTAAAAAGAATTTTTTTACATTTCTTTTATTTTTATTTACATGACAATCTTTGATTCATTCCATTTGGATTAGTGATATAAAAGTTATTGGGAGTCTTTTGGAGGGGGGAAATTAGAGCATTTTCTTGAATTTTTTTTTCTGTAGGATTCATTTCTAAATTTAATTTTTACAATTTGAAAAAAGAAATTTTACAAGGTTAAGAGTCCTTCAGTTTCTAGAGCAATTTCACCATTGAAATTACTAAGTGTGTTAAACTTCCATTTTAAAGCTTTATTTGAATGAATACTTTTGATGAATACTAGGCCTTGGGATATTAGGGTTTAAATATTTTTAAAGTGGAAGGCGGTACTTGATGAAAGAAATATATAAGCCATTAATTATTTTTACAAGAATTCCAGAGCTACTAATTCTAATGATGACAACATTCTAATAAGCAACATGTATCCCATGTTTTTATTTTTACTTGAAATTTTTTTAACTCAAACTTAATAAATAACTTTACATGTTTTTTCTACTCTTATTGCCCACAAAATAATACTTCTCATAATTTTTACACCCATTATTTATAATGAAATGGTTCAATTATTTTTTAGTAAGTGTCAACATATATACAATTAAATAAAATTAATAAATATATTTTTTAGAAAATACTATTAGACGTCCCGTTTGGTATTGAAATAAAAAAAATCCTTATAACTTTTGCAATATTTATTAGAATGAATTAAAACAAAGCTAAGTATGTAGATTAAGTTATTAGCATCCAATCTAAAGATTTCATGCAAAAGATTCAAATTATGAAGTCAGCATAGCCTACTCAAGTTTTCAAAAACTCCAAGGTGGGCTCTTTAGCCATTTAGGGGTTAATCCACAAATCACCACATCATATATTTTGGCAATACCAAGCTCCTTGCTCCAAATGTGAATTTAAGCTATGAAAATGATCATTTTTTGAATTTAAATACAACTAATGAAATGAAGATTATAATGAAGTACAGTTTCTCCTCTAAAAAAACTAAAGAATTCCTATTGAATATTTTATTACAATTTGATCTTTGGGCCTAAAATTGTAGTCCCTTTTGGTATAAAAGATGTGGTAAATATTCTTACTAAATGATATTCTACTCTATTCTATAGACCCGTAGAGAAATTTTCAAATTTCTTGAACTAATTTTTCTTTTGAGTTTTTTTCTTTTTTTTTCTTTTTTCTTTTATAAATCACAATGATTTCAAATTTTCACAAAAGAATCTAAACTTTTATGACTCATAGAAGACATGTGATATAATCTCTACAAAAAAAACATAAAAAAATTCAAGAATAAATAGTTACAAAATGGAAATGTACAGAGCAAAAAGATTTTGAAGTTCATTTTTGTGGTTACAGGTCTATTCTTTCAAGGTTTCCTCAACCAAAAACAGCTAATGAATGGTCAGATTTACCATATCAAATTGAAAAATGGATTGTTTTCGTCCAATTTTTTGGGAGAGCTCTTTCAATTTGTATTCATCATTTGGTCGTGGAAAGCCCTTAATTGAAGAACTGCAAAAATTAAAGAGAAGAGAATGTTAAATCCACAAATTATAAAAACACATTTTTTGTATATTTAGCAATGCCTACTTCTTTTGTTCTTGATCTGAATCTTAGCCTTTAAAATGATCTTTTTCTAATTCTGAGCCCAATGAATGAAATAAAGTTTATTAAGCCTTATTTCCACTCCAATTTGAAATTTTATAAAATTCCCTAAAATTATATATTTTGTAGCTATTTGAACTTTGAACTATTACCTTGTTCTATTAAGTTTTTTTCTATTATAGAATGACATGAAAATTTGGTTGTACCACGATGTTCTACACCATATTGTACACCAACAAAAAAATATTCTGATTACCAGAGCTTATTTTGTATTTGATATGAATTTTCTATGTTTTTTTTTCCAATTTTTACAAAAAATTCTAAATTTTTAAATATGTATACACAACATCTGAATTAATCTCTGAAAATAAAAATACCAATTTTTTCTTAATTTTCAATGGCAAAATGAAGCATCCATGATAGAAGACTTTGATGTTTGACCACATGGTCATAGACTCTGGCGTTTCAGGGTTAACTGTAGAAAGATGCCACAAATACTAAAAGTCCAATGGGAGACTTTGAAGCTCTACGCAAATAAGAGAAGTTTACATTTTCATCCAATTGAATAGTGAGGGACACATGGAGTGTTTGGGATTGGTAAACTTTTAGGAGGCGTTTTATATTCAAAGACTTGAAAGAAGTGGCAAAGGGCATCTAGAGCACGGCTTTAGGGTCAATATGTCTGTAGACATTGTCATTCCCACACTATGTCACTAGTGCAATACTTTTCCTAACTTTTGCTATAGAGAAGCCATGACAACATTGAAAATGGCTTGAAAAAACTCACATATGCTATTAGAAGTAAGGTTTCTTATTGCTAAAACATAACTTGCTCTTTGTTGTTTATTTTCCATTTCATTTTCAACTGCAATTACTATAAATCAAAATGCACACATTGTAAGATTTTGCATTCCCTTGGTTTGTATGCCTCATTTGGAGCCTCTATTGTATCAATGCTACAAATGTATATCTAATCTTAGACCATGTTTAGCTGCAATATATCCTCAAAACATTGAGACATCGCACAACAATTACCTTCTATATGCATGTTCTAAGAGCATTCCAAAATGAATTCATCTTATGTGTTGTTTTGAAATTGCACATGATTGCAACTATACAATGATAGGCTTCCACTAGTGTTCAAGCCAATAGTGACCAATCCATCTTTTTAGGATTAACCTTTAAGTGCTCTGACAAGGGTTGCTATTATGTGAGCATAGGAGTGTGAGCCCATGAGCCTAGAATACTACACACCTATGTTATAGGTGTATATAAACCTTGTAGAAATCGTCTATAATTATAGAGTATATAAATACCTATATTGTAGGTTCAATGCTCACAAGCTTGCATTCTTGGGCTCACATATTAACACCATTGGCGCTCCAACAATTCTATACTCTGGATAATGAACAAAGGGTTTTCAAGCACTATTTAGTCCAACTAACTTCTCATTCATCCAATGTAATACTTGAATGTTGAAAAGACAACCTTCTTTACCCCCTAAGTGCTCTCACGTTCAATTTTTAGACGACAAACAAATTGGAATTTAGGTATCATTCTTGTTACTGCTTGGATGAAAGTCATTCTAATTTGTGGAGATACTTTATTAACCCCTAAAGGACCATTGTCCATTCGGCGGACATTTGAGATTTTAAGCAGGTGCCTACGGGCTGAACTTTTGTCCTAATTTTGAAACTTTTTTAAGATAGAAAAACTGATAAGCTTTGTGGAAATATAATTTTTTTATCAATGAGTGCCCGGAAACAAAAGTTATGTCCAAATAAGCTCAAAACGGGGGGTGGGTGGGGTGGGTGGGGGGGGCAATAAATTGTTTTTTCAAAAATCGATTTTCTTAAAAAAAACAATTCTTCCATAGATTATATTTTTGTCTACCTGGAAAGCTTTGGTTCTTTCCATTTGGATATGTTATGAGAAAATTATGGACAATCTTATTTTTTGGGCACTTAAAGCATCTTCCTAAAAGAAATAACTTGTAGGATTCATTTTTGAATGCAATTTTTACATTTAAAAAAAAAAGAAAGTTCCATGTGGTTTTATTTTTTGCTAGAATAATCTCACCACTGGAATTAGTGCATTTTAATTCTATAAAAAAGATATTCATATTTTAGATTTTCTTTCTATCTGGCACCTACTTCTACTTAATAATTTTTTTAATAATGAATTTTAAGTTTTTATTTATTTATTATTTTTTGCTAGACTTTCAACTCAATTCTCCACTACAAAGATTCAAAGCTCAAAACTTTGTAGTGCAAAAATTTAAGTTAAAATGTTCAAAGTCAAAAAAACTAGTCCCACAATGTGATGAAAAGTTTGTTTTTTTCGCTTTAAACGCAGATATCTTGCAATTTGTGCTGTCAAAAATCTTGAAATTTTTTCCAAACATTGTCATACTGGTTAGGTATAAGATCCCATGGTTAGATGTGAAAAAAGACAATTTTTAATTTTTTTACTCTTTGCTATAGAAATGGCAGATTTGAATATTTTTGGGCAGAAAAAGCGCCTTGGTCTTTTAGGGGTTAAGTTGTTGTCCTATCTAATGGTTGTATTTGGTGCTACTAGAATATATATCTTTTAAAAATTACAAATGTGCAAGTATATTAGGTGATTGACCAAGCCAAAATTGCATTGACTTTAGTTCAAAACTGGATTTGCAGAAATGAGGTTGTAGATTTTAAGAACACCAAAATTTTAAAATCACCATATGAAGAGAACCTCATTTCAAATGGCCATTCCAACAAATTTTACTCAAAAAATGATAATATTTTGCTTGTAATTGAATTTCAATAGAATTTTGAATTTTTTTTTCAAAACTTATAACAAAATATTAGTGATAGCATTGGTGAATCTAATTGTAAGGATGGAATCTACAATTCTAAATCTACAACTTTTATTTGTATATGAATTCCAAAAATTCTTCCAAATTGCATTTTATGATGATTTTTCTCAAATTATAAATTGTAGAAAAGACTCATGACATTTAGGGGTTGATGACCAATTTCAAGAAATTACAATAAGTGATAATTTTGTACAAAGATATGAACAAAAATGTGCAAAACTTTAAAAACGGATCGAGGCATTTAAGATTTGGGCATCGCATGGTCTTTTTTATTATCATGGTCTAAAAGAAAAGCTCCTGGGACATAGAATTGTACACGCGGGTACTGTAATCTTACAACCAACCAATTTGAACCATTCAAAGCTTTTTGCATACCATAGAAAAAGCATTGGAATTTTTCATGTAGCATAATTATCACTTAGTCCTCACGCAATTCCAATCAGCCAAACAAAATTCTAGTATTGAAAAAACAAAATTCCATTTTGGATGAATTTCTAAAGTTCATTTTTATGATTTTACATAATATTTATAGAAAATAATTGTTGATGAATTTTTTTAATCCGATTGCATAGATATGTAGAGAACATCCATAAGCACATCTTTTGTATTAAATAAACATCCCATTAAGTAATAAAAATATAATCTAGGAAGAATTCAACATGAAGCGTCAAATGACCAAACTTTGTGAAATATATATATATATATATATATATATTTTTATTTATTTATTTAATTATTTTTTTTTTTTTAATTTTTTTTTTAACTAGATTTTGGCAAAGCAATTGTACCATTATACATAAATTTACAAAATTAGTTACAGTGAGAGGGTCAAATAGCAAAATCTCGTTAAAATATAGAGTTACTTATTTCACAAATTTTAGTCATATGATGCTTCACATTTAACTCTTCCTAGCTCATATTTTTGTTAATAATGAGGTGTTTTTTTAATATGAAAATGTGCGCATGGATGTTCTCTACAATTGGATTAAGAAAATTCATCACCAATTGTTTTCAATAAAATGTTATGTAAAACTGTAAAAATGAAATTAAACAAATAATCAAAAATGAAATTTTGCTTTTGTGAAACTAAAATTTTGTATGCTTGATTGGGATTGTGTGAGGATTGAATATTAACCCCAAAAGGACCAAGGTGATTTTCCTTTCAAAAGCCACTCAAAATTGTCATTTCTATTGCAAAGAGAAAAGAACTTAAATTTTTTTTTTTTTTTGCATATCCAATCGTAAGATCTTATACTTAACTAGTATATAAATATGTGGTAGAAAACAAAAACTTTGACCATGTAGATTGTAACATATATGCATTTAAAGTGAAGAAAACAATCTTTTTTGCACCTTGCTTGACTAGTTTTTTTGGCTTTGAATCTTTTTTGTTCAAATTTTTGCACTATTGATTTTGATTTTCTACTTATTTATGTTAAATAATTTAGTTGAGAATCTACAAAAAAATTTAGGAAAAAAATCACTTAATTTTCACTCATTAAAAAATTGATAAGTAGAAGAAGTTTGAAGATTGAAGAAAAAACTAAATTGCTAATAGCTTTTAGATGGAACTGAATCACAATAATCCCAATGGTAGATTGTTCTAGCAAGAAAATCTAACCATGTCTAACAATTTTTTTTCAAATTCTAAGAATTGCATTCAAAAATGAATTCTACAAGTTATTTTTTCAAGAAAATGCTTAGATTGCCCGAAAAAATAAGATTGTCCATAACTTTCTTGTTATTAGTCCAAATTAAATGAAACAAAGCTTTACATGTAGACAAAAATATAATCTTTGAGAAAAAAATTTGAAAAAGAATTATTTTAGCTTTTTGTGATTTTTTTTGTATTGCTTGTTGAATACCATTTGTGCTTATTATGCCATAAATTTTTCTCCTAGGCACCAATTAAAATAAAAATTATATATTCACAAAGCTCTCGCAAAAATGCACAACTTCAAAAAATCCCAAAAAAGATCACTAAAAGTTGAGACAATAGGAACCTACCTGGACCCAAATTGTTCCTTGAGGGGACAAATGGTCCTTTCGGGGTTAATTATGCTTACAAAAGATATACCAATTATATTGCACATTGTACAAAAAAATTGTGAATATATCATTCAATAGCAGAGTGGTGGATTGCCTTCCTCCAGACGGAATGGTGTGGTATTCCACACCATTAGTAGCTAATTTACACACATCAGTTTTGTCAGAGAATAAATCAGTTGGCCGCAACTGTACAATGTACATTAAAAATTAAAACAAAGTCAAAGTTCATACACTCATTAAACCAAACATGCAATAACAAGCGTTCTACATCCACACATGGTATGTTTTGAAAATTCAAAATATTATTGGTTTTGTGTGAATACAAGCCAAAAGTTTGGCCCATTATTTTTTTAATTACTTGTTTGTGTTTTGTAACATTACAAAATTTTGAGTTTCAATGGAAAAAAAAACTCTCTATATAGGCATAGAGTAGTAGGAGGTAGAACAACCCATGTGTATGTATAGAGTGTCTTTTCACTTAAATATCCAAAATAAATAATTTATGGCAAATGGTTATATTGCATTACTTATTGGATTTATTGCTAGCATCTTATTCTACAAATACTTGTTGATTTGTATGTCTGATCCTGAAATTAACAAAAGGAAATGGAACATACCATAATGTATTGCCACTATCCTGGTACCTAAGCTTATATCAATTATGTGAGAATGAATGTTGTGGATGAGGACTTCAGAGAAGAAAAGGCAGCCTTTTTGAAGGCTCTTGAATCTTATAAATGACTCAAATTGGCCATTTATAAGATTAAAGTATCTGACTATATTATATAGTGGGGTACCATTCAAAATGGCATTCGCATTCGCGGGGAAGGAAGTTTTACATTTGCCAACTTTGACAGCCTCTTGAGGATTGAAAAATTGATCTTTGTCCATGAAATTTTTGGCACAATATCATCTTTATGTTAATTATATGTGTGACAATTCCAAGGCTAAAAAATTTACATATTTAAAATCTACCAACATGTATAGCTGTGAGAAAAGTTTCACTATTGCCAACTTTGACACCCTCCCAAGGGTTGAAAATTAATTTTTTTCCCATGAAAATTTTGCATGAGACCATATATATGTGGATTACATGTGTGAAAAATTTCAAGTACAATAGATCCTTACAAAAAAGGATACTCAAAATCTACCAACAGTCCAACATGAATAGTTGTGAGAAACAATTTTAAAGCTACCAACTTCAACATGCTCCCTAGAGCTGAATTTTTTCTTTTAAATTATGAAATTGTTGGAAGAGGACCATCTCTATGTTAATAAAATGCCAAATTTCAAGGCCAAAAGATGCAGACAAAAAGGCTATTTGGAATCTACCAACAAGTGTAACTATGAGAAACAATTTTAAGGACCTTTTTGGAAATGTTGAATTATCTTTGACACCTCATGCTTCCAAATTGATATTATTCATCTAATATAGTCTTTAAACATAAAAGTTTCTCAAAAAATTAGTGACATCTAAATCTAAATGTGTGCACTTGTCTCATCTTAAAGAATCCACTTGTCATTAGAGGGGATTCACGGGCCTTGGAGGGCTGTTTCAAACCCGTTCCCAAATCTGGCTAGATTCAGTTAATGGCGATACGGGCGTGTCAAAATTTTTTTTTGTCAAAAAAATAAAAATAAAATAAAATAAAATATACCAAAATATCATTTTTAGATTTTTTTTTCCCCAAAAATGATGTGGCAATCGCTGTGCCATGTCAGCCAGTTGCTGCAGCTAAGTTCTCCCAGTCTAGGAACATAGGGGAACTCACAACCCTCCAAGACCCCCAAATCCCCTCTAATGTTATAAATTGTGTATCATACACGCATGAAGAAGCTTCCTCTTGTGAATATCAATGCTTGCATATTAAATTGAGCATTACAGAGAGTGTAATCAGTGATGAATTGAAGGGCAAGTGCAAGTGATGAGTGAATGTTTTTTTAGTGGAGGATTGAAGGTCTTTGAACATGAGTAACGCTTGAGTGATGATTGAGTGAGTGAGGGTTGCATAATGGATGTCGTGTGATCACTGCTTGAGGTGATGGGTGAGTGCGTGAGGTTGCTTGGGTGATGGGTGAAGGTTGGGTGATGGGTGAAGGTTGGGTGATAGGTGATGGTTTAGTGCATAAGAGCTAGTTACTGAGATTTTTTTTAATCTAATTAGCATTGTGAAAGAGAGCGGATGATGTAAGATGATGTAAGATGAAATGCGTGCTTGCATTATAGGTTTCAGTGAGACATGGACTGTACATGAGTTCACATTGCAGCCATTATCAGAATGCCTGTTACAACAGTTCAGAGGTTAGTGAAGAAATTCAGAGAAGATGGAACTTACAAGTGCAAAGTTTGTGGTGAAAGTCACGCTAAAAAGCTTAGTGATAGAGATGTTTGTACCATTGTACAATACTCAAAAATTCATTGTCGCTTATCGCTTTTAGAGATTGCCAATATATGTCCTATTGAAGTGAGTAAAAATACTATTCAAAGAGCCTTACATAGAAGTGGTATTTTTAGTCAAATTGCAGTCAAATTTTTATTTTTGACAATTTGTCACACGCCTCAATGATTGATTTTTGCTCAAAAGTATTATAGATGGAGTATAGAAGAGTGGGAGCATATTATTTGGACAAATGAATCTACCTTTGAAATTGGGAAAAATTCTAGACAACTTCATGTTTGGAGAACTGCATATGAGCAATATTCATCAAATTGTATAGTTCCCCTTCTAAAAGTGGATGAACTTCTTTGATGATTTGGGGCGCACTTGTTGGAGGGCAAAAGTCAAACCTTGTCTTTATGCCTAAAAATCCACATTCTGCTAAGGATTTTGTGAAAGTGATCTATGATGGTGAATTGCTTCATTTTATGGATAAAGTTCCACAAAGATTGCTCATGGAAGATGGTACACCTATCCATCGTAGCAAACTATGTGAATATTGGAGACAAATACACCCTTTGGAGAAGCTCAATTGGCCTGCAAACTCTCCGGATCTCAATCCAATTGAGAACCTATAGAAGATTCTAAAAGATGTTGTGCAACATGGTGAGGCATGCCCTAGAAACTTAGATGAGTTACAAGTACTTATTGAAGGAGAGTGGAGGGCAATCAATAGTACAAAGCTCCTTGAACTATGTCATTCTATGCCCTCTAGGTTACAAGACGTGATTCAAGCTAATGGAGGACATACACATTAGTAGATTCCAAATATCTTGTGTGCATCTTTTGGCCTTGAAATTTGGCACACATTTTATCAACAAAGAGATGTCTTATGCCAAAAACTTCATAATTAAGAGGAAAAACTCAGTCCTAGGGAGGGTGTTGAAGTTGGCAGTTTTAAATCTGTTTCTTATAATTAATTTTTTTTGTAGATTTTGAATATCTTTTTTGGAGTGAATCTTTTGGCCTTGAAATTTATCACACAATTTATCACCATAAAAATGATCCTTTGCTAATATTTTCATGATAAATTAACAACTTTTCAATCCTAGGGAGGGTGTCAAAGTTGACAGTAGTGAAATGCTTTCCCTGATTGTTTCTCACACCTACACATGTTGGTAGATTTTGAGTATCTTTTTTCTAGTAGATCTTTTGGACTTGAAATTTGTTATGCATGTAATACACATATATATGGTCTTATGCCAAAATTTCATGGGAAGGAAAAAAAATTTCAACCCTTGGGAGAGTGTCAAAGATGGTAGTAGTGGAAATTTTCTCATAGCTATACATCTTGGTAGATTTCAACTATCTTTTTTGTGTAAATCTTTTAGCCTTGAAATCTGGCACACATATAATTAACATAAGTATGATATTGTGCCAAAAATTTCATGGTCAAAGATCAATTTTTCAGTCCTCGGGAGGCTGTCAAAGTTGTCAGATGTGAAACTTCCTCCCTGCAAATGCAAAATTGCCATTTTGAATGGTACCCCATTGTACAGTAGGGTACATTTCATTTACAAACTACCAAGGCGAGCCTTTCCAATTTTTATTGCATAATATAGGAAATAAACGGAATTTTTTGTCTTGTGAATAATTAAAACCCAATTCTTAAGCAGTCCCAACCAAGTTTACCAAATTTTTGTTTATAAAAAGAAAAGTTCCATTTGTGGTGATTTTTTTAAGTCAATTTTCATGGTTTTACATAATACTTTACTGTAAACAATTGGTGATAATTTTTTTTTTAATTTGATTGCACAAATATGTAAAGAACATCCATATGCACATCTTTCATATTAAAAAAACACCCCATTAAGTAACAAAAATGTAAGCTTCCAAATAAGAGCTCAATATGAGGCGTCATATGGCCAAACTTTGTGAAATAGATATCTCTATACTTTAATTAGACTTTGTAAAACTCATTGTACCATCATGCTCAAATGTACAAAATTAGTTACCATATGAGGGGAAAATAGAAAATCTAATTATAATAAAGAGTGTTTCTTTTTTACAACATTTAGGCATTGTTACCTCAACATTAAAATCTCTATAGAAGGAATTATAAAACTTTTTTGGAGATTCTTGCAAAAGAAAAGATGTGTGTATAGATGTTCCCTATTTATATCCACAATCTAACTTCAAAAATTCATCACCAATTGTTTTCTATAAAATATTATGTAAAAATATGAAAATAGACTTCAAAAATGCACCAGGAATAAAATTTTGCTTTGTTGAAGCTAAAATTTGGTATGCTTGGTTGGGATTGCATAAGCTAAAATTTAATATGCTTGGTTGGGATTGCATAAGGATGCAATCATAATTATGCTTACCAAAAAGTATAACAATTATACTACACATGGTACCAAAAATATTGAATGTTTCAAATAGGCAGGTTGTATATGAACTATATCCCATTGTATAGAGGGGTACAATTCATTTACAAATTTTGCATCCTGGCAGTTTTTACTACGAAGTCCAAAAAGTTCAATAAGTCATTGCAAGCTCAAAAAAGGTCCAATTTTTGAACCCCAAATTGTGTTGGAATTATAGAGAAGAGTACTTTATGATCATAATAAATGTGTACATGTTAAAGTCAAAATCATCCAACATTATGGTTGTTTTTTGTACATTATCTACCATCTAGCGGCATCACCCTTTGCCAAAATTACAACTTGCATTTGATTGGGATGTTCAAAATGAGAGTTTGTAGTTGTTGTAAGGTAGGGTGCTCTAAAAGCGACCATTTAAGTGCTGGTCACCTTTTTTGTAGGTTCGTATGATTAGAAATATTTTTCACTCATTTTTCAGAGAAAGAAAAATGGATGAAGAACGTAACACAAGTGGTTTTATATTTTTTGAAGCATTTTTGAATTAGTTATGAATTTTCTAAGATTTTGTCGTAGGTACCTATCTGTGACCCTAGATCTCCCAAAATGCGTCCACTTACAACTTCTAAAGTGATTTGAGGAAATCAAGGCCAATGAGTGGCTATTGCAATAAATAATATTTTTTGAGGGGGTTCAATCAATGACTAAAAAGGTCCATTTAAAGACCAACTCGTATCTATTTAGTACCATTTTGTAAAGTTGATTTGAAGAAGCCAGTTGCTTTTAGAGCATCCTACCTTAGAGACACTTCATTGCATACCACTTTAATTTGTTGGATCATTTCTTACTTGTTCTTCTCCATTGCAAAAAATCTTTGACTATCTTCCAACGGTTCTCTATGAAAGGTGATAGTTCCAAATTATTGTATGATTTTAAATTATTCATTTTTTCACTTTTCATGAAATTGAAGTTCACTTCATTACAATTCCAACGCAATTTGCGATTTCAAAATCGGTTCATTTTTTAGCACGCTAGAGCTTCCTTAAAGTTGTTGAACTTTTTAGTGAAGCGTGACTGAAAAATTTGTAAATGAACTGTACTTCACTATACTATACAATCGGGTATTGTATTCTTATAATCGGCCAATTTGAGACATCCACATTTTTTTTTACATGGTGCAATATAATTGGTATATTTTGGTATGCATAATTAATATTCAATCCTCACCCAATCCCGATCAAGCATACAAAATTTTAGTTTCAAAAAAGCAAAATTCTATTTTTGGTGAATTTCTAAAGCTTATTTTCATGGTTTTATATAATATTTTGTTGAGAACAATTGATGATAAAAGTTTTCAATCCAATTGCACAGATACGTAGGGAGCTTCTATACGCATATCTTTCAAGTTAAAAAAAACACCCCACTAAGTAACAAAAATGTAATCTATATAGATTTCAATGTTGGAGAGACAATGTCCAAATTTTGTGAAATAGACATTTCTATATTTTAACTAGATTTTGGCAAAGTAATTGTACCAACATGTTGAAATGTACAAAATTAGTTATAGTAGTCGGGTCAAATAGAAAAATCTAATTATAATAAAGAGATATCTATTTCACAAAACTTGGACATTGTCACTCCAACATTAAATTCTTCATAGATTACATTTTTGTTACTTAATGGGGTGTTTTTTAATTTGAGAGATGTGCGCATGGATGTTCTTCACATATCTATGCAATCAAATTAAAAAAAATCATCACTAATTGTTCTCAATAAAATATTATGTTAAACTATGAAAATTGGCTTCAAAAATTCACCAAAAATGGAATTTTGCTTTTTTGAATCTGAAATTTGGTATGCTTGATTGGAATTGCATGAGGATTGAGCAATAATTATGCAAGATGAAAAATTCAAATTCTTTTTCTATGCTATGCAAAAATCTTTGAATGGTTCAAATCGGCCGGTTGTAAGATTACAGTACCCGATTGTACAGTGCCCTACAAGAAAGGTTGACACCCCCCTTTTGCACCCTTCAGGTTTTTTGACATTACTCAGAACGTAATTGACATTTCTTATTTTCATCAATCAACATTTGTGTTTAATCCAATCTCCCTCAAGTATACCAAACTTTCAATTTCAAAAAATCCAAACTCCATTTATGGTGAATTTAAAAAAAAAAATTCATGGTTTTACATGAAAATTCATAGAAAAATATTAATGATGAATTTTTTAAGTTTAATTGCGGAGATACGTAGGAAAAATCCAAATGCATATCTTTCCTTCAACAAGCATCTCCAAAAAAGTTTCACAATTATTGTGGCAAAAGTTACAGTGGAGGTGTGAATAGTGCCCAAAATTTTGAAAATTCGTATCTCTTTATTGTAATTAGATTTTGATAAAGTAATTGTACCATCATGCTCGAATGTGTAAAATTAGTTACAATGTGAGGGGAAAAAAACAAAATCTAATTACAATGAAGAGATATGAATTTTCAAAATTTTGGGCACTATTCACGCCTCCATTGTAACTTCTGCCACAATAATTGTGAAACTTTTTTGGAGATGCTTGCTGAAGGAATGATATGCGTTTGGATTTTTCCTACGTATCTCTGCAATTAAATTAAAAAAATTCATCATTAATATTTTTCTATGAATTTTCATGTAAAACTGTGAATTTTTTTTTAAAAATTCACCAAAAATGGAGTTTGGATTTTTTGAAATTGAAAGTTTGATATACTTGAGGGAGATTGGGTTAGACACAAATGTTGATTGACGAAAACAAGAAATGTCAATTACGTTCTGAGTAATGTCAAAAAACCTGAAGGGTGCAAAAGGGGGGCGTCAACCTTTCTTGTAGAGCACTGTACTGTACAGTACAGTGCAAAGCATTCAAGCAATTCTCTGTGCAAGCTCAGTGGTACCATGTCCCATTTTCACTCCGTTTTGAAGGCATTCTGTATGTCAAGCGTTCCTATGTGCTGAAATTGAACTGAGTTTTGGTTTAATCGACTTCCGTAATTTCGCTTACCTTAGAGCTCTCGATCGAATTTCGCGTATGCTAGGAAATCTGCAAAACATAATGCGAACAGGCACATGGTTCAAGCAACTCAAGTTCAAGCTGATTGTTGGCAGCATGGGAGAAAATGTAGATAGTCCTGGAATCTTGTGAAGCCCAAGGGGTAATAAATTATTTGAGAGGTACCACTTCAGTGCAGAGTCCCTATCCTCACTAAGTTAGATTAACCTCTCTATGGCACTGTATCCTTCGTTCCTTTCCTTGATTGTGCAATACCTCTGCTATAGATCCGCTTCCAATTTGAGAAGGGATAATCTACAATTTACCAGGAGAGACAAGTTGTTGCAAGCAAGCATTCACCCTGACCCTACTCTGCATCCCCAGGGTCAAGCATCCCCACCTTAGAGTCCTTCATGGCCGATTTCCTCTCAACGAGGCTGGGCTAATTTCATGTCATCTGCACAAATGAACGAGACTTGATGCTGTGCTGAAGGAATTTGCAATAGCCTTGAGATTAAGCTAAGGAGAATTGAGATAACGGAGCAATTCTGTTGGCCGAGTTTGAAAAGTTGGGCACCGCCAAGTCTGCTAATACATGTCCCAGCATTTGGCATTTGGCATGACTCCGCCACGCCTCAGAATTAGAATGCCCAATTCCATCATCGTGGGCTCCGACTCCACGCAAGTGACCTTGTACAAACTGCTGAACCCTAAACCCTAAACTTAGTGGTTTCCTCACTGGTTATCTCGTGTTCGATTTCCAGTAGTGCACCGGACCTGAAGGATTAACTTGTTTGTGGAAAGACTTGCTGGAATGACGCTGATGATTCTTTTCCAGAAATGTGTAATTGGGGGACCCATCTCTCCTGTGAACTATCACATTCTCATGTAGAGAGTCTTTTCAGTGTCTCCCTGTTGCAAAGAAGAGGGAAACCTTTGCACATATACATTATTCAAAATTGATGCATGCACTACATTCTTTAGCAATTGTGAGGACGCATCCTTCTCCGCTATAGATGACATATTTAAAAAAGGACTCAAATATTTGACTTTCTTTGTAGAGAAAACCTGGATTCGTGGTGCTCAAAAAGTGTTCAGTGCCCGTCTTCTTCCTGTAGCTTTTGTTATCTCACACTATAGACGAGTTCAAGATTGTGTACAACAAAACGTGGATTCCTTTCTCCATGAATGTTGACGGACCTCGACTACAACTCTATGTCCTGCACTGCTGCATTTGAGTTAAAGGGTTAGAATTTTTCCTCAAAATTCTCAGTCCACCATGGATATGTGTTTGATTTGTGAAATTGTCGGTCTCTACTAAACACATCCGGGCAAGCCAGCCTCACAATCACAGTTTGCATTGCACCAGAGAAACGTTGACAGACAGTGATATCACAGTGATACCCCAATATTAATTAAGTGATGTATCATTTTTCTTTGTCTGGTCAAGGTTGTACTCTCCGACACTACGTTCGCACCTGATGTTTGGTAGAACTGGGTGTTAAAAGATAAAAAAAAACTCTCAACTTTGAAATCGCTTGAACATGTTCACATGTGATCTGCCAAAAAAGAGGTTCGGGAAATAGCAATAAAAAATTTCGATAATGTGCATAAGCACTTGGTGTTAATTATGATACTCCATTCTATGTTATCTGTTGTGTCTGTTCACAACTTCGTCAGTCGTCACTATGCTCCTACTGTTCACAGACACGTTAGTTACTGAACTTCTGATGTACTTGAAGTTTGAGAGATTCTTTCTGGAACCCTTTCGAGAATGAGGGCACGAGAAGGACTCCCCGATTGCCATGCTGTTTAAGTTCTGTTGAGATTCCGTAATCTACACCAATCTTGGAGGATTAGTCTACATCTATCAATCTTGGAGTTTTTTCTGAAATCTTACTGAAGTTGAGCTTGTCGAAGCATGCACATACATAGTCAAACTTGAAGAAGCAGGCTGGATTTCTGAACTTGAAACCTTGGGTAGTTAAGATTACTCGTTGGGAAGATTGTGTTAACTTGAAAGCTCCAAGCTTGATCTGCAAAATGGGTTCTTGTACAAAGTGCTTGCTCAGCAACAAATGTGTACATCATCACCAGATGAAGCCCTTGCTTTGCTGCAACTTGGATACATACTTAGTGACACTGAATGTGCTAGAATACATACTACCAATGCTATTGAATGCAAACCTACATTTTTGAAAGATTTTAGTTTTCAAAATTATCTCTTGAATTTTTTGTAGAAATTTGAAAAAATAGCGTTACCACCTCTTTTACCACCAACTAGGTTTAAGTAGATACTATGGAGTGTATGTGTGAATGTTAGATATCTATCTTTGTGCTTAGCTATTTTAACGATGGTAGATAAGCTAGATAGGGACATACCTTTACTACGGTATACAATCAAACTTCTGTACTTATTACTTCAATAAGCATTAAATCTCATATTTGCCACAAGATTTCACACACCTTCTAGATTCTCAAAGAAAAATGTTAGATGTTACGTGTCACTCATTCTTCAAAACATCTTTTTACAAATATACTTGCTATATACAGAATAGCCAAAAAGCTGATAAATTAGAATACATATTTTTGTTAATAGTCCAAAAGTTGATAACTTCAATATTTTTTTATTAATAGCCAAAAAATTAAATATAGATTGTTTGTTACATGTTATAAAGTTATATGTGTTAGAAATCTTCTACTCCTTGCTCGTAACATATATAGACATAGAGGTTTGACTGTATATCTATAAGTCTTTGGGTGTGACTTACAGTTGCCCAATCCCAGTGGTTGCAGATGTCTATTTTTTTGCATGCAATGAGTTTGTCAGCATCCTCACCTCCACCCTGCATAATTGCATGTTTCTCTGAGCATGAGTTTAATTTCATTATAAACAAAAACATGTCCTTATAGCTCTGGACTGCTGCAGCATGGACTATGATGGGGGTTAGGAGGTCTATAAATGGTAGTTGCCATTTAACCTTTAATCGTTGAGGTGGACATTTGGCATTCAATGAATGACAAAGAATCTTTGGTGTAGGACAAAGTTTCAACTATTCATCCTTGAATTTTTGTTGTGGAAAGGGGAGGTCTTCTACAGTAGTTTGACTTCCAATAAGTGCTTTTACAATTTTTTAAGCCAAAAGATTCACAAGGTAATGAAAAGGGATGGTTTCCAAGATCACTTGTTAGTCTTTTAAGGATTAAGAGCTGAACGCTTTTTGAAAACTCTAAACTTCTTAAAAGATTTTTCAATAAATTTTCATAGAAAGAAAAATGGAATTGGCATCTAACCCAAATTGTTTCATAGTTTTTGAACCTTTGAAAAATTCGTTATGAATTTTAAACTTGGAATCAAGTAAGCCTCTCTACGTATTCACCCCTAATATGTTCACATTTGGTACATTGATGATGCATCCAAGAAAACAAAATGTACCCCAGCTCTACATCTACAAGAGAGGACACTTTTGGAACCTGGTTTATATATAGACTTCCTACCTTAGATATTAACCCTGTCAAACCTTCCAGCTGGCTCTTGAAGACAGAAGTCCAATTCGTTTCCTTGAATCTCAAATATATCCTATATTTTTTGGTTGATCGAAGGGCTCACATTGAGAAGAAGAATTAAGCTTACAGGTAACTCAGTATCTTTACTTTGACTAGACAACGAGACAGGGACACATTTTTCATGAAGCTGGGACTTGGCATTACGAACTCTGACAGAAACTCTGGCCGTGCCATGTTACGTTAACTTGTGCGAGAATTGGTGACCAATAGACCATTTTTCAGCAAATTAAGTTAATTTTGTCAGACGGACTTGTGGCAGGCAGCAGCCAGCAGGGGATACGTTCGTATGTACAGTACATTTAACGGTCCCCTGCAGTGTGAAATTCCTGCACTTCATTTTCTCACTGGTGAAGTGGTGAAGTGGTGAGTACCGGTTGCCCTTTCGAAACGTCTTTCGCTTCGTCGATATGGCACGGATTGCTTGGATGAAGACGCTTGTCAGGATTAAGAAAGACTCAATCAACCTCGCTCTCAACAGCAGGCTCTTGCCTCTTGGACGCTTTGATCAAACTTGGGGGCAGTTCAAAGCCTTTGCTCTGGAGAAGGATTGAAGGTTACCTGGGTGCATAAGCTAGCATCCTATTGGTATTGGTTAGTCAGTTGGGTTGGTTCCGCCCTTGGTGAATCTCTGGGTGGCGTCGGTCCTGTTCTCCTTTTTCGCCTGTGAAATAAATTATTTCATTGTGTGCAACAACAACAACAAAAAACGGCGTTTGCTTCGACGTGTTTCCTTAATTGAGTACGAGTTATCTAGTCCTGGAAACACAGAATCTCTTGGTAGTCTGGTGCTGTAAAGGATAAGGTTGTACTGAGACATCCCTTCCACTTTCCGCCACTGGTAGCCTGACAAACCTCCTGAAGACCTGAACCCATTCCGTGCAGTGATGGCCAAATACGGTACTCAGCATCGATCTAGTTGAAGGACACAATAATTCTCAGAGAACCTCAATTGTCCTACGTCATCACATTCACTGAACCAGTTGCTTTCGCTGGTAGTGGAGCCTTGGAGATCACGAACTACGCTAACTTACAGGGGGCAAGGAAATCAATTCAGTGCATGATCAAGTGTTGCTGCTTTAGAAACTTGTCATTACACAGGGACGGGACTTGAATCAAGCAGAGCATTTTTCTGCATGAGAAGAGGCATCTCTACTAGGTTGCAGCAAGAGCCTGGGAAATGCATACGGTAACGAGAAACCTCAGGTTCGTTGGCCTTGCCCCCAATTACAGAAAAACATATCCTTAAAACTGTCCATGAAGTACCCCAAATGCAACTTACTTACACTGCAAGCCCATTGCCTCGCCGCTCAAAACCGCAGGCATACAACCAACATGTCGACCAAATATTGTAAGTTAGGATACACAAGTCAATGATGGTCTATACCAACAGGTGTGCAAGATCGAGTGTACTTACTGTAGATTCAATCAAATATATGGCCAACCAACTTTCATAAATTGTCTTCCTAGTGCTGGATGACTGGATGTGTTAGCAGAGGTAGTACCAAGGCCCCTGAACCCTAGCGAGAATCCTGAAAATTGACCACCCCTGTGAGTATGTGCCTGCTGATTTGTGTAACAATCTATAGTTTCTGACAATATGGATCTTGTGGAATTTTACATGGATGGCAAGTGCTACACTTGTAAGTGAAAGCATCTCACCGGGGAGCAAGATATTGACTCAGTGAATGATTTGGTAGAGTTGGGCTTCAGCGAGAGTCCCACCAAGGACGCAGTTTAAGGTTTTTGGCAAGCGGACTCTTCAAACTTCGCTTGCCACACTCCAAGCTATTGGCCCCCTCACGTTTGACTTGCACCCACTTCCGCAAGAGCCGGCTCACAGTTCAAGGAAAAATTTCAAAAAGACCTCACAGTTTTGGAGCCCCACCTCCTTTTGTGGAGAACAAACAATCTGTAAACACTGTCTCTTCGGGCTTGCTCCGTGCCATGTCATCTGCCTAACCCAGATCTGCCTGCTTTGTGCATTGGAATTCAGATTCTCTTACTTCTTATTTCAATATTTGATGTCTCCCAGTGGTGGACTTGGTTAAGAGGCAGGCCTTGTAGGTAACAAGGACACGCGAAGTTCTCTTTGTTGCGTTCATTTCCATGTGTGCCATTGGAGGGGCTCTTAACCCCTAAAGGTTTTTGACTATGTTTTCACCAAAACTGCTCCAAAACTGCCATTTCTAATACAAGTACCATATTTTAGAAAAATATCCATTTTTGAACACATGTAACCGTAGGATCTTGTAGTAAACTGGTTTAAGAAGATGTGGAAAAAATTTCAGAATTTTCCACCATGTAGATTGCAAGATAATAGCGTTTGAATTGACAAAAATCCTTTTTTAATCACTACAAAAATCCGGGCAGCTGCCACCTTCACAAGGTCACATTTGTATGAAAAAATGTCCAAAATGGTGGTCACTCTTTGGATTCATTCTTCAAGGCAAGTTGTCTACATGCTTGAAAATTTTCAAATCATTTGAAATTGTACAACATATAGGAAAAAAATAGTAAATAGGAAGAGGTAGAGAATGACTCAAAATACTAAATTGTCAAGAATTTAATTATGGAATTGAAAAACACCAATCCCAACGGTTGTAATGTTGTAGTAAACCCAATTTTTTTTTCCTATATACACAATATACACCCAATATTTTTTGTTTTATTCAAAAATAATGAAAATTGAGTTAGAGAAAGAAGTTCAAAGTTTATAATAGAGTAGAGATTCCATAACTACCCTCCAACTAAGAATCCTCTTAACTTTTGACTTGTTAATCTAAATGAGGTGTTTCAAAGCTTTTCAAGTATATAAAAATCTACAAAACCAATTTCAAATTTTAATTTTTCAAAAAAGTGTTTTTTAAAGAATTTTTTTGAGTTGCCTGGGCTACCCATCAAATGCGGAAAATTACAAATCATGGAATAACTTTTTACCCATAAAGTCAAAAGTTATGAAAATTGTTGAGCCTTGAAGCTACTCCTTGAGCACATTTTGTGTGAAAATTTCAAAGAAAAAAATTAAAATTTCCATTCGTAGTGAGCTGCCCAAAATTGCTATGTTGCCAAAAAATGGTGTTTGGTCCTTTAAGGGTTAAATTGGATTGATATTGCATTTAAAATGTTTCTATGGCAATTATAAAAGAAAAAAACCCAATTCAAGTAATTTCACCATCTCTTGAGACCATTGACGCTTTGGTTTGGAGACAACTACAAGGAATGGGCTAAATAAATGTAGAAGAATTGACCTGGAGGCTTGAAAACATTATCACACATAATGTCATTGTGTCATAAGTAAACGTACCAAACTATAATCCTTTTTCAAAACCAACTCCTACACATTTTTGCCTAAAATGTACACAAAATAGTGAAATTAGGTTGTCCCATACTAATTTCTCAATAGTCTACACTATAAAAATAATCATTGCTTTTGTACAATGATGCATTCAATTCAAAGCCATGTGTATGGCATAGATTTATGCACTAGTTCAAGGCTTGGTTCAGAGAGTGGCATGCGCCTCCATGCATGTGGAACAAGCATTGATCCATGAAGTAATTTGTTTTAGGTAAAGCAACCTAATTTCACTATTTTGTATACAACTTCTACTAATGAGAGTGGTTGGTCAATATATGCCATCCTTCACTAGGCTTTGAAAATTCAAAGTTCATTGAAACGGTGTTCAATAAATGCATCTTAAGAGAATCAAGAAGAAAATGTGAAATATTTTTGTCCTCAAAAAGACCCAATGAAAACTTGCATTGTTTAACAATTGTTCAAGTGTATTTACTATCTCCATTGACAATCCACATGTGAAGCTTTGTTTTACTTCATTCCAATAAATATTGCAAAAGTTATAAGGATCTTTTCATTTCAATGTCAAAGCAAGCAACTAAGAATATATTTTCTTAATGTTGATTAATTTTATTTGATTGAATAGATTGATGTCCACTCAAAAACATCTTAACCATTAAATTCCAAATAATAAGATGAAAGTTACTAGGAATTTTTTTGTGTGTGCAATGAAGATTAAAAAAATATATAAAGTCATTTTTTGAAGTCAATTTTGAAAAACTCAAAATAAAACAAACAAAATATAGGATATGTATTACTTATTAGAATATTCTCACTGTTGGGATTTACAATTTTCAATTCTTTGTAAAAGTTACTAGGGCTTTGTTGTTCTCTCTACCACCAATGACACTCGTTAGATGACATTTCAGGGCATAGGAGACTATGAGTTTGCGGAGAGTTCCATGTGTTTCCACATTGTGAGAACGTAGCTGGCTAATGTGTCACACACCATGCTATATCATTTTTGAAAGAAAAAAAATTGCTTAAAATGATATTTGAAAAAAATAATAATTAAAGATTTTTTGACAGCCTATACCGTAATTTATAGAGTTGGGCGAGATTGGGAAACGAGCTTGAAACGGCCCTCTAACGCCCCAAAATGTCATCTAATGCAATTGAAGGTTACGAAATCCCGTTTAGGGGTCAAGATGCATTTACAATGGGAACTTTTGCACAAATATTTGAGCTTGGAAAGCATTAGATTTCTATTGGATATCATTTTTTATTGATATTTTTTAGCTTTTCATTTGTGACTCTATTCAAAGTTTAGAATGTTTTTTGAAATATTGACAAATGATTTGGAAAAATAAATTTGCAACTATGAAGTGCCAATTTCCTAATTTTCAAATGACACAATAAAAATATATATACTATAATGTCCTATACTATATATAAACCTATAAGAAAAAATTCCATTTTTTAAGCATATATTGCATTTGATATAAATTGATTCACTTTCTATTAAGAAATATGTGATCTTCTTAAACTAATAAAAGATATGTAACCTCATCTCTAAAATAAATATAGATAATCACATTTACAAGTATTTGTAAAATGAAGTTTGAAAAAATAATCATAGGCTTATCTTTTTAGGATCAAAAGTCTCTAGACCTCATTATATTGGAATTTGAAAGTGTATGTTTACCAATAGTTGGCATTAACCCTTTAAGGACCATTAGTGCAGATTTTGAACAACAAATGAACAAAAACACATTCCAAACTCACCAAAATGCATTTTTTCATCCATCAATTTTATTTGAAGATCCTTATATTAATTCATTAATATTTGTATGGGATAGATTATAAAGATTTTGCTTTTCTAGTATTCTATAATTCAAAGGATATCGGTAGATCAAGCCTCAAAAAATAACTTTTTCAGTTCAAAAATTTACCTGTGAAAAACGACTTGAATCAAAAAATAAAATAAAAATCTTCAAAAATTACTATGATTAGAATTGAGCATTTTGAATTTATAGAATTTTTTTTTGTAAAAATCATAAATATTCAATCTATAATTGATTTAGAAGGACTTTTCAGTTTTTGACTTCAAATTTTATTATAAAATATAGTTTTGTATATTTATTGATCTAATTATACGGATGTGATCTATAAATCATATTTTATAACTATTATTTGAAAGTCATCATTAAAATATTGTTTTATGTTGCATTTTACAATAGATCTTTACAATTTTAGAAATCTGGACATCTCCCTGGTTCTTTAGGGGTTAACTCTATACTTGTCAATATACCTCCAAAGATCTAAATCCTATAATTGCAAAATGGAACCTATGGTTGGACTCTCATATTTATTTATTTTAAATTCCAAATTTGTCATGCTTTGGTTTCAAAAAATTAATTGGACATATAAGGTTTCCATTGGTTCCCTCAAAAAAATATTCACTCCCTCAACTCATTAGATGATATTTGGGGGTCTTGGAGGGCCGTTTCAGGCCTGTTCCTTGATCTGCCCAGATCCAGTGAACGCCGATACGGGTGTGTCAGAATTTTTTTTTTTCAAAAAAAAAAAAAAAAAAAAAAAAAAATTTTTTACCAAAATATCATTTTAAGCAATTTTTTTTTTTTTTTTTCATTTCAAAAAGTGACGTGGCAGTCGCTCGACCACGTCAGCCAGCTGCTGCTGCTGCGTTCCCAGACTACGGGAACGCAGCAGACAGTAGGGGAACTCACAACTTTCTAAGACCCCCGAATCTCATGTAATGGAAAAGACACTAAATTCTCTATGGGCTTCAATTTCAGTAATGTGACTTCAAAATTTCCGTTGTTTTCACCTTGACTTCATTCCACTATTTTTTAGTCGTACTTCAAAAGTACTCTATATCTGTAGTCACAAAATGAAACTTATATTTGCTTATTTGTCAATATAAAAATCCCAAAGGTCATTATAAAAATTGGCTAACCTAATTTCAAAATAAAGGTCATCACTAAATTTTATTAGAAATTTGAACTTTGAAAGTATAACCATAGAATGATGATTTTTAATTTCAGAGTGACATAAAAAAAAATATTGCATGATGATGTTCTACATTATATTATAAACCTAAGGAAAACTTTTAGATTTTTTGAGCATCCATTTCATTTGATATGAATTGTTTCACTTTTTCTTCAAAAATTTACGATAATTTCAAAATTTTACAAAAAAATGCAATCTTCTTAAGAATAATAGAAGACATATCAATCACATCTTTGAAAAATATATACAAAGAATGAAATTCATAGGTACTTGCGAATGAAGTTTGAAGAAGTGGATCGGACTTGTCCTTTGAGGATATAAACTTGTAGACTTCAATTGACATGGAAGTCTCAGCAATTGTGAACATGTTATGATAAACTTTGAAGATGTATGCTAACCAACAGCCAATATTGGACCCTATATTTGTCAATATAGAAACCTCAAAGATTCAAATCCTATTGGTTGTTTCCAAAACATTTCAACTTTTATATTTTTTTTCTTAAAATTCCAATTTTTTAGGCCTTTGTTTTATAAGTTAATTGAACGCCAAAGGTTCACATTGGTTCCCTCATAAATCTTTTGAATTCTTCTATTTGAAGAGACATTGTGGACTTTAATTTTAGTCTTGTGACTTCAAAATTCTATTTTTTTGTCTTGGTTTCATTCTACTAATTTCATCTTGGCTTCATTTTGTGTTTGCTTCATTTTATCTCAGCTTATTTTGTATTGGCTTTGTTTCATCATGGCTTCATTTTGTGTTGGCTTTGTTCTATCCTGGCTTCATTCCGTCTTGACTTCATTTTGTTCTAGCTTCATTTCATCCAAGTAGTTTTATTTTGTCCTAGTTTCATTCCACCATTTTTGTCTAGGTTTCATTCTATCATTTAGTCATGGCTTTGAAGGCCCCTATAAATCTATTTCAACCTAAAGTTTTTTTTTATTGAAATATGCAATTTATATTTTTCTTTCATCTAATATTACCCTTTACTTTATAATTTTTGAACAGGAAAGATTTTTTCTATATAATCTCAATCCATCTTCCCACATATTGAACAATTTGCAAAATCTATGGGATATACATGTTTTCCTTTAAAATATTGAAACCATTTTGAAGGGCCCCTACTTTTGGAAATTAAGCTAGAACATTGCAATCAATGACAATTTTCACTCTAAAACTTTTAGAAGGATGTACATGAATAAGTTAACTAAAGGATCCTACAGTTGGATTCGTTGGAGAATAAATAGAGATGAAGATTTTAGCCTTCTTTGCGTACAAGTATTTTGAAGTAATTTTAGGCCTCAAAATACCACAAAGTATATGAGGAGGTAATGCTATCAATGAATGTCAAAATTTGTATCACTTGATGTATCACAGCAATAATAGATAATTTGGATTATAGTCCTTCTATGACTAGCCAATAAAACAATAAGACAAACACACAATTGCCTTTGGTTGCACCAATATATCAACACTAGATTTGACTTTGGATAGGGCTAAAAAAATAGTCATTGACATTGTTAATTTTTAATAAGGTAGACCTCCATTTTTGCCAAATAGATGTCTATGACGTATCAATCAATATGACCTCAATTGAATGACTCCTACTTCATAAATGGTGCTTTAAAGTTTATAGTTGCAAAGTATTAAGCTTTTACTGAATGATTTTGGTTCTTTCTCATGCAATCATTGAACACTTTGAAGCTTCACACTTTGAAAATCCACAAAAAATTCAAGAACTTCCTAAATTTTAATATGATTATTTTTTAATATGAATGATTTCATTTGACAATAGGAAAAATAACACTTAATTGTGATTTTGGCTCCATTTATACACACTAACTTGAATGAATGGTCATAGACGTTTTAACCTTATCTATGTTACTTAGACATATTAGTATCTTTCAATTTTAATCAATCTAATTTTAATCCTTAAAGGTATGCGCAAGAAATAAAAGTGTCTTGGTCAACCTTGAAAGTAACTCTAAAAATAACTATTTTTGATATTTGATTTATAATATTTTAATAAATAAAACTTAACAAGTGTTGTTTCTAATTTATTTTTGAATTTTGAAAAAACTCAAAAACTGAAAGAATTATTGCAATTGCAAGCTTGATGTGTTAAAAAATCTAAGTTACACAGTATTGTGTGTATTTCTTTTGTGTTTTTTCTTTTCTTCTTAAAAAATATAAAGTCAAAATTTTGGTATCACATTGTAGTTGTCTGAATATTGTATGAAATCACATCTATAATTAAAACAAATGTAATGTGTAAATGCTCTTACAAACAAACATCTTGGATTCAAAAAGATTCCAGCCCAAAAAATAATTGTTTTGGTTGCTAAAATGATTTGTATCATTGTGTAATAGGACAATTATCAAATATATTTATTCAAAGAGGATGCAACAACGTTTCAAATTTCAAATTGTAATTAATCTATGATAGTAGATGAAGCCTCGAGTCTTTGATTCATCAAGAATTTTTAAACTCCATTCAAATTAGTGTTATCTAAACCTTTCTACATGTACTTATTTTTTGAAGCATATTTATATCAACATTTACCAATACTAGTTGGGATGGCTCTTAACCCCTAAAGGACCATTGTCCCTTTGGGGGACAAATGGATTTTTGGGTAGGTACCTATGGGCTGAAATTTTCTTCTGATTTTTTTAAACTTTTTTTGGAAGTAAAAAAGCTGATTAGTTTCATGGAAATATATTCTTTTTCACAATCGGTGCCCAAGAACAAAAGTTATGACCAAATAAGCTCAAAACAGGGGACGGCGGGCAATTTGAGCAGCAAAAAAAAAATTGTTATTTTTTTTTAAAGTATTTTTTCCTCTTAGATTATATTTTTTTCTATGTGGAAAGATTTGGTTCATTTCATTTGGATTTGTCATGAGAAAGTAATGGACATTCTTGTTTTTCAAGCAATTAGAGCATCTTTTTGAAAAAATAACTTGTAGGATTCATTTCTGAATACAATTTTTCATATTTTTCAATTTTTTTTTGCACGGTTTAATTTACTTTCTAGAACAATCTCACCTTTGGGATTAGTGCACTTTAATTCCATCTAAAATATATGAATATTTTAGATTTTCCTTCTATCTCGTACCTAAGTTTAACAATTTTTCTAATAATGGAAATTAAGTTTTTTTGAATTTCTTTTTTTTGCTAGATTCTCACCTCAATTCTCCACTATAAACATTTAAAGCTCAAAACTCTGTAGTGCAAAAATTTAAAGTTAAAAATGTTCAAAGTCAAAAAATCCAATCCCACAATGTGCTGAAAAACTTGTTTTTTTAACTTTAAACGCAGATATCTTGCAATCTATGCGGTCAAAAATTCTGAAACTATTTCCATAAATTCTCATATTAGTTAGGTGTAAGATTCCATGGTTAGATGTGCAAAAAAGACATTTAAAAGTTTTTTTCTCTCTTTGCTATAAAAATGGCAATTTTGGGTGTTTTTTGGCAAAAAAAAGGTCTTGGGCCTTTAGGGGTTAAATGATGCACAACAACATGCAATAAAATATTGAAATCTTGTGATTAAAACAAAGCATTGACAGTTTTTTTAAGTGATTGTGAAAATCAATCAAACAATTGAGCCTATGGGTGGTTAGTTTTGAAATTCATTTACTTTCAAAACCGCAATTGCTTTTTGCTTCAAGTTTTTAGGATATGCCGGATGCTACAACATTGATTTTGTGTTTGCTCATTTGAATTTGTCTTCTACTCATTCTTAAAGTCTTGTGTATGCAGTGAAACTGAACGAAACGTAGACTCACTTTTTTGGAATCAGTGTATGATACCGAATTTGTACCAACTGGTCACTTGCCGGGTCACCTGCTGAGCTAGCTGTTTGTCTATTTTGACAATAAGGACCTGTGACCTTACACATACAATTGTTGTGTCCACATCCCACAAAGCTTCCATGACCGACTTTCTTCAGCCTAGTTGCAAGTCCTTCTCATACACACTGTTGGTAGCTTCCATCGGTACCCACCGTCGTGAAATGATCTTCCAGTTGGACAAAATGTTTGGGTTTTTTTTCTTCTGAAAATGACATTATTTCAACCTATTTTGAAATGTAAGTAAGGACAGACCACCTATATCTAATCACTTAACCCCTAAAGTTCCATGACTATATTTTCACCGAAAACGCTTGAAAATTGCCATTTTTAGTACAAGTATCCAATTTTTGGAAAATGTTTTTTTGACACATATAACCAAAGGATCTTGCAGTATGCTGACTTGAGAATATAAGGTAAAAATTCCAAAAATTTCCACTACGTGGATTGCAAGATATAAGCATTCAAATTCACTGAAACCATTTTTTTGGCCCTGCAAAAAACAGGGCAGCAACACTTCACAAGCTCACTTTCTGATGAAAAAATGTCCAAAATGATGGCGCTTCTTCAGATTCTTTTTCCTAGATAAGTTGATTACATGCTTGAATTTTTTTACTTAATTTGGAATTGTACAACATACAGGAAAAAATAGTAAGTAGATAGTAGTAGAGAATGATTCAAAATACTAAATTGTCAAGATTTTAATTATGGAATTGAAAAATGCTAATTCCAATGGTTGCAATGTTCAAGTAAATAATCTACATCCTATGATTTATTTTTTTCAAAAAATATTGAAAATTGAGTAAGGTGAAGGACTTTAAAGTTTATTTTAGAGTAGAGAATCTATAACTGTCCGCAAACTAAAAATCTTTATAACTTTGATTCACTGATCAAAATGGGATGACTCAAAGCTTTTTACGTATATATAACTCTAGAAAACCAATTTCAAATTTTTTTATGAAAACCGTGACTTTTTCCTATCTTCCCAAATTGCCTAGTTACAATAAAAAGGAACATATTAGGCCATAAATTTTGACTCACATTTCCAAATGTCATGGAATTTAGTGCATATGAAAGATATTCCTTGTGCCCACCTTCTATTAAAATTTCAGCCTAAAATATAGAAATCTCTAGTTACACGTACCTGCCCAAAATTTCTATACAACCAAAAAACGCATGCCATTCCTTTAGGAGTTAAGCGACTGTGGCAAAGATGGCAAGCAATTGATTGCAACCGAGATTGCAAAATTTTTAGAACTTTACTTGCAAAATTGAAATTTCTATGAATTTTAGTAGGCAAAAAGTGTTCTGAACCAGTCTTTGACGTCTAGAGTATTGCAACTCCGCTCACTAAGGAGACTATTTTTTGCTCAGGCCAACAAATTTCAAAATAAACATGCTCTAACACTTGGCATCAATAATTGTTCCTCGGAGCTTTGCATATCGTTTACAACTAGCCTCCTAGCACAGTTTACAAAACACTTCCCCTTGGTTAGAAATATTGGTACCCTACAAGTCGGGGACCCATCACTACTAGAAACGGGATCCTAAATAACACCATTTCTGCTGTTTTGTGTTGAGCCTAACAAAAAGCGTTGCGAAAATGGCAATTTTGGAAGATGTATTTTGGAATTAACATAGATTACCTAAATGTGCTATTTGTGAAATGTTTGGTACATGAGCCCAATATCAATTGCCACATGATCAAAATTTATTATTAGGTCAAATCACGCTCAAAGGTACCAGAAAGGGGTCAGACCCAGTCAAATTTGCAATGCAACTTCTTTTTAGTTATTGTTTTTTAGAGTTAATCTATTAATTATAGGTTGTTTAGTCTTTTTTGACTAGTATTTCAAGTCATGTTAGGACGAATATTTTTTTATTCATCACAAAATCAAGAAATCCTTATTAAAGTTCCAATTAAAGTTCTAATATCAGCTTGTCAGGTTTTTCAATGGTAGAAAAGGGGTCTAATTTCTAATGAATAATAATGTGATTGAATCCGACAAATCAAATGTATATATAAGCATATGATAGAGTAGAAAATGACTCTTTTGCTACAATTTGAATACTATATTACTTCAATAATATTCAGAAGTAAAAACATGTGAACGTCCTTTTCAATATAAAAATAATCCAAATGATAATTGTTTTAGAACAAAAAATGTGTATATTATTCACATCAAAGGTGCTACATAAGATATTTTTGGAATTGAATGTTTAAATTTGTTTTTAGAACAAATCAGTACTTTGTCAAAAATCAATTAATTAGTTGAAAAATTACACTATTTTATATTTAAGATTTAATTACATAAAATCCTTTTTAATAGTTGTATGCTTGAGAAGTATAAAAACTTTGGATAAAAATATCCTTTTAAAGTACTATATTGTAAAAAAGATACTAAATTTAGTCTTAAAATTGGTGGTTTACATCCTTTTAAGGATTTTATCTATGAACTTTTTTCTCCAATTTATTAAAGGGACACAATGCAATCCTATTCATCTATAAATTTAATAAAAAATGACAACATCAAAGTAATTTACAACTTTGAAATTTCAAGAAAGGACTCTAGACTAGTCCTAGCAAAGTAATCCCAATGGTACCTTTGAGTGTGGTTTGACATTTATTATTATTATAAACATTATTATTATTATTATTATTATTATTAACAATAATAATAATTATTATTATTAGCATTATTCTTAAATAATTATTTCTCCAAAATCCACCACGTTGGTAAATTCCACAATGTGGATAGGCCTGCCACGCCAACAACAAGTACATTTATACCTAATAATGAATTAAAGTTTCCAAAGTACACTCTACACTTATAAATTTAATTTTATATATTTCTTCACTTCTTTCAAATCAATTCAATTTTGATTAGCAATTGAACTTTGAATGGTCTTTGTCATGGTGTTTTGAAGGAGGAGAAGAAAAGGCCTTTATAGACGTGGAGTGGTAGGAGGTATGACAACCCATATGGGATAAGTAAATTAGACAAGTAGGAGCTCAACCGCTCATAGTTAAGTAACAAGTAGGAAATTGTAGTTAAAGTTCAATTTCAGACCTCATTTAGGCATAGTAGATCAACTTTTCTCAAAAACTTTGAACAAATAGAAGTTGGGAAATCAATCCAATTTTCATTTTCAAAAATCCGTTTGAAATTTCAAGACTCCAATAAAAAGTAATGGACAAATTTCAGAGAAGGGTTGGAAGGGACATTTTTTTTTGACAATTTCAAACATCTTCTCTGAAAGTTGTCTATAGCTTTTGATTGGATTCTTGAAATCTCAAATAAATTTTTGGAAAAATTAAAGTTAGATTGATTTCCCAACTTTTATTAGTTCAAAGTTTTTGGAGAAAAGTTGATCTGCTATACCTAAATGAGGTCTGAAATTGAATTTTAACCACAATTTCCAACTTGTGGCTTAACTACAAGTTGTTGAGCTCCTTCTTACATTAGAGGAGATTTGAGGCCTCTAAAAGCCTGCAAGTTATCCTGCGTTCCCGCAGCGTTCCTACGCAGGAAAGCTGTTGGCTGATGCAGTTGCGCAAATGCCACATCATTTTTGAAAAAATAAAAAATAAAAATAAAAATTTGGGGCCTGAAATGATGTTTGGGAGATTATTTATTTATTTATTTATATTTTTTTGAGTTTTTTTTTCTGACAGACCGTACTGGCTGTTTACAGATCTGGCCAGATTGGGGAACTGGCCTAAAACGGCCCTCTAGAGGCCTCAAATCTCCCCTAATGCCTAATTTATTTATCCAACATGGGTTGTCATACCTCTTACGGTCTTACCACCCCACTTCTATAAAGGCTGTTGAAGAAGAATAATGACCTATTCGGAAATTACCCTATTAGTATAATAAGTTCGTTCCAAGGGAGACGGTCAAGTAGGAAATCTATGCTAATCAGTTAATCCAATTTGGAATTCCATCACCAAAAACATTATTACAACGACACTACAAATCCAACTCCATCAGTTAGAAAAATTTCCAATTAAGCTCAAAACATTCAATCAAAATATTACAATTTGGTTCTCTTTCTTACATATCTCTCCAAATAGATTTCATCATTTGCACAACTATCAATCCAAGTTTGAAATATATATAAATTCATCTACTTGCTCCAACTTGAAATTACTGCATACATCCACTATATCTCATTCTTTTAAACAAAGACTTTCATAAATTCCATCATTAACACACACTCCTCCAAATCAACTCCCGACTTGGACAATTTCTCCATTACAAAATCTTCACAATTTTGCACATAACACTTTGCCACACGCAGGCACATATACATCTTCGACTAGGAACTTGGACTTATTCAAATACACCGATCCAACCCTGGATCAATATAGACATAATTCCAAACTAGGAAATCACAAACAAAATCAAAATACCAGCCTCCCCGATTGGAACTCGCACTAGCTTCACTTGCCGTGGGTAAAGAAAAATGAAAGCCACAAGGACCTAATAGGATTCCTTGCCATGACGGTTACCAACTTGGAGAAGATGACCAACTGATTTCAACTACCAAATTGGATTTTAAAAGATGTAGCTACCATTCCAAAAATGAATTGACTCTACTTGATAGTAATTCATCCAATTTGGCTGGACAACCGTTGATTCCAATTCACTACATACCAAATTGAACTTCACTACCTCTTCACAACTTGGGACATTCACAAAACCATGACATCAACTCTTGCTTGAAAAACAATCCAATTGGGTAGCAAAAAGACCTCAAATGGGCTTAAACAAACGATCAAAACAACCCAAATTAGACACCATAAAAGACCAATTCACTACCAAATTACTCCAAAGTACCCTCCAATAAGCTCCAAAAATTTATAAAAATGCTATTCAACTCGGTTATCTACAAAGGCCTTCTCTTCTCCTTTCTAAAAACACCAAGGTGAGCAACATTCAAAGTTCAATTGCAAAATTATACTACGTAGTATTGAGTTACTTTGAACATAGGTTTGAATTTTTACCCTAAATTTTAAAGTGCAAATTCAACTTTGAAAACCTTAATTAATTGGCTTTAGTTAATTGATCTAGTGATGAGGCAATCCTACCCATGTAGTGGGTTTGAAAATGTGGCATTCCTACTTGCGTGGCAGATTTAAAGATGTGGCATTCCTACTCACGTGGCAGAATTTGCCTATGTGGCAACCTTTATGGTGATTTTTTGAGTAATAATAATTTTTTTGACAATAACAATAATTTTGATGATGTGATAGTTGAATTTAATTGATGTGGCACATTCATAAAACATTCATCCTATGTGGCAGTATGAACAGAACTATGCTAAAAAGTATCCAAAATAAGACGTCCTAACCAACCCTATTTTATGCTAAAATTATGCTAAATCTATGCTAGAATGGACATCAATTTCTCTAGTAGTGGCATCCCTGATTGATAATGGGTGGTCCAACTTTAGAGTTTGGTGCACTTCTATCATCTTAATCCCTAAAGTTCCAAGGCCCTTTTTCCATCAAACACCACTCAAAACTGCCATTTCTATAGCAAAGAGCAAAAAAAAAAATTAATGTGATTTTTGCATATTTAACCATAGGATCTTGTACTACACTAGTGTAAGAATGTGTGGAAGAAACTTTAGAAACTTTGACCATGTAGATTGCAAGATATTTGCATTTAAAGTGAATAAATCAAGTTTTTTTGCACCTTGTTCAACTACATTTTTTGGCTTTGAACCTTCTTAATTTAAATTTTTTGCTCTAATGATTTTGAATTTCTAATTTTATATGATGAAGAATTGAGTTGGAAATCTAGAAAAAAAAATTCAAAAAAGAACCACTTAGTTTTTTCTCCTTAAAAATTTGTTAAGTAGAAATAGGTTCAAGATTGAAGGAAAAATGAAATCATTAAAAGCTCTAAGATAGGGTTGAAATGTACTAATCTCAATGGTGAGATTGTTCTAGCAAGAAATCTTAATCTTATGAAACTTTTTTTTTTTAAATTGTCAAAATTGAGTTCAGAACTGAATCCAACAAGTTATTTTTTTAAGAAGGTGCTCTAATTGCCCAAAAAATAAGATTATCCATAACTTTTGCATAACAAATCCAAATGGAATGAATCAAAGCTTTCCATGTAGATGAAAATAAAATCTATATTAAACAAATTTTTTAATTTTTTAATTCAAACTTTTTGTGATGTTTTTTTTCTGCCCGCCGAACTAAAATTTGGAGTTTTTCTGCCATAACTTTTGCTACCGGGCACCGATTGAAATAAAAATTACATTTTCGGAAAGCTAATGTGATTCTCTATCTTTACAAAAAAAAAATTCAGAAAATTACAACAAATATTGAGACCGTAGGAGCCTGACTGAAATCCATTTTGTCCCTCAAGGGGACAATGGGACTTTAGGGGTTAAATCTTTGAGTTTTGGAGCCCTTTTCAAATTTGTATTGAACTTATTGCAATAAAACAAGGGGAACCAGAAGATCATTTTGGGATGAAGGGAGTATTTCTAAATAGTATGTCTAATTGCAAGTCAGTTTCAACACTACAACTATCTTTTGCAATATTGTACTCAAGAACTTCCAATTGTTAGAAGTCTCTTCAAGTGTGCACAAATTTGGAAATCCCCTCCAATGCATTATTGGCCCAATAGTTCTTAAGTATTGAAAAATGGACAAATGGTTCAAACATTGATCATTTTTTATCAAATAAATTTTGGACCAACCCTTTCTTCTCGGATGCCCCAATCATACACCTTAAATTCCAATACTAACAATACTTGGATAAAGCCTAAAAACATCTAATTTGGCTAATAGAATACCCCTTCCCGCTTTGCCCACTTTATATTCTACAACAAATTGTCTCATGGATACACTTACTCTTATGTTTCACTCATTTAAACATCAAAGCGCTATGCATCCAAAGTCATAACAAAGTAGTTCACAAATTACATTAACCTACCACTATCACACACTACATCAAGATGTTTTGTACGAATGAATGCATGAATCTTCAAAGACAACCCCCAGATAACATGTATTGTCCCCCTATAGTCATATCCTTGTCAATGCCCAAATACCAATATACTATAATTGTGATGCACATTAATGTGTAGGCATGTCGTTTCTATAAACAATACTTTCTAACATGACCCATCCACAAATCCTTTACAACGATACAACATTTAGTTCATAGAATTTGCATATCCCAATGATATTTTTCCATGGAGTATATGGCAGAAAAGATAAATGTAAGTCTCATTACCAACCGGGTTACCAACACTCGCAACCTTTGCTAGAATACACAACCACTAATAGTCATTACTAGTGTGCCCTGTGCCGTTGCCACAAACCAAACCAAAATTAAACAAAACAAAACAAAACAAACAAACAAACTTAAGGTATGGATTGTTGGCCCCATAATACAACACATACACCTTCAGTCTAACACTCCACTAACAATTAAAATCCCCATGCCTATTATAAAATACAACCTCACTATCATTAACAACATTGCCATTAAGAACGCCACATACATCTTACTCTAACATTAAAAGATATTTGAGGCCTCTAAAAGACTGTGAGTTATTCTGCGTTCCCTCAGTATTCCTAGACTGCGGGAATGCAGGATAACTGCTAGCTGATGTGGTTGAGAATGTGCCACGTCATTTTTGAACGAAAAAAAATTGGTCTAAAATGATATTTGGGAGAAAAATAAATAAATAAATTTTGACAACCCATACCAGCTATTCACAAAATCGGGCCAGATTTGGGAACGAGCCTGAAACGGCTCTCCAATGTCCTCAAATCTCCCCTAATGAAATGAAACTTGAAAACAATCAATCAATTCCTACTATACACTACCTAGTATCTTTAAATACTTGCTACAATCCAAATCCAAATCTCCAACCTTTCCTTTCTACCTAATCAATTACCTTGTACCACCTTTAATAAACTCCCCACTACTAGAAGAATGGGGTCCAAAAGAACACAAAATCAAAATAAAATGTGTTCGTGGTTTATGTTGGTTAAGAATTGTTGTTTTGGATCTCCTTTGAACATATATGTGTTGATTCTGTGTTGGATTAAGAATCGGTAAAGCAAGTCTGGGGACCACTACCTGCCACTGCCGCACCTCCACATGGCTAGCAGAATTTGGATTCAGTAAATTAGCGAGAAGACTTCGTCTCTAAATCCATGCAAGCGACTTAGTAGACATATGACATTTGTTCCCTTGCGTCTGGTTCACTTGTTAAATTTCCATGCTGGAAACACTTTGCTCGGTTACTTTTCATTTGCAAACTTATAGCTATTTTTATTCAGAAGGTGTCATTTCACTTATTTTTAGGTCTTCACATTCACTAACGTGTCCGTTGCATAAGTGACGGTGTTCGCCGTATCCTTTGTGTAAGTCGTCTTCTGATTGGTGGATTCCCAAAGTATGCTGATCACTAAATCTGCTGCTTATCTGCAGCTAACTTAAGCAAAACAAATTTGACTTGCTTATTTTAATTTTCAATTTTGTCCTGTCATTTATGTTTGTTTTTAGGGTAATAAGAGATCAAATAAAAAGGAAGCACACATGGAATCTGGAGAGTTGTCTTCAGCGACGTCCACATACACAATGGCTGTGCAGGTTGTCCTTGTGTCCAACGTCAACACAGTGTTCCTGACATGCTTGCAGCTTATGCTCGTCTACCTCCTGTTCATCAACCACTCTCACAATTACAACAACTAGCCTTTTTTGTATTCTGTAGTATCATGGGAGTGCGCATCCCGTTCTTCTTCCGCATAATTTACCGAGACTCTCAAATTCCCACAATAGACACGCATTCAACAAATTTCACACGACTTGGATACTTACTCATAAATACTTATAAATCATACAGCATGAATTGCATCACAATTCTTGGTTTCCAATACAATCTTCCATTCACTTGCACGTGCATGCGGCCTGTCTTCCCTTTCATTACATATATAGCTGCCTGAACATATATAGACTTCCACTGCATGTGGAGGAGGGATGACATCATTCCTACTTACATTTCACTTCAAAAGCTATTATATCCAAGGAATGTAAGCATCTCTTTGGCTTCCAGTTCTCTTTTTCGCGATTATATGGTGTCAAATTTTGGGCTGCTTCACTGTGATTTTACACAACCCAGGTCGTCTACTACAAAGATTCCACTTGCCGAGTTGCAGTACATGTATCATTCTCGAGGGAAGACAACAAAATCTAAAACAAGATGACTAACACAATTTACATGACTAAATGGCGGAAAAGTAGGATGACTAACTTTTGAAAATGCACACACTATCTATGTTGGCTCAACTTTGTTACCTCAGTGAATAGCGTCGGCCGTCTTTATCCTGTATTGTGCTGTTCTCTTTGTTTTTTTACAGCATTGGAGGACTGCTCGCACTCAAGCATCACCATTTTCATTTCCATTAGCACCGCATGCTTCACGATTGGCCCTGGCCCCTGGACTTTGGAATGCATTCCCGCCCTGCTCTTTTGGTGCATTCCTCTCCGTGTTTGGATGGCACATCAGCTTCTGGGTTTGCCAAAATAGCGGTTGGATTTCTGTTTAACAATAGTGTCGATGTCTTCAAATACCAACTGCTCTGCACAAAACGACTTGTCGTCAGGAGGTCGTCTTTGATTTCGGTGATCAACACCTACTTCCTATCACTTTTCCATCAATGCTAACTTGCAGTTACACCATGCACGTACCCTACAACTTTGAGTAATTAAAATAGAGCCCCCTTACCGGACCTCAATCGAAACAAAGCAATAAAAAATAATTTACTTTGGCGCTATATCCACTGATGTCATAGAACACGTTTTGCACGACAATCTTAACTCCAACGGGTTCTGCATTAAAAGCAAAGGCAGACTTCCAACTACCGGGTAAGTGCCGCTATCACATTGCACTTCTACTTGAAGAGAGGTCAAACGACAAGCTTACAATTTTCCATGTCAAAAGGTAAGCTTCACAAATAGTAGACACTACATGAAATAGCAAATGCAAAAACTACTTCTCCAAATTCAACCTCACTCACAGATGATACGCATGACAAATCTTTTCCATGCACCTAGTTATCCATTTGGGACTGACCTCCTTCTCTGCACTTTTACCATTTGCTATCAAAGTCCTTGCACGGTGTTGACCCTTTCATTTCCCAAATTCTTCAACATTTGCTATACAAAACGCTTCTGCTTTAATGTCACTCATTTTCAGCCAGGTGCCTACCGTGCTTTACCTACAAGTTATTCCAAAGCAAAGTCTACCTCCACATTTAAGAGAAGGGCTACTATGCATGCTACAAAGTACATCAGCTGCATACGACATGTAGACACCGTTTTGATTTTCAACTCATACATACCTTTGACCAAAAAAAAAATTGTGCATGCACCCCAACTACGGAAATTGGAAGAGCCCAGTACTATAAGTATTGTCATATCTCTTAAATACCGCAATGCATACATACATTATCTTTCCCTTCACTAGTGGGTGACCCGCACTCCTACTTTCAAAGATTCAAGCAAAAATGCATGGAAATTCTCAAGTTCCGCTTGCCTACTTTCACAACATTAGAAAATGCAGTGGACACTCCCGTCGATTTCATTTCTCAAGCGAACGCCTCTCCGCTCCTACTCATGTCATTGACTAAATTTGGTCCCCACATTAACGCAATTCAATATGCGACTTCTACAATCCCAAATTTTACCTGATTTCCTCTATGTAATGACGGTGAGCTCAAAGGCATGAATGTTGTTGATTGCACTTCTTGCAGTGTCTTCATGGAAGAAGGGTGATCACCCTTATCCTCCACCATCGCCTTCAATTCCTGAATTTCATCTTGCATTTTCTTCAAAAGATCCACCACCACTGACGGCATGTCACCCTCTCCTTCTATACAATTGCCCCCCTTTTTTCCTCTGAAATACGACCCACGTCCTGTAGTTGTAAGTCATTCCACAATTGAGATTTATTGCCGCTGCCTACTTCATCACTTCCGATGTTTGCGGTCCATTTATCTCAGGAATTGCCATCTTTTTAGTTTTCCGCTTCCTTCCTCCATATCCTTTATCTCTTGTCATCTCCGCCTGAACCTCATCAGGATCTGGTGATCTGAACAGCACTTCCTTCAAAGTTTCTCAGATACGAATTTCACCGCCTCGACCTGTTCTTTCCAAATATCATCTGCAGGAATTCACATACTTCATTACCGTGGACTTCTTCTTGAAATTCACACTCTTTGATATAATTTTTAATCTGTCCCATATATCCTGGTCAACCTTTGGGGTTTTAGGTCGGCCTGCCCTAATGTCATTTATAATTTTGTTCTCCTGGCTGAGACTTTGTGACCTACAAGAGGTAACAAATACCTGTCTAAAATGATACCACTGTAATGAAAATTGTCTGTGAGCCACTTCTTCATCACCTGCATTTTATGATGTGGTTGTTGTCTAACGTCCCATATTGAGGGATCCAATGCCAGACACAGTTTGTTCAACTCCCTCATCCACTCGCCTAGGCCATCACCGTATGGCTTACCCCTTTGATTTACCATTATCTAGTAAGGTTTCTCCCCCGCTTCCTCCTGCTTCCATAGTGCTAGTTCTCTTTCTGCCTTTCTCCTCTTCCAATTTGCCCTTGCTTCAAACTCCATGAACACGGAATTCTCATACCACCTGTTGCAGCCAGGAGCATTCAGTCCTGGCTCCTGGAAGTCGTCATCTTCCTCACTCTGTGCAGCAGTTTGTGCCACCTGTACTTGTCTGGATATGGCTCACTTATCCTCGGGAAGTACTTGCTCAAATGGAAAAAAGGTAATTTTTTTTGTCTGCACTTGCCTCTGAGGTCCACTGCTTTTCCTTGCACTCATTTTCCGTTGGAAAAGTTCCTTTCTTGCACCATCGATTTTAGGCATCCTTTAGAGGTCATCCTCTAATGACACATCCTCCCTATCGCCTCTTTCTTAGGTCCCTACAGCGTCTTCCTAGTCGGCAGCAGATGTATATGCAGCATGTTTGTGACTTTCACTGGAGATTTGTCATGCAGGCTTCTTCAGTCTTGGAGGTGTAGCTGGACGACCCGACGTTAGACCCTTCTGTGGCACACGAAGCAACTCGTATAAAAAACTAGTACATGCTGCTGATCACAACAAGACTTCAAGCATGCAATCAAAACTAATATTCCTACAAACAGCTTCCTTTCAAACAATAGCAATTTACTATCTAAAACAAGTAGAAATTGTGCTTTCCTTTTCAGGGTTTTAGCAATCTACTTGGCAGCGAGGTTGTCCTTGCAATGCACGTTACCTGAGGCATTCGCTGGAAGTCACTGTCCGATGACAGCTCCTCTAGTACGTCGCCTGAGACAGCGTTTTTCCCGACCCTCTTCTTTCCAAAAACCACTTCATTTGCTGAGTTTTGGGGACATGACGGTACAAGAACTAGAGGTTCCTTACCCTTGCCACGACTGCCTTCATATTTGTTGTCATCCACTTTGCTAGTAGACAATTTGGTTGCTTCTACTTCAAGTCCACGCCGCTTCCGCAATTCCTGAGGACGAGACACAAGGACGCCGTTTTCAGAACTGTACTCCACTTTGGTAGTCCCTACAGGTTCCTCTACAGAAACACAGAGACCCACGTACATGTCACCATGCTACTCACACACTACTTTCCATGCTCATATTACTTGCATTGACAGTGCTCCTCAAGGAATGAAGTGCAAGTTCACCATTCCATTTACTCTCTACAAAACAATTGAACAAGAGCACATCACAACTCCTATTCATGTCCACTCTTTCACCATGCATGGTCAGTCACGGTAACTGCTTTCCCTTTCACATGTGTAATCCACTGCTTCCAATTTCAAAACATGGTTTCCCTCTCATCTACTTGAAATGCTACAACCTGCGGACTGGGGTGTCGCATGTCATGCAAGTACTTTGTACATGAGTACACCCTAACAAAGTACATCAGTTTGGCTCTCACCATCAACTAAATTCATGTCGGCAACTGCAACGGATTTCCTCTTCAAACTAAGGAGCAAGCCATACTCTTTCTCTGGTATGACAAAGGTACCTTTGTCCTCCACCAGCCTCTTCTTCCCACCTGTAGATTTCTTTGTCGGACGCTCTACTTCTACCACCCTTGAAGCTGTCTCTATGGACATTGGTGTAGGCCATCATGGTAGTCTGCTTTTCACCTTGCGCACATCCTCCGCGTGCCGAGAAGTCCTTCTGAAAATCTCTTGATTCCCAGTCTTTCTTCTTTTCTGCTTCTTAGCTGTGTTCCAAGTCTTGTAGCCGTCCGTGTCCCGCTTTTCCTCGTGAGGAGCAACCTCAGTCATGCTTTCTTGACATAGCGAAGCAACTAAAAAAGCCAAATCCGGTGGCATTGTCAAAAATCCTATTGCACAGAAACAGTGACTGAAACAATCCTCCAAAAATGGAAAGTAGGTGTGCCAACACATTTCTAATGGCAGCGTCCATTGGAGATCTGAACTTCCTACCAGTGCCAGAAATTCCACAAATCTTACCGAACACTGCAATGACCTTGGCTGAAGTTGCATGAAAAGGAAACGCCGACGATTATCATTGGTGAACGCCCAACTACTACTGCATTCTATGTGCAAACAACTAAAAGACATATGTGCTCCTATCTCTCACATACGCAAAGTGCCTAGCGCTAAACGTAGTATAGGCACGGAAAACAAACAAAGGCACGGACATGTGCACTGAGGTTGTGTGACACTGACATTTTCCAACTGAAAAACTTTTGCAACTAGCCTCACCAGCCTTGTGCAACATATTTGTACTTATCTCTATTTCGTGAACATCTACAACTGACGGCTACAAACGCTATTCACCTAACATTTAACATACACATGTCTACTACAAGCAACGCTTGCACTAAACATTTGACATCATATGAAGTAGCCATACTTGCGGTTTTTCTTGGGAAACTCCTCTTACGGCTCCGCCTCCTCTCATTGCATTCACTGATTGGAAATCCTCTTGTACGTTGGCTTCCTTTCTCCAGTTCTTCATGTTGTCCTCACTGACGTTCAGAAGTACCTTCTTTGAGTCTTGTGCTTTCCAAATTAATTTGTGGATCCTGCCTTCATTTCTATCGTCTCTGCCTTCATGTTCTTCTTCCTTGTCCTTTTCAGTCTCCGATGCTTCAAATCTGAAGGATGAAGAAACAGTGCTTCGGCCTCCTACATAGTCTTCATCTATGTTGTATTCAATTTCTAGTTCTACACCATCACATTTTTGAGGGCTACCTTTCTATGCTATCTATGTCCACCTTCCTTTTTGTAGAGGCCCCGCTCACTATTGCTGCTTGACTCTTCTACAATTACAATGTTGTGCGCTTCTTGAATGTTTGCTTGCGCCCCAGATATGTTTGTCACCTTTCCACTGCTATGAACATGGTCTTCTGATTGCCGCTGCTTACTTCCACCATTGCCGCTGTTAGAAGTAGCGCCTCCTAGCAAATTCGACGTTGTTCACCTCCTTGTCCTCAGTGCTAACGCCGTGTCAGATAAGGCTTTCAAATTCAAAAACTTGTCATTGCAATCTTCCAAATTTCAGATTCATAACAAACACATTTGACGACTAACAAATGTCCATGCCTAACCTCAAACACTGCAGCAGTAACAGGGAGCCTACATGCGCACTTGGAATCAAGGGTGACGGATCACAACCATTACAACTAGCCGTTATGAGAAACAGCCTAATAGAAGTCTCTATTGGATGGTGTTCATCCAAACACTATACAAGAGAGAACTGTAGCCCAACAAAAGTTCATTGAGTTAGTATATCAACCTCACAGTACACGGGCCTTGGTAACCTCGGGAGGTGTGCCTTGAAGCTGTAACATGCAAACCCTAGTTTCGTAACAATGGACTTTAAAGACGAGAAGCGGGCTCAGAGTTTGTTTTTGGCAAACTTCAGTTGATATCGTGGAATCCGTGAAGCGGTGCCGCCATCCTCCCACTCTTAGCGTTGACACGTACCCTACACATTCAAGGCCGTTGCTATGTCGTTGGGCACTCTCAACAATTTTGGCTACATGCTGGCTTATGGACATTTAATTCTAGCTGGCGTTCAATTGAAGCAATCCAAGTGCATACGTCTATGGCTACAAAAAATCCAGCATGCAAAAGCGGTTGGGGACTATCCAAGAATCAGAAACTCTATGCAGAGGGCACATGGTTGAGGTGCTTGATGGCGCACTTTCAACACCAAATAAATGGCCTCAAGTGTGACACTAGCAGAGGTAAAGGGAAGCTCAAGAATCGCTTCGTAGACTCCACATCACCCACACTGTTGCTGTTGAGCAATAGCTGTAAGTCAGTTCTTCCTTTGATAGAGCTCATACTAACCTTCCCCATTGAATCATGAATACAGGATATATAGATCTTTTGTTGCGTCGTGACATCCAGTAGCATGATGATCATCTGTAATTGGGTCACTTTGACACTCCTACATTAAACACAAAAAACTTCCTGTGAAATGATTGAAAAGAAGTTGGTCCTCTGTAAATCATGTGAAATGCACTTGTCCGTGTGCATTTCGGTCGTATGCTTACATTTTAAAGCACCAACCTCCTTTCCATGTGCAGATTAGGTGGAGTGGAACTGCCCACATCACTAAACAGAGCCTCATTTGAACTGGAAACGGATTTCGGTACTCTGCGGATCAAATTTTGGCCTAGCACTTCCGGCTGGAATAAGCTTTCTCTCATGCAACATGTGAATTTCTTTACCTGGGACGAATTTTTTTTCCTTTTGAAACTATTAGGAGGAAATAGGAATGAACTGAATTCATTGAAAAGTGTGTCCACCGCTTTGTATAGGTCTTCTCTGATTGCACATACAATTCTCAGAAAGCTACTCCCTAGTGTCCTGTCCTGTGCATCGGTCATTTAGTGGTTGTCTACATGTATTCAAAAATATTTAAAAAAAAGGAACTATTCTTTATCAACAGTTTTCCTTAGCTCATTCATGTAAGGGAATAGAGAGCGGCTGGTTTCCTGTACACACCACATTCACTAATAGAAGCAACAACTTTCCAAGGCATATAGTGATGAACTTGAATGCATTTTCATCACTATCCCATTGTCTACACAAAGTGTGCCACATCCTTCATAAATCATGAGTTCTGCTTGTCTGCCGTCTTAGTATTTCACCATTCTCTGTGATCAAAGAATGAGGGAGGTTCCTATTTGTTCATGTCCACTATTTTGGGAACTGCAAGGAAGGTCATTGGTATCCTCGTCAAATGCTAATGTGCAGCCTTCCTCCCAATGCATCAGATTTCCTAACGAAGTGATGTGTCTTCGTTATTGTAGACAAAAGTCAGAAACAATTTGTGACGTTGAGTCACCATGAAGAAGGCGGCACATAAACAATCGACAAAGGTACGTGTCCACTGCTCTGTTTTCCATGCACAACAACAACAATTTTACTTTTTATTTTGTAGCAAATGAAAGCATGGATTGTTACCTTGTCTAGAAAATAAGTTATGCCTCAAGTTCACTTGCATTTCAGAGACAACGCAAGGACACAAATAACTACCAACGTGGGCATGAAGTATTCCAAGTGATGCTTGATTGGCTGATGGAATACAACGCTGAAAACTAGAATAAGTACACTTGCAAGACGTGGACACTAGGGAGGGTTGCCTTGTGCACTCTGTATGCAGCAAAATCTTGTGTCCTTTGGTCAAGTACCAAGACATACAGACACATGCAATGGAACCGCATCTTGTGGGAACCATAGGTAGTTTTCACTAGTGAAGTGCAATGCAAATGTACACAGAGGCTAGTTTTTCCGACCTGTGATATGGGAAGTGAGATAGAAATGCATGAAGAGGCTACCATATTTGTATAGACTGTAGAGTGAGCAACTTTTGAGATTTTGTTGCTTGAGTTCTTGTCTTGCTACATAGCACGGAGTCTCTATAACTTCATGTTGGCTGTGGGATTTATGTGAGTGTGGAAGTAAAACACATTTATGTGGCCATGTATGTGCATCTTCTGTAGTGGAATTTGCATATATAATAAAAATCCTCTTCATGTTCATGGTAGAGCCTGCGGATTGGTATTCCTATCCACTGATGTATCATCATGCAACAAGAAATGACTGAGAATACATGTTCAAAACTTTACAACCACATTATTTTCAAGCAGATGTGTAAGCCTCCTCAGTGTGGGAGTTGTCACTCTGTCCAATAGATTCATGTCACATACTGACATTACGAATCCATCAGAATATCCCCTCACATTCTTCATTGTCATGGACACGGTCATGGGAAAGTAAGTCTATTGCACTTGCGGACGCAGAGTTTGCAGAGCACACTATATTGATACCTGTCATTGAAGTCGGACAAGGCAATTTTGTGCACGTATAGGCGCAAGCATATTGCCGAGAAGGGGGGGGGGGGGCGGGGTGCATGCTAATTTCCGGTTGTAGACGACTTGGTCGTTACGGTGCACATACAATTGCATGTGCTCACGCATGAGTGGAGTCCACTATTGTTGTAGGTCATTTTAGGTGCATTTCTTCCTTGAATCGTGAACATGCATATAGTGCTCACATTGTTGCCTTAATCTGTCGGCTAGTAAATAACTTGTGCAAAGATTCGCAGATTGTAAGCTGCATCTCTGTGTGCCTTGTTCCGCACTAAAACCGTAGGTGAATTTGAACCTGCAGAACTGTAATTGTCCACATCTGTATGTGAAGCTTTCATCATAGTAGCCTGAGCAAGTATGATCGAATTTAATGTTATGCAGAGAGTAAGCATGTCAATGTTATGCAGAGAGTAATGCCGTTAACAAGAACAAGTGATGTCTCTGAGGTCACTATAAAAAAACCACGTTTTTGGCGATGTTTTACCACTAATGCGCGATGTTCAATAAATCATGAAGATTGCAAAGGACATCTGGTCCAACAAGGTAGATTTTTGTGGACGTTGCAAAGTACATTGGCTTTTCACTATAAATCTAAGTTGATGTTATCATTGACGTGGACGTTTTATTTGACATTATTGAAGATATATTGATGTTTTCTGGAACATCCAAAAAAACATAGACTGCCACGTCAGTAAGCAGATCCATTTTGACTATGGGTATATTAATAAAAATTATTATGGTCTTTGATAAAATGTTGACCAAATGTGAAAATTTAGAGAAAGGGTAGCCACGTGGCATGCTTTGCAAAAAAATGGCAATGGATGGATGTGCACCATGGATGAAAAGAAAAACTCTTTATACAAGTGGGGTGGTAGGAAGATTGACAACTTATATGGGATATTTTAAGCAAAAATTGTGTTCAATGTAAAATGTCTGAAACAACATGGTCTAGATGTCTACAACAACATCAAGATGTCAGAAACAACATCCAGATGTCTGTAACAACATCTAGACGTTTGAAACAACATTAAGACTTACAATGGTCAAGTTCCCACATCCTAGTTATTCCATATTATTTGTCTCACTACGGATGGACAATGGATATAAACAGGACCTCTCAACTCTTCATTCTCACAAATTTTCAATGAAGTGATTCCTTCATTTGGTCATCAAAAATCCTCTTGGTGGTAGAGTGGTAAGTTTTTTAAATGGATGTTGAGTTCATGATACAATAATGTTCTTGATAATTTGTTTTATTTGCTATTTATTTTTAAATAATTATTTTCTACTGACTTTGATTTATAGGTATAATATGTAGCAATCAATGTTTCAAAAAACATCTATCTAGACATCTAAATTGACGTTTCAAAAAAACAATATTAAAAACGTGGCATGTAAAAAGAAGCGTCTATTAGAACATCACTTTCCACTATCCACGTCAACAAAAAAAGAGTGCTACATTAGATTTTAAGGGATCCACGTCAAAGACCACGTAAGCAGAAAAATAAATGAAATTTTTTCCCACGTAGCCCTGCCCGCCCACGTAGAGATGACGTGTCTACCAAATGGCACATCCTAAGAACCTTAGAAGACCCTGTTTTTTAGGATGTCAAAAAAAAGCGAGCCCTAATTTAGCACGTTTTTGGTGCAACGCAACACGTTTTTTGCTTGTCAATTATAATGAATTTTAGGTGACATCTATGCAAAGGCAGCCGATGTCAAAAAAAACATCAACACCAATTTCTTTTTACATCTCAAAAAACAAGTGATTCTTATAGTGGGTTGACATGTAGTTCAGTTTGTCATGTAGGGACCAAATTCCCGTGTCTTCCAAAGTGGAAGACATTTTTGTCTTGGCTTTTTTTTTTTTTGCTCTGTGTGTGAGGTTACTTGAAAGCAATGGAATGTCAATTTTGCTTTTTCATGAAGCAACGTTTGCATAACTGCAGAATTGAACTTTGTGAAGGAGGAGCGTAGACGCCGTCGGACAAGATGAGTTCAAAGGCGAGATTGTCAGGAGCGTATCATATCGAGAGATCCATTGCAACGCGACAAGGATTAACAAAGTATGTCTGTGCATGTAAAGACTGCAAAGGTGCGAGAGTTCGGACGGTGGACACAATCGCTCGACACCACAGAGTGCGTGGAAGAGATCCGTATTTCCAGTACCCCGTGTTGGTGAGTTTTCCCGTGAGGCACTTTGAAATTTTTTGTTTCTATTCTGGAACAATTAGATGTCTACCTATGTGCATTCGCAGTGTTGCATTCATTGCTAAATGTATTTGTGCTATTCCAGGTAGGAAGAACTTGAGAAGGAATTTGAATCAGTATTCATGCAGACTGATGATGGGGACAGCATCAGATTTCCGACAGACAAAGGCATGGAGGAAGGGCAGAGTTACATTCATGAAGTGCAAAACAACAAAAGAGGAGGTGGGGAATTTGTGTGGCCAAAAAGAACCCATGTCGATGTTGCTGCCGCTGTGCAGGATGCATATGCACACGTCAACAGCATCCACAATGACGTGCAACAAGGAAATGGTACTGCAACAAATGAAGTGGAATTGGAAGACGATTTGGAACTGGATGGGCCCAATTATCAGGAGTTGCTGCGGGAGGCCAACGAGAAAATTTATGAAGGCTGCAAAATGAAGTAATGAACCACCTTGAGGTTGCCATTGTGCTCATCACAATGTGTAGCTTGTTTTCCATTCCCTATACGTTTTTGGATGAGCTCCTGAAGTTCCTGTCGCAGGACTTGCTCCCAAAATCAAACAACTTGCAGCGCACCTTGTACGAGGCAAGGCGAATGGTCCTCAAGTTAGGCCTGAAGCATGAGGCCATTCACTGCTATCCTAGTGGACATGTGGTGTTCCAAAGAGACAAGAAAGATTTGGTGAGTTGTCCCCACGTAGGCTGTGGCAAATCACAATACATCAATGGATCAATGACCGTTCCATCAAAAATTCTAAGGAACTTCCCAATTATTGAGCAATTGCAAAGAATGTTCTATTGCCCTCATGTGGCTGAGATGATGACTTTCCACAACGGCAACAAATCAGAAGAGCCTTTGATGAAGTCAGTGGTGGATGGGGAGCAGTGGAAACACATAAACGAGCATTACCATGACTTTGCGGAGGTCTCAACAAACGTGCGCATAGGTCTTGTTGGTGATGGAGTGAATTTATACAACAACCAAAGTACAAAGCAATCCATTTGGCCTTTTCTGATAGCAATTTACAATTTGCCTCCATAGATAACTACGAAAACCTTCTTCATGAAGCTACTTCTATTAATCCCAAGTCCCCACTCTCCGACATCAGAGGCGGTTGATGTTTACCTGGAGCCCTTGGTAGAAGATTTGCAAAAATTGTGGGAGGGTGTTCCCTCTATTGATATGTCTAAGCCGCAGGGACAAAGGCGTTTCATTCTACGAGCTATCCTCATGTGGCTGGTTCACGACTTTCCAGCATATGGGCTTCTCTCCGGTCAACAGACCAAGGGATACAAAGGCTGTCCGGTTTGTGGGCTGGAGACATGTGCGGAGCATTCAGGCATATTGCGGAAAATGATTTTCCTTGGTCGATGCCGTTTCTTGCACTTTCAACATAGATTCAGGAATGCTAGAAGAGCCTTCAATGGCGAAGCAGAGAGAGGTCGTCCTCTGCGCCGTTAGAGTGGACATGAAGTTTTAGCCAATGGTCTATAGCGCGAACAGTATCTCCGTGAAGGTGGAGTACCGGACGCTGACGAGGACCCTGTAAAGAAGCATGGAGTGAAGAGGGTCAGTATATTTTTCCGATTACCATATTGGGCGGTGAGTGCTTGATTTTCAATGAAATGTCTTTAGCAGTTTGTAATCAATAACTTCTAGCTGAATCCTTCATTTTGTTGGATGGCGGTATATATATATATAATATTTTTTTTTAAATATATATATATAGAATGTCACTGTAATGATTATAGCTAATTTCAGGTAGGGTGTTTCCGACCATTAGTACAAGAAAGCACTTTAGTGTACCACATGTGCAACAGTAGTTAATGGGTGACGAAAGTGCAGTGGACTGTTGTGCACTGTAGTTCCCTCAGGAGGGATATGGTTAGGAGAGTTACATAATGCAGAAGTCCAAGAATCATCGAGTCAAGTGTTGTGCAAGTATTGGAGGGAATGAGGGAAAGCTCATGCACTGAGTTAGCTGTGCACGAATAACACTGCCATGGGTTTAGAAGGAAAATGTAGAGTCCGCAGCGAAATCCAAAATGGCAGTTGCATAGACGACAAGGTACCTGTCCTACGGATAATTATTTAAATCAGTAGGCATTAGGAACTCAGTTAATGATATCAAAAGAGTAATCTTGTATGTAGGAGTCCGGAGCGTGAATGGAACAAATGAGGAATGGGAAATATGCGTTCATGATTAAAGGAATTTCATGAAGTCGAGGTTATTGAATTGAGGTCCATAGGCAGACAAATAAATGAAGAATTGTTCCTTTACTACAGCAAGTTGTCGGTGTTGTGGTCATGAGCAGAGGACAATAGTAACAGTGACTTCAATTCTGGGTTTTCTTCAAACGCAGAAAGTAGTAGGTCGTGTTCCAGGTGGCTCGGTGTACCTTGTTCGCATGTTGATGGTACTTTGAGTAAGTCAAAATTGCAGATAACGGGACAGAGGGGAAAGGAACTGAATTCTGAAGCAAATGGAAATACCGTATTGGACCTTCTCCTCTTTGTTTTTTCTTCCACTATAACAAACTCCAAACACAGCTTAGATGAATCAGAGTGACTTATTGTCATGGTTGGAAGTGGAAGTGCAGGTTGCATGTATTGATTACATAAATTGTCACAATTTTGTGGCTGCTGTCACAACCAGAATTTTTGGCTTTCCCTTGCTTACCTAAAAGTTGGAACGGAAACGAGTAATTAGAATCCGGATCCTGCTAGGAGGCTGAAGAAGATTGAAGATAGACAAAGCTAATGTAGTAAGGGGTAAACTGGATCTGATCCGGTCAAAGTATTAGTACTCAAGAGCGGAATCACATCCAAAATTTATCTCGGATCGGATTAGGGTTGAACCGGATTGCTATGAACCGGACCGGAAAAGGTCATGATGACCAGTCAAGGGTCTTGGGACTATATAAAGGCTGGTCATCCCCATTTTTGCTCCTTTACTTTCCTTGAATTTTGGAGCTGACCTTGAGCACTTTAACGCCTTTGTCTGCGCCAAAGCCGTTGTGTATGTGAAAACTTCAATGCGAGTGCGTTAGAGTGCGAGAGTGGTCAAGATTTTGTGGGCTGTAAGTTTTGTGTTGACTTTTGATTGAGATCGGACGAGAGAAAGTGAGGAACGGGACAAATGCCTAGGAGAGAGTGAGATAGCGACTAGAAAGGGTCCAGCTAGCTAAGTCTGTGTCCATGCCTCAGCTTCGCAAGAGTAGAGCGGGAGCGCCTAGTTCCTCCTCAGAGATTAAGCTCCGGAAAGTAGTTCCGGTCATACCTTCTAAGGAACCGGCGAGAACCAAGCTCATAGGCAACCTCAACGCGATGGGTTGTATAGGGTTGATGGACAAATCCTGGGGGTTTAGATAGGAGCGGATGGTGAGAGAGCTGAAGAGCAAAATATCGAATCAGTTTGACAATACTATCCGGGGGCGCCCAACCAAGTGGGAAGAAGAGAGGTGGAGATAGGTCTACAACTTCCGGTTAGGGGGTTCAAGCATGGCGGCGCGAAGGGCTGAGTTCATCCATGATAAGTTTTATGGAGAGCCGAGCAATAAGGATAGATATGCGGTCGCGGATTGCATAGACAACTGGCAACTCTACCTTCTCCAATTCCTAATGTCCACCTGGAGAAGCCGATGAGGGTGACGATGACCCTCGGCAACACTATTTTGGGGGCCCTGAGCGAAGAACGGAAAGTAAACTAGGCCCGAATCTTTTGAGATTTGGTGTCCCAACTTGTGACGAGAGTTGGAAAGAGTAGAGCCACTCATTTGAGTCTCTATTTCCTTCACCTCTACCAACGCAACCAACTCCTCACCAACACAGAGGAGAAGATGTAGAACATTCAAGAATCTATCCTGAAGTATGGGGAGTCGGGTTTGGATGACGAACCGGAGGACGTATCCAAATCTGAACCAGAGACAAAAGAAGAAGATAAGGAGGAGCACCTCAGGATGAGGAAGCAAATGAAGACAATGCCTCCTCATAAGAGAGAAACCCCTCCTACCAATCGATCGACTCCTGAACAGGGACCAAAAGTGGAGATGCCGGATGCCGAAGACCCGACTGATCCGTTCAATCAATTGATCGTCATCCTCTGCGGAATACAAGTGGATTGGGAGATCAAGAGAAGGATCCTCGCTAGTATTGGAGAGCTGGTGGGTGCGCCGGGAGACAGCAAGCTACCGGCTAATGTAGCACAACACATCACAAATCCGGACAAGCACCGGAAGCAAGAGGCAAAGATTTGTCGGCTTCAAGAGGAAGTCGACACTTTGAAGGCAAAGATGGTTGCCTTCAAAGAAGATAAGACTGCCGTACGGGAGATGGCGGATGCAACCCGGAAGATGGCCGAAACGGTGAAGGCCACTCTCGAAGCGTCCGGATCCTTCGCTGTCAAGGCGGAGTTATTTGACAAGGGAGTACATGAGGAGAAGAAAGTATCCGGTTCCTAGATAGTTCGGATCCTGACCGACTTTACCAATCGGGTGGAAGCGGCAATGGTGGCGGCGCGAGAGGCAGCCAACCAGATGGACGTCAACAGCCAGAAGCTGAACGGATCCATGTACTCTAGGGAGATCCAACTTTCGGACCTCTAGCTACCGAAATTGTTTGCGGCAGGAAGATCGAATCCGAGGGAGCCCAAGGATCAGACTCCCAAGTCAAAAAAGAGTCAACGAAGGCCTGGACCTGAACAATCGATCCAACTAGACTCATCGCCAGGATTAGATCTTCCGGATCCTGTTGCCGGAGAGCGGAGCAGGAACTTGACAGAAGTCTTCAACCAACTATCCGCGGAACCCAAGAGTCCTACACTGGGTGGAGGAGTTGTAGGGTAGGTAGGTAGGAATGTATTTGGTGTAAGACAGTTAAGACCGGATTGGATGTTGATCCGGTCTAGCCGAATCGAACCTGAAAGTTCTGCGCAGATTTTCAGGGGTCTTTTTGCCTTTGTAAATCAGTTGTATATAAGCCAGCCCGTGCTTGGGAGCTGCGAGTCTTTTTTGCCCAAATTTTGCTTGTACCTTCTATTGGCTTCTTGTTGTGTGTCTCTCCCGTGTGTGGCAGGGCTGTATGGTGAGGAGTTAGGAAGGCGCACGCTGGTTTGGAGGTGATTTCTCCCTTTGATGTTCTTGTTTTGATCTTATATGCAAGTGCATGGCTTGTAAAAGAGTTGGAAGTAGATTTCAGTTCCTCAGCACTTCTAAGGTTTAGGTTTCCGAGCAAGATAGCTGTTGTTAGGCTAGACAGATAGGGAGGGATTCCTTAGTCGCGCTAGAACTCCTGGGTGGAAAATCCGGTTGAGTGTCCGATCTCCTGAGAGATCTCGTTGCCCTAGTTGGTAAATGGAAGAGCTTTAGTTGATGTTGGAACGGACAGGTACACTTGTAACCACCTGACTTCATATAGATGGAACTTGGTGCTAAGGTTGTTGTAGTATGAGAAGATTGTACGGGGGTCTTTGTGTGACCTGTGATCCGAAGAGTTCTCTGGGTTGCTATGAAGGATCAAACCGGATCCGGATTAGTGTAGGAGATTGGAGGATAGAAAAGTGGGTCTTTAGCCACTATAAGTCACGGAAGGAGTGGCGGGCCTGCCACTTTCAAAAGCAAGCAACAAACCCTCTGATGGTAAAACAAAGGTAAAACTAAACCAAATGAGGGTAAGAACGAATATGACTTGATTAGACCGGATCGGATAGTTGGCCGGATCGAGAAAGGAGAGAAGGGTCTGATTGTAGTTTTCGGTGTTGTTGTGTTTTCGGTTGTGGTGTTAGGACCGGAAGGGAAAATATGGATACTAACTTAGCTTAAAGACTAAATAAAGCTAGATAAGTCACAGAATCTTGCGGGTGTGATCTTTAGAGTCACTTTGTTATGCTTTAGAGTGGTTTTGGGGAGTATAACTGGGAATTTGCTTGCCCTGTGCTGCGACAGCTACCTTGCCGGAAATGTGGACTTCATTCTCTGTAGCGCTGATATTTCAAAAATGAATGGAACAACAACCGCACTTTCTTTACTGCTTTCTTGAATTGTCATTATGAAGATACAGATTCGAAGGAAGTAGCATAATGTTTATTAATATCAATGTCAGAAGTTGTTGTCTCAATTGTTCTTTTGACATTGGATGTGTAAAGCTGTGCATGACGTTCACTTATGTTTTTTTGGCAGAATCTTTTTTGTAGACACACTCTGGACGTGATGCATTGTGAGAAGAACATTTGTGAAACTTTACTGAAGTTCTTTTTAGGCAAAAATGATACACCGGCAATGAGGTTGGGTATGGAAGCTCGGCAATTGAGACAGCACTTGTAGCTTTACGAACCTTTTCCTAGGAGCAACAAGTTTAGCATGCTGGTTGCCGAATATGTCCTTTCCAATGCTAACAAAGCGACTTTTTTACAGACCTTAAGAACGTTGAAAATTCCAAGTGGGTATGTATTGAATATTTAGCAAAGAATAGAGAAGGGGAAGCTGAGGGGCCTCAAGTCTCATGACTTTCACATAATAATGCAACAAATTTTACCTGTATACGTGAGAAACATTCAGAACCAAGAACTTGCATCCACCATTATTTGGTTGAGTAGGGTATTTCAAAGAGTTTTTTGAGAAGATCATCAGTACAAACTCCAGAAACCAATTGCTAGAAGACATAGCGGAGACAATGGTGTTGCTGGAGAGGCATCTGCCGCCATGAGCATTCAATGTAATGATGCACTTGCTGTATCACATAGTGCAAGAGGTATTTATTTGTGGCCCTGTTCATTGCCATTGGATGTACCCGTTTGAGAGTTACTACAAGGTTTTGAAGAGTTCAGTGAGAAACCTTGCCAAACCAGAGGGTAGTATGACTGCAAGTTATGAATTGAAGGAAGCAACTGGATACGTGACAAAGTACATGGTCAATTACAATCCAACGTGTAGGCAGGTTTGGGACTCTCAAGACGACCCCACAATGATAGACGAAATTTTGGAAGGTCGTGGAGTTACAAGGACTCTCGCAGAGGAGCGTAGAGACTTGTTTCATAATTTTGTTATCGATACCTCGGGTTGCTGTGAGGAAGAACGACAATAAGTGCAAGTCACCAATTAAACTTGTTTTCTGTTGCTTAGAAGTTGTGAGTAGCCGCAGACATTTCAGCAAAAAAAAGAAAGCAAGAAAAGTAAAAGAACTGTCACAGGGAAGGACGGCAAAGTCTCCTGTAGATGGTTGTTAAAAAAAGTGGGGACCGGGGTGCAGGGAAGTGGTTATTGCTGAATGAACGAGGTGACGGGAGAAGGGGAAATGGTAATAATAATCTTCTGTGATTTCATTCTCTCAGTCTTTTAGTGGAAGCAGTTAAATTGATGTGACCATTGTACAATTATACAGAACATATAGGGTACATGGAGAAAGACTAATTTTAACGGAACGACTGCAATAGGAGTTTTTTTTTGGGCAATGAAGGTGGACAACCTCTTCAGCAGTCTTCCTCATAGCACAACCATACAAGAGCGCTAGAGGCGGAGATTAGAGTGTAGCATACATTGTAGAATGATGAGCTCGTATCTCACAACGACGGATGACATTGACAACAACAGGCACCAGAGACCCCGGATGGGGAGGTGAAAGTACAAACTAGAATGAAAGTAGGGAACATGGAAACTTTGCTCTTCCGTTTTGGAATGCACTAAGTAAGGCAAGTGGACGGCACTATTGTATTGTGCGGTAGAAGCCAGAATTGCAATTTTGTAGGGAAATGGTGACCAGTATAACCAGGAAGTAGGAGTCCTTCTAAACTAACTGAAATGAAGTGCATAATGTAGACAATATAAGGAATTGAAATCGAAGAGAGAAGAATAGCAAAAACTCTGGCGTCGACAGCATCCTCATAGAAATGGCAGGAGAGGTGCCACATACCCAGTCATTTTATGTGAATTTCCTGCATTTGCTCCATGGTTTGAGCATTATGTGCAGTCAACATTAGAGGCGGGACTCAAAGTTGAAGACATTGTAGAGGACATTTCGATTCCACCAAAATTCCAAGTGTAAGAAATTCAGGTCCATGTGGGCATTTAGTTCAAGATTTCAAGTGGCTAGTTACAAAAGAAAGTTACAGACACAGGACAATGGCGTGGCGGCAACGTTAAGGAGACCATGGCGAGTAAGTGCTAGGGATTGGAATGTTATAGAAGCGAACGTGGAGTACGTAGGTGAACTGGAGGAGATAGTGGAGTTGGACTATCGGAGGACATGCGTTGTTGTGTTTGTGTGTCAGTGGATTAAAGCTAATTACCGGGGACCAAATGCGGCGGTGAAAAATGACAAGTGGGGATTTATGCTTGCAAATTTCCAAGATTGCGAGAAATTTGGCAAAGAATCTTTTGCCTTCCCAAAACATTGCTAGCAGGTATTTTTTAGCAATGCTTCGGAAATGCCAAGTTGGAGAGTAGTGCTGCGACGTGAGGTTCAAGGTAGGCAAGTTCATAATTCAGTTGAAGAGGATGAGAACTCCCTGTTTTTTGAAAGAGGTAGGGACTCTAACTATGAAGGTCTGAGACCTCCGGAAATCATATCGGAGGAGAATGAGAACCGACCAGTGACAGTGAGGGGTGTCCAGAGAGAAGATATCTTTCACGGAACTGAATGGGAAGATGAATTGCTTGACCGGAACCTAGGTGAATCCTCCGACAGCGATTGATGAAGCGCTCTGTGCTTAATAGAACGCTATCTTCGATGGAAGACTGCGGGGGCCCTTTTATGTGCATATGCTATCGGCAATGTTGCTACTACTTTGTAGAATGAAAGAGAGATGCAGAAGAAAGGTGCGGCGGTGTCACCTTCCTCCGCACACTGTAGTTGAGTAGACTAGTCATGTTACCATAAGACAGGCAATCATACATAAATAATAATGTCGGTAGTGATCACGATGGTAGAGCATGAAGAACTTGCTTGAAGGCTTTATGTGAGCATATGAAAGTTCTCTTGGAGTTGTAGGGATGTATGGTGTTACAACCAAAATTTTTGGTTTTTTCTTGCTTATCTAGAAGTTGGAACGGAATCTAATAATTAGGATCCGGATCCTACTAAGAGGCAGGAGAAGACTGGAGATAAACAAAGCTAGTGCAGTAAGGAGTCAACTGGGTCTAATCCGGTCAGAGTATTTATACTCAGGAGTGGAATAATATCCGGAACTCATCTAGGATCGGATTAGGGTTGAACCGGATTGCTAAGGACCGGACCGGAAGAGGTCATAATGACCAGTCAGGGTCTTGGGACTATATAACAGCTGATCTTCCCAGTTTCACTCCTTTACTTCTCTCAATTTCTAGAACTAACATTAAGCGCTTTTCTGCCTACTTTTGCGCCAGAGCTGTTGTGTGTGTATCTTAAAGTGTGAGCGTGAAGAGTGTACGTTAGAGTTTGAGATTGTATGTGTTGCAAGGTTAGATTTCCGCACCTGCAAGGTTTGTGGTTTTCCGGTTGAGATCGGGCAAGAGATAGTGAAGAACAAAACATGCAGCTAGGAGAGGATGAGGTAGCACCGGGAAGGATCCGGCTAGTCAAATCTGTGTCCATGCCTCAGCTTTGCAAGAGTAGACCGGGAGTGCCCAATTCCTCCACAGCCGAGGTTAAGCTCCGGAAGGTGATTCCGATCATTCCCTCCGAGGAGGCAGAGCAGACCCAACTCATGGAGGACCTCAATGCAATGGGTTGTTTAGGGTTGATGGATAAACCTTGGGGATTTAGAGAGGAACGGGTGGTGAGAGAGATACTGGGAAAATTGTCAAATCAGTTTGACAACACTGTCTAGGGACGTCCGACCCATTGGATGGAAGAGAGGTAGAGAGAGGTTTACAACTTCCGGTCAAGTGGCTTAGGGATGGCATGCCGGAAGGACGAATTCCACAACGGAAAGTTTTGGGGAGCAATGAACCTGAAGGATGGCTACGCGGTCGAGGATTGCAAAAACGACCGACATTGCCACCTTCTCCAATTCCTGATTCCAATCCTCCACCCGGAGAAGCCAACAAGGGTAACAATAACCCTCGGCAACACTATTTTTGGATCCCTGAGCAAGGAACGGAAAGTGGACTGGGCCCAAATCTTTTATGATATGGTGTCCTAGCTTGTTACTAGAGTTGGGAAAAGTAGAGCCACTCCCCCGTGTCCCTACATCTTTCACCTCTACTAGCCCAATCAACTCCTCATTGAATCGAAGGAGAAGGTATGAAGGACTCAGGAAACTCTCCTAAAGTACGAGGAGTCGGAGACGGATGAGGAACCCGAGGAAGGATCTGGATCCGAACCAGAGACGGAAGAAGAAGATGAGGAGGAGCTCCTCAGGCAGAGCAAGCGACTGAAGACAACGCCTCCTCGCGGAAGAGGAACACCTTCTGGCAGGAGGTCTACTCCGGATAAGGGACCGGAAGTAGAGAAGACGGAACCGGAGGAATCGGATCCGAATGATCCGTTCAATCAGTTGATCGGCGTCCTCTGCAAAATACGAGCGGATTGAGAGGTCAAGAGAAGGACCCTCTCCAGGATTGGAGATCTGGTGGATGCACTTGTAGACAGCGTGCTACCGGAGAAGGTGGCATTATGCATCACCAATCCGGCCAAATACAGGAAGCAAGAGGCAGAGATTCCTCAACTTTAGGAGGAGGTCGACATGTTGAAGGCAGAGATGTTTGCCTTCAAGGAAGATAAGGCTGCCGTTCGAAAGATGGTGGAAGTGACGCGGAAGGTAGCAGAAACGGTGAAGGCCACTTTTGGAGAACCCAGATCCTCCGTTGCTAAAGCAAAATTGTTTGACAAAAGAGTACTCAAGGAGAAGAAACTATCCGGTACCCGGATGGTTCGGATCCTGACCGACTTTTTCGAGCAGGTGGAAAAGGCAATGGTGGAGGCACGAGAGGCAGCAAACCGAATGGAGGTGAGCAGTCGGAAGCTAATCGGATCAATGCACTCCAAAGATATCCATCTTTTGGATATCTCGATTCCGGAGTCATTTTCGAGTGGGACTAATCGGAGGGATGGTAAGGATCAAACCCCCCCAATCAAAGAAGAGTGAACAAGGACCTAGACCTGCACCTGATACAACAATTCATCTGGATTCATTGCCAGGGTCAGATCTTCCGGATCCTGCAGCTAGGGAGCAGAGCTGGAATTTGCAAGAAGTCTTCGACAATTTACCATCGGAACCCAAAAGTCCTACACTGGGTCAGGGGGTTGCACAGTAGATAGGAATTATTTTTGTTAGGGATAGAATGGACCGGACCGGATGTTGATCCGGTTGGTAGGTTAGGATCAGACCAAAAGTTCCGCGCGGATTTTTGGAGGGCTTTTTGCCTTTGTAAATTGATTGTATATAAAGCTAGCTCTTGTCATGGAGCTGGGAGTCTTTTTGCCTGAATCCTTTTGTATTTTCTATTGACTTCTCATTGTGTGTCTCTTCCAAGTGTGGCAGGCTTGTATGGTGAGGAGTTAGGAAAGTGCAAGTTGTTTTGGGGAGTGATTTCTCCCCTTAGTGTTCTAGTTTTGATCTTATGTGCAAGTTAATGGGTAGTAAAAGAGTTGGGAGTGGATTTCAGTTCCTCAGCACTTCTAAGGTTTAGAATTCCAGGCGAGAAAGCCGTTGTTAGGCTAGGCAGATAGGGAGGGATTCCTTAGTTGCGCTAGAACTCTTGGGTGGGAAATCCGGTTGAGTGTCCGATCTCCTGAAAGATCTCGCTGCCTAGTTAGTAAATGGAATAACTTTAATTGATGTTGGAATGGACAGAGATACTTGTAATCGCCTAACTTTGTACGGAGAGAACTTGGCGTCAAGGTCGTTGTAGTATGAGAGGGTCGTACGGGGGGTCTTTGCGTGACCTGTAATCCGGAAAGTTATTTGGATTGCTGTAAAGGACCAAACAGTATCCAGAGTAGTATAGAAGATAGGAGAATAGGAAAGTGGGTCTTCAGCCACTATAAGTCACGGAAGGAGTGGCGGGCCTGCCACCCTCAAGAGCAAGCGGCAAACCCTCTGATGGGGAAACGAAGGCAAAACTAAACTGAATAAGAGTGAGAGGGTATGTGAGTAGACCAAACCGGATCGGATAAGTCGGATGGACTGAAAAGGGAAAGAAAGATCTGGTCGTAGTTTTTGGTGTTGTTGTGTTTCCGATTTTAGAACTAGGACCGGAAATTGAGATATGGATACTGAGTGAGCTTAGATACTAAATAAGGTTAGATACTTCACAGGATCTTGCGGGTTTGATCTTTAGAGTCACTTTGTTATGCTCTAGAGTGATTTTGGGGGGTATAATTGGAAAATTGCTTGCCCTGTGCTGCGACATATGGCATGGATATAGAAGGGACGGTTGAATTTGCAATTTTCCTTCATACAGGAGTTGCTTTTCTATATTGACGGCCACCACAAACTTGGAGGTTGACAGCTTGCTTCAGTCTTTGACAGCCATAACCAATAGCAGAGGTGGGGCACATATGTTCCGAAAGTTTGAAAAGTAAGGTTCTATCATTTGTAACGCTTCATTTTCGTATTGGTTCCATGCTTGTTTTTTGTTGTTGTTTTTAGGGCAATATAGCTTTGCTGAGTTGAACGCAATGGCTTCCATTTGAAATCAGTGGAGAAGGTTTGGCATGGACAACACCCATGTTTGAGATTATAATTTTGCTGTGGAGATGACATGAGAAGTCCATGTATGAAGGGTTATGCATAGGAGGTAAAAGAACGTCGGGCAATGATGGACGTTGAGGGAAAAGTAGAAGAACAAATATGGCATTCCCAAACAGTAATCGGAACTGGCGGTCATTCAATTGCTGAGTGCACCATAATGCAGGAAGAAGTAAAGCTCCATTGTTGAAAGCATCATGGAGGCAGGTAAGTGGACTCCCGTATTTCCTCTATAGTTTTTGGAAGTCATAACCCTACTGAAGCAAAGCATACATGCAAGATTAGTGATTAAATTTCATGGCTTTGTTCTTTCCTAACTGTGTAGGCACTCATGCAATGCTGATGTGGACAGTGGAAAGGATTTCCAGAACATAGAGTTTGCCTTCATTAATTTCGTCTTGAATTCTCTTTTTATGTCCAGACTACATCCAATTATCCCATCATGTGCCATGTGAGGAGCTTTGCACATGTGCAGGGCGTGCGGATTAGAGGTGCATATGGGATTATTGGAAACTCTGAAAGTTTTCAGAATGAGCTTCTTTGAAGGAACAGAAATATGTGCAAGAATACTACTTGAGAACGATAGCAGTAGTTTTTTTGATTTAGCAGGTTTGGAATGCAATTCAACATAGAGGGAGACAACGTAGAGAATACTTATTTGCAAAATTGATTAGGAATGAAGTTGTGCACATCCGAGGAAGATATGTTCGGAAAATGAGAAATGTTATGAAATTTGTGATGCAATGTTGCAATTTTTTGGCACAATTTGGTTTGACGAAGGGAATGTATTTAGATTGCACAATATGATGTGGCCATTCAGTGAATTTGTAATGCATATTGGCCTTCACAATTGTGATACAATAAGGGTAGCTATGAAGAGTCCTTTTGATGTAATTTGATATTTTCATTTTTATTCATAAATCTTGTTTAATGAAAGAACTTGAGATATATGTATTAAATCTATTTAATTTTTTTTTTCCTAGCAAATTGTGTAGTCAATGTGGAAACTCTAAAAATTTGAATTGAAATATTATTTTCAAGTCAGTAAAGCTTCCAAAAATTTCCTTACTATAAACACAGAGTATGGTGTTCCCTAATATGGATTTTTTTTAAAGCACTGCCATAACATAAAGGTTGACATTCATAGTGTGGTATTGCTACTTATTTAATTCTAAATTTTGTTCTCCAGTTCCAATACTAGCGGTTATTGATTTGGAGATCCTTCAACTTAGAAACCAACAAAAAACATGTTCAAACAGTTCCGTAAAAAGCCTTTGGCAGCCAAATCCCAGTTTTCTATAGGTACCAACAGAAGTCTATTGATTCCGTGTTGATTTTCACCCGCCCTCCAGTAGTGCCTAGTCTTCTTTCCTTTCCTTCAAAATTACTTTGTTAACCCCTAAAGGACCAGGGTGATTTTCCTACCAAAAAACAATCAAAACTGTCATTTCTATTGCAAAGAGAAAAGAGTTTAAAAAATTGTTTTTTTTTGCATATCCAACCGTAAGATCTTATACTTGACTAGTATATAAATGTGTAGAAGAATGTTCATAAACTTTGACCACGTAGATTGCAAGATATATGCATTTAAAGTGAAGAAAACAAGTTTTTTTCCTCCTTGCTTGACTAGTTTTTTTTGGCTTTGAATCTTTTTAGTTCAAATGTTTTGCACTATTGACTTTGATTTTCTACTTATTTACGTTAAGTAGTTGAGTTGAGAATCTACCAAAAAAAATTTTGGAAAAAAATCATTTAATTTTCACTCATTAAAAAATTGTTAAGTAGAGGTGGATTCAAGATTGAAGAAAAAACTAAATTATTAATAGCTTTTAGATGAATTTGAATCACAATAATCCCAATAGTAAGATTGTTCTAGCAAGAAAATCTAACTATGTCTAACAAATTTTTTTTTTAAATTCTAAAAATTGCATTCAAAAATGAATTCTATGTGTTATTTTTTCAAGAAGATGCTTAGATTGCCCGAAAAACTAAGATCATCCATCACTTTCTCATTATTAGTCCAAATTGAATCAAAAAAGGTAATCTTTGAGTCAAAAAATTGAGCTTCACATGTAGACAAAAATATAATCTTTGAGTCAAAAAATTGAAAAAAAATTATTTTGACTTTTTGTGATTTTTTTTGTGCTGCACACCAAATTCCATTTTTGCTTATTGTGCCATAACTTTTGCTACCAGGCATCAATGAAAATAAAAATTATATATTCACAAAGCTCTTGCAAAAATCTACAACCTCAAAAAATCCGAGAAAATATCACAAAAAATTAAGACAGTAGGAACCTGCCTAGACCCAAATTGTCCGTCGAGGGGACAACTGGTCCTTTAGGGATTAGTATAGTGTTTCTTTTAACAAAGGTATATAGTCTAGAAGTCACTCGGATTTGCTTTTGGGAGCTCATAATGGGACCCTAAGCAAATAGATTCTCCAAATATGCATGCTACTTTAGTTATAGTGATTGGAGTAATTCCTCTCTTTAAGTAGACTTTGGTGCATTTGGGCCTATTGTCCTTGATTAACGGACTTTAGACCTCTAAAAATCCATGTGTTTGAAATTGGCAAGTACTTACAAAATTGCCAAGATCAACATCTCCTAAAATGGTCAATGTCTCAATAAAAAAAGATTTTTAACAATATATTACAATCAAATCTTAATTTTTATTAGGATCACACATTTAAAAAAATTGGGATTTGAGGGCAATTTATGTATTAGTACAAAACTTGCAGAGTATAACACATGTATTTTTCAAGACTACTCAAATTTTTGACAATGTGGTTGTGTCAAGCTTTCAAGCCCCATGATTCAAATTTTGAATACAAAAAATATTTAGGGATTTCACAATTGAGTAAAGCTTTAGGTTAGAAAGAAGTTTGCAACTTCTCAAAGGAAAATGACGTTGTGCTCCCCTTTCTTGAATTGGGGTTTGAAACCAAAAAAATGCATAATTTTTTTTCAAACTATTGGATCTATCTAAAAATTAGATTCCTTAATAACACTGTATCTTTAATCTCAAAAACAATATGCAAAAGAAGAATCAAATTTGATGCTTCATTTTAGATGCCCAAATTTCTCAAAATCCATTTTGGCTTCCAAGGTGGTATAGGGATTAACCTTTCAACATCCATTCTACCAATTGAAATTTGTTTAATATCATCTAAGATGTTTTGTAATTATAACTTACCTCAATCCTACCATTTCATCCATAAAAATATGATTGGACTCCCCTCTATAGAATATTCCAAGGACAAGTTAAAGGTACAAATGAGATTGAAATAAGTCTAAGAATTTAAATCTTGCTAAAGAATTCAAAATTGAATATAACTGCTCAAGTTTTCCTTTAACCCCTAAAAGACCAACATGCACTTTTTGGCAACGTAGAAATTTTGGATAAGTACATGTGAATAGAGATTTCTATATTTTTGGACCAAATTTTAATAGAAGGTGGGACAAGGAATAACTTTAAGGCCCAGCAATTTTCACAACTTTTGACTACATGGTTAAAAAATTATTGCATGATATGTATTTTGTTTCTCAACTTAGTCAGCCTGTGTAGATAAAAGAAAATCACTTTTTTTTGAAAATAAAAATTTGAAATTGGTTTCTTAGAGTTATATATATGTGGAAAGCTTTGAATCATTTCGTTTTGATCAATGAATCAAAAGTTATGAGGATTTTTTGTTTGCGGGTAGTTATAGATTTTTTACTCTAAAATAAACTTAGAAATCCTTTATATTACTCAATTTTCAATACTTTTGGGAAAAAAAAACCCATAGGATGTAGATTGTTTATTAAACCATTGGGATTGGCATTTTTCAAATCCATAATTAAATTCTTAAAATATTTAGTATTTTGACCATTCTCTACTTCTTTCTATTTACTATTTTTCCTATATCTTGTACAATTCCAAATGATGTGAAATTTTTCAAGCATGTGAGACAAATTATCTAGGAAAAAGAATCCAAGAAGCACCATCATTTTGGACATTTTTCCATAGAAATGTAGCTTGTGAAGTGTAGCTCCCCTATTCTCCACATGACCCAAAAAATGATTTCCATGAATTTGAATGCTTATATCTTGCAATCCACATGGTGGAAATTTCTAAAAAAATTTCCACGTGTTCTCATGTCAGCATACTACATGATCCTATGGTTACATGTGTTAGAATTTATTTTTTCAAAACTTTGGTACTTGTTCTAAAAATGGCAATTTTTTGAGCATAGTCATGGAACTTTAGGGATTAATCTCTAAAGGACAATAAGCTTCCGCATGGAGATTTGAAGGCCTGGGAAGGTTTATACAAAGTCATTTTCTATCACATGAAAGTAAAAATTTTACCAAGGCGGCTTGGGTAACAAGCTAATAAGAAGTTAGGAAAAGTTCTGAATTTTTTCATTAACTTTTAGTGCATATATTTTACGATCTTTGAATTCAAGTGAATTGAAATTTTGTCCATTTATTTTCACAATAGTATAGGGAAATACTATGCAGTTCAAAGTGATTTTTATCCCCAATTTTCACTCATTCAACACAATAAAAATGCTAGTTTCAAACAATTTTAGAACCATTAGCTCAAATTTGAGTGTGAAATCAAGAGATTTTTCTTGGCACTTGATTTCTAGAAGGAAACCTCTCTTTTGATCTTTTGGGATTTTGATTTTTTCAAAAAACAAATTTCCAAAAAACAATTGAAATCTTGTTCTTTTAGTTGCTTGGAGGAGGGGACACATCCCCTTAATTGTGCAAGATGATTTAAGGTATATTCAACACCTTCATTATCTCTAAAAATTAGCATGCAAGTAACTAACATATCTACCTACCCAATGGTCCAACTTTCCACAGTGGGATAGTGCCTTCCTCTTCGCAAATTTGAGTCAAACTAAACTTGCCTTGTTGGATAGAGCAAGTTTTGTTTCCTTCTCACTTCAAATGTTGTAAAATTTTGCAATAGTTGTCTACATTTAACCCGCCTAAAGGACCAAGGTGATTTTCCTATCAAAAACCACTCAAATTTGTCATTTCTATTGCAAAGAGAAAAGAACTTTAAAAAATTGCTTTTTTTTTGCATATCCAACCGTAAGATCTTATACTTGACTAGTATATGAATATGTGGGAGAAATTTCAGAAACCTTGACCATGTAGATTGTAAGATATATGCATTTAAAGTGAAGAAAACAAGTTTTTTTGCACCTTGTTTGACTAGATTTCTTGGCTTTGAATCTTTTTAGTTCAAATTTTTTGAACTACTGATTTAGATTTTCTACTTATTTATGTTAATTAGTTGAGTTGAGAATCTACAAAAAATATTTTGAAAAAAAAACACTTAATTTTCACTCATTAAAGAACTAGTAAGTAGACGTGGGTTCAAGATTGAAGAAAAAGTTAAATTGTTAATAGCTTTTAGATGGAATTGAATAACAATAATTCCAATAGTGAGATTGTTCTAGCAAGAAATTCAAACCTTGTATAACAATTTTTTTTTTAAAGTTCTAAAAAATGCATTCAAAAATGAATTCTACCAGTTAGTTATTCTTTCAAGAAGATGCTTAGATTGTCCATAAATTTTTCAATATTAGTCCAAATTGAATGAAACAAAGCTTCACATGTAGACAAAAATATAATCTTTGGAAAAAAATTTGAAAAAGAAATATTTTGACTTTGTGTGCTTTTTTATTGTGTTGCCTGCCGAACTTCATTTTTGCTTATTGTGCCATAACTTTTGCTCCTTGGCATCAATTAAAATAAAAACCTATTTATTCACAAAGCTCTCGCAAAAATACACAACCTCAAAATATCCCAAAAAATATCACTAAAAATTGAAACAGTAGGAACCTGACCAAATCCAAATTGCCCCTCGAGAGGACAAATGGTCCTTTAGGGGTTAAACGGTCAAATTCTTGCAGTAGTCTACTACAAATTTGTACATTTGAAAGTTCAGAAAATATTTTTAAATTTCATTTATGCTCAATGCACTAGGAAGTGGTGGTTTTGGATCCTTTTTGTAAGAAATATCCCAAGCCCTTTACAAATTAAGAATTAAATTATGTCAACCTCTAGAAGAACCAACCACATAATACTTGAGGCGAATGTAGCTCAAATGGTATTCAATAGGTAACTAAGAGAGATAGCTTGTTTTGTTGAAAAGTAGTTAAATTTATTTTTTAGTGCCAAACTATTAGCCTATTTAACCCCTAAAGGACCAACATGCATTTTTTGACTATATAGAAATTTTGGGCAGGTACGTGTAATTGGAGATTTCGACATTTTTGGCCCAAATTCTAATAGAAGGTGGAGGCAAGGAGTATCTTTTACATGCACTAACTTTCATGACATTTGGAAATGTGAGTCAAACGTTATGACCTAATATGTTATTTTTTTTTGTGACTAGGCAGTCCAAGCAGATAAGAAAAAATCAGTTTTTTCATAAACAAATATTTGAAATTGGTTTTCTAGTGTTGCTATATATGTGGAAAGCTTTGAATCATCCCATTTCAATCAATGAGTCAAAAGTTATGAAGATTTTTAGTTTGCGGGCAATTATGGAATCTCTATTCTAAAATAAACTTTGAAGTCCTTTATCTTACTCAATTTTCAATATATTTTGAAAATAATAGAATTGTAGGATTACAATTGTTTATTACAGCATTGCCACCATTGGGGTTGGCATTTTTCATCTCCATAATTAAATTCTTGACAATTTAGTATCTTGAATCATTCTCTACTACTATCTGCTTACTATTTTTTTTCCTATATGTTGTACAATTCCAAATGAATTGAAAATTTTCAAGCATGTAGCCAACTTGTCTAGGAAAAAGAATCTAAAGAAGCACCATCATTTTGGACATTCTTTCATAGAAAAAAGAGCTTGTGAAGTGCAGCTGCCCTATTTTTTGCAGGGCCAAAAAAATGATTTTAGTGAATCTGAATGCTTAATATATCTTGCAATCCATGCGGTGAAAATTTCTAAAATTTTTATTACATGTTCTTAAGTCAGCACAATATAAGTTCCTACGGTTACATGTGTCAAAAAAGTTTTTTTCTCAAAAATTGGGTACTTGTACTAAACTAAAAATGGCAGTTTTCAAGCTTTTTTGGTGAAAATAGTCAAGGAACTTTAGGGGTTAAACTTGCAATTCTCTTGTGCCATCAACTAGAATTTCTAAACTTGGACTCATACAAATGTTGAATTCAATCAAATCCTATATCAAACCTCTTAACCCCTAGAAGCCCATTGTCCCTTCAGGGGACAAATGTGTTTTTGGGCAGGTACCTACGGGCTGAAATTTTCTCCTGATTTTTTGAAATTTTTTGGGAGGTAGAAAAATTGATTAGCTTCATGGGAATATAATTATTTTCACAATCGGTGCCCGGGAACAAAAGTTATGACCAAATAAGCTCAAAATACGGGACGGCGGGCAGCAAAAAAGAATGTGCACTTTTTTATTTATTTATTTTTTAGTATTTTTTTCTCATATATTATATTTTTGTTTATCTAAAAAGCTTTGATTCATTTCATTTGGATTTGTTATGAGAAAGTTATGGACATTCTTGTTTTTCGGGCAGTTAGAGCATCTTTTTGAAAAAAATAACTTGTAGGATTCATTTCTGAATACAATTTTTCAGATTTTTCAAATTCTTTTTTTTTTCATGGTTAAATTCACTTGCTCTAACAATCTGACCATTGGAATTAGTGCATTTTAAATCCATCTAAAATATATGAATATTTTAGATTTTCCTTCTATCTCGTACCTACTTCTATTTAACAATTTTTTCAATAATGAAAATTAAGTTTTTTGAATTTTGGTTTTTCTGGATAGATCTTCAACTCAGTTCTCCACTATAAACATTTAAAGCTCAAAACTCTATAGTGTAAAAATTTTAAGTTAAAAATGTTCAGAAAATCCAGTCCCACAATTTGATGAAAATTTTGTTTTTTTCACTTTAAACGTAGATATCTTGCAATCCGTGCGGTCAAGAATTCTGAAAAAATTTCCATACATTCTCATACTAGTTAGGTGTAAGATCCTATGGTTAGATGTGCAAAAAAATATTTTTAATTTTTTTTTCACTCTTTGCTAAAAAAAATGGCAGTTTTGGGTGTTTTTTGGCAGAAAAATGGCCTTGGCACTTTAGGGATTAAATAATATTCACAAGAAGTTTACCCAAGCTTACGCTGGGAAGCATGTAAATACCCTCTCAACTCCGTGTCAGTTCATTTCATATGTTTGTTGGGCCTAAGTTGCACAGATTTTGTAGCTTGAAGTTTACTGAATGATGCTCCGAAGTAACTGCACCTGAAACCAACTCAATTTAAAAATTTGAGTACAGTTCCTATTACGGTATTAAACCTTCTTTGTTATGTTGAATCTTGTTGGTAATAATTGAAATAAAATCATAAATTCTCATAACACATATGTAGGACTTAGGACACCAAATGGAATAATGGGTAAACTATCAATTTTCAAAGTGACGATAATTTTGGAAATATCCAAAAGCAACCTAGCTCTCATGTTCAGATAGTGTTCAAGTTTAGGCAAGAACATAGTGATTATCAAGGGTCATTTTTGCAACACGGTCATTTTGGTAACAAGTTACCTTACCAACAATGCTAGTGCGTGAGCATAGAGATGTGAGCCTACAAGCCTTGAACCTAGTTGTAGATATGTACCTACAATCATTTGAAGGTGTTTAAAACATATGTATCTATTACATAGGCACACTATAAAATGGAAAGAATCTATAATATAGGGGTCAAATCACACTCAAAGGTACCATTGGGATTACTTTGCTAAGACAGGACTCGAGTCCTTTTTTGAACTTTTAAAGCTAAAAATTCTTTTGATGTTGTCATTTTTAAAGAAAAAAATTTAGATGAATATTATTGCAATGTGTTCCTTCAAAAAACTAGAGACAAAATTTCATAGAAAAAATCCTTAAAAAGATATAAATCACCAATTTTAAGGCTAAATTTAGTGACTTTTTATTGTATAGCACTTTAAAAAGATATTTTCATCCAAATTTTTTATAATTCTCAAACATACGACTATTTAAAAGGATTTTTAGTGATTAAATCTTGAACTCAAAATAGTATAATTTTTTAATTAATTAAATGATTATTGAAAATTTATTAATTTCATCTCATACAAAATTTAGACATTCGAATCCAAAAATAGCTTATGTAGTGACTTTAAAGTCAATAATATATACATTTTTTGGTTTTAACACAATCATCATTTGGATTATTTTTATTATTAAAAAGGACGTTTATAAGTTTTTACTTCTGAATATTTTAGAAAGTAGAAAGATATTCAAATTGTAGAAAAACAGTGCTTTTCAATTCTATCATATGATTACATATATACATGATTTTTTTGGATTCAATCACATTATTATTAATCAAAAAATAGAATTTTTTTCTATAATTGAAAAATCTGACATGTTGACATTGAAACTTCAATTGGAACTATAATAAAGAATTTTTTATTTTCTGATAAATAAAGCAATATTATGCTCAACATGACTTGAATTACTAGTCAAAAAGGACTAAAATACCTATAATTAATAGATTAGTATTAGAAAACAATAACTAAAAAGAAGTTGCACTGCAAATTTTAGTGGTTTTGACCCTCTTTTGTGGTACATTTGAATGTGATTTGACCTACAGGTACCTATAACATAGACACCTATAATTTTACAAGGTGTCTAGGATTTTGCCTCGACTTTCTGCCGTTTGTTCTTGGTCATTCTTGGAATAAACTCCGAGTTTCATAAAAAAACTAAAACTATACAAGGTGTCTATAATATAGACTCTTAAGAGCGTCGCCACCCATTTCCAAATAACAGGACTAGGAAAATGGGTTGGCCCGTATCCGATAGATCTCAGGTTGTTTCCGTTTGCTACCCATGCGCACATGCCAAAACAAGACAAACTCATGCATCAGTGACTTGTCATAACCAAAAGCCAACCAAAATGCTAATTGGTTAAAAAAAATTTAAGAAACAGCCCACAAACCAATAAAGTCAACAAGATCAAGCCTAGATCAAAGAGTGGCGAGGACTGGCAAATAGTGTTTGGAGAGCTCATTTTGGAGTGACCGGTCTCTTTTGTCTTTGGCCGGATTTGCAGTGGACCACATTTCCTTGACCAACCATGCCCAAGCCCAAGCTAGGGAGCTTCCCCATGAATGGGTGGCGATGCTCTAAACTCATGGGCTCATAGATTCTATGCTCACATGTTTGCACTCCCGGAGTCCTCATTACTACAATATCTTTTGGCAGTTTATTGTTTATTGGACTGAGTACTTTATTTTATTTTATTTTTTAAACAAATGATGAGTACTTGTTTGCAACAAATTATTTACAAGGAGTATTTCATAAATTAATCACTATCAAAAACTTCATCACTGGTAGCTTGATCATGGCAGTGCGACAGTAGAAGTACTGGGCTACTGATACAGCGACTTCGGTCCCAAATTATTGGACCTGTCAAACATGGCAGGTTGGGCCCAATTGATTAGCTACAGACTTTCGGCTGTTAGGACTGCCTTCATGGGCACTGTAAGTCTGTAAGAAAAGACTGAGAGTCTGCAAGAGCATTATGAATGAATCTGACTTCCCAAATTGTCACAAATAAAGTGCATTGCTACAGGATTTTATTGTTGGTGGAAACTTGGGAATCCACAAAATCAAAGACCAGTTCACAACATGGACGGTGCACATCAGCGGTACAAATGTGGCTAAATTAAGCAGTTTTGAAACCAAAAATTTACAGCTGAAAAGATGCATGAATATCAGTGTTTCATTTTCATTGCTGCACATTAGTAAGTAGGGACTTCGTATTAAAATTCGAATTCTAATATGGATGAAAATTTATACTTTAAGCAATACAAATTGAGTGCATTTTTTTGTTTGTTTGTTTGTTTGTTTGTTTGTTTTTTTGAAAGGAAGGTGACCATTAAAAAATTAAGTGCATTTGTTGTTTCACAAATCTGTGACATTCCAAAATGTTAGTAGATGATGAAGAACAAAGTCTTAAAAAAAAATCACAGTATCTTTCTCAATAACTTCTCACGAACTGAAGTTATGTCAACTTTCAGACACAAGCAGTATTTCTGTCGATCATCCTGAACGACTTAACTGTTGTAAGTTTACTCCAAAATTCTCTTTAGTTGCAATGCATGTCACCACTTTGCATCCACTTTACATTTTTATCTTCTATTTTCTTCCTTAAAAAAATATTATGAATTAAAAAGATATTCTCTGTGCTACAAACATTGATAACTTATTGTCGTGTTACCAGGGAAATTCGCCTTTCTCCAATGTCCAAAAACAAGACTCAAACGTCTGACATGTCCTGTAACTTAGACAGCGTACATACAGTAGCACTCAACGAGTGTTCAACCCTGACTGTCTTCTCGTAACTTTTAGTACATCCCACGTCATATGAGCCCAAGAGGGTGCCCTTGGAAAGAATCTGAGTTCCTTATCCAAGAGCGTTAAGGAAGCTCCTCAGGAGTGTTATGAATGCAAAACTCTTTCGCTGTCTTTTCCAGATCAGCCCAGGCATTTCCTTACAATGATTCGCCATTGATTTAGCTCCGAAATCACAGGTAAACCAATGATACCTTGCAGCGAATAATTCACGAATGACACAGCGCTTGAAAGGAAATATATCGCAGCAAAGCCAAAGGAACAGCCTGGGCTCCTCTTCCATTTACGGACGATTGATATGGCTCTAGCAGTTGCAACTGAAGCGAGGTTGGTGTCCTGTTACTTTACTTTCATTTGCTTCAAACAATCAAAACCGGAAATTAAAATTTTGCTGAAACTGAATGTAACAACTTGTGTGATGATCGATTCATTTTCACCAGAGTACTAAAGTCCCCCACTCTCCCAGTGTCTGAGGATTCTGCTCTGGACACTAACTTGTATTTTACTCGTCATTTTATTGTAACTTGCAAAGTGGTCAGTCACGCAGTCATGCTCGCGTTGCTTTGGACGACAGTTTTCGGGTTCGTTAACCTCCCTTCCATCCTTGGTTGACGACACTCAATGTGGTGCAATGGATTCATGGTAACGCTGCATCCACAGCTGGTACCGCGTTTTTGTCATTAAGCTTGCCTCCTTCAATTCTAAGCGGCAGCAGGGTTAACTTTAAGTTCACGGTCTTCGAGGTCCTCAGGTCCCCAGCTCACACCTGATGTCCATCACTCTACAGACGCCCCCTTGTCGTTACTTCACCTTCGCTTGACTCTCTTCCCTTCATATTAAGGTATTGAGCAGCAGGGCTTCTTCAGGCAAACGCAGTGCTCTCCTTTTCATGTTCAGAGGAGGGAGAAGCAGGCAGCAAGTGTGGCCTGAGTAGTAGTTTTCTAAGTTACATTTTGGATCGAGCTTGTGATTGTGAAATTGGAGCCTTTTTCCAGTGGCCATCTAGAAGCTGCAGCTAGTGTGGACGTTGTGCGAAATGGGGTTCCTAGGATGGGCAACTTTGGCTGTGGTGTGTTTGGCTATGGTGGGGGTGTGCTATGGTGTGACATTTGAAGAGCAGTTTACCGCTTTCTCCACAGACGGGTACCATGTTCAAGTTACGCCTGATGGTCAGGTGGCTGAGATTGTGCTGGACCAGACTGCTGGTAAAAATTTTCAGTCCCCAATGCTCTTCTCTCCACGTATAGCTTAGAGAGGGATTTTCTTTTCTTGGTCATAGTTATTCTCTAGCTGTCAATGAGTGCCGGATGCGATTCAAGTGAAGGTTGTGCAATGGAATGCTTTGTTTGCAAGGAAATTAGTAATGACCTAGAAAGAGATCTGGATGTCTGGCGCTAACCTTCTTCTAAAGTACGCCCTCATGCACATGTACTGACTCAATGTATGCGTGGTTTGGTTAGCTTCTGGATTTGGCTCCAAGCACCAGTATTTATTCGGCAACATCACTATGAAGATCAAGCTTGTGCCGGGTGATTCGGCTGGCACCGTAACTGCGTATTATGTAAGTCTCCTGATCTTGTATAGAGAACACCACGAAAAGGAAGGTATTGAATTTGGAACAAGCGCTTCTAGCAGAGGTGATAACACCGCCAAAAAATGCACAGCTCGGGTACAGTAGTTCCCCATAAACACGCACTGGGTACCACTCCACCCATTTTGGTAGTCATCTGGTAGACGAGGATTGAGCCTTTCCTGATGAATTTTCCTGAAAGGAAAAATCTTGCATTTTCTTTCACGTTCCCCTGGATGTATGTATGTACACACCACTGGGTGAAGGGCGTTAGCTAGAAGTTTAATATGTGACTGCCGTGAAATAGATGCAAAGTATATTAGGGTCAATTAACGTGAATGTGATGTAATTTAATGGTTGTGATTGTGTGTGATGTTACGTGTGAGCAGTTATCATCTGCCCAACCTAACCATGACGAGCTAGACTTTGAGTTTCTGGGCAACGCCTCGGGCCAGCCATACGTGTTGCAGACCAATGTTTTTGCCAATGGTGTGGGTCGCCGGGAGCAGCGCATCAACCTGTGGTTTGACCCCAGTGCCGATTTCCACAATTACGGCGTTCTGTGGAACAAGAACCAAATCATGTACGCACTCCCATCACCACCATTGCTAGCAAGTCATACTTTATCATAGTTAGTGTTGACAGTTTGTAAAGCTGTCTGATTACAATTTAACTACTTTCTACCCCGCGGTACGTTCTAGTGCATGTGTCTCCACGGTGAGTCCCTCTGAGCCTATGTCATTGACATTAGTGCGAGAAACTTGGTAGCGAAATTACGTCTATTGTCATTTACTGCAGCACGAACTAGTTCAGATCCCTGTTGATAAGATGCTGTTTCATCTGGACGTCCGGTTTGTTGAAACATCCCGATGTTGTTTTCATTTTTTATGTTGTTTCAACCCGGGGTTTGCACTGGTGAAGTGACCGATATTCCTCTGGCTCATTACGATAGGGCTCGCTAGAGAGTATAGAAAAAGGTTTTGGTCTCCAATGCAGTAAATGGAGGCAATGACTTGTTGCAGTCCCATGTCACAGAGTTTATTTCTAATGTTCGAAGCATTATTGCTTAAATGACTGGATGCAGATTCACAGTCGACAACAAGCCCATTCGCGTGTTCAAGAACCAAGAGAACATTGGCCTGGCATATCCCAACAGTAAGCCCATGGGCTTGTACGCGAGCTTGTGGAACGGTGACCAGTGGGCCACCCAAGGAGGTCTGGTCAAGCTCAACTGGACTCATGCACCATTCATCGTTTCCTTCAAGGAATTCAGCACGTTGGATGGGTGTGTGGTGACCGACAACAACATCAGCCCGTGCACTGCCACTACCAGCCATTGGTGGGAGGCTTCCGCATACCAAACCATCGACCGGAATCAAGCGGAGCAAATCCTTTGGGTCAAGCAAAATTATGAACTTTATGACTACTGCACGGACACCAAGAGATACCCAACGGAACCAGTGGAATGCGCTCGAAATTTACCTCTGCTGTGAATAGGCTGCTGCTTTCCACGTACGAGGCCGGCTTCACTCTTGGGTTGCAATCCATTAAAAAAATTATCAACAGGTTCAAATTCGTATTCAAATTTCAAGTATGACTTTCCACCAGGATGATTCAGTTGCAGCAGTTAGTGAGCAAGATTGAATCACTTCAAATCACAGGTTTAGAGTTCCTGAATCAAGATAGCATTCTGGGGTTCTAGCTAGCTAGGTCAAATTAATAGTGTGCAGCGGCAATTGATATTAGTTTTAGGTGAGAAAATAAGCACATTGTTTGTTGAATTATTATTGGGAGGATTTATTGAAGATGGTACGTTTTCTCTGGTCAGTTTGTATCGAGTATTCTTTACGGAGGAAGCGTGTGCTGCGGTGTGTGCAAATTGTTGCAAACTTGTGAGGTGCTCATATGTGGATCAGCACTTCACAATTCATCAATAAAGTGGAATGCTATGCTTTTCAGCACAGATCATTGTTTCCACTTGTTCAAAGTGACTGGCATTCTTCTTTGTTCTAGTCTCTCAAATTGGTAATGGGACAGGTGCATACGAAGTGGAGATCTCAACCTCAATTGCTGCTCTATGTGCATACCAAACATACACATGACGGACTTGCGATGCTTAAACCACCCAATATCGTGGTAGTCACTTGGTGGTCAAGATTTGGAGACGCAATCATCCCCTTTGTGTTTAGTCTGTCCTCCAGGGCTTGCTCACTTGTTAGAGGAGTGTCAGGTGTGATCATTTGTTTTTATTTTATTTTATTTTATTTTGTAAACATGAAATTAATTTCCCCCAGTCCACTAGACTTGTGCCAATTCCTTTTTCAAAACTGCCCTCTAATGGAAGGTAAGTTATTAGGAGTGCATCCACAGCACATGAGGCTTTTAATGTATCAAGCACATGATTAAAACTGTAATCCTGAGAAGAAGATAAGTATATCGAGAAGCACGACCCCTCCCACATTGCATGTCTCCCCTATCAGCCCATAAATCTCAGATAAGTGCTCGCAGGGGACGCAATTGGGAAGGGGACACTTCGGCTATGGTATACATGACTGAAGTACATGCAAAAAATTCTCTAGTATGTTCTGCACCAAAAAAATCTGTGAACCTGAGCAGTCTAAACATGTGCAGTGACCAAAAGGACGGCAATGGGTCATCCTCCCTTCCCTTCCCTTCCCTTCGCTTCCAGTTCTGTCAGTGTGCTTTCTGTGAATGCATGCATTGGGTGCCAGCCATGTAAGGAAAAAGAAACCCCATTAAATTCTACGAGGGCACTTGAATCGCACGATTCTGTCATCCCACTGTTCATAGTTCATAATAATTCACACATTCAAGTGGATACAATGACACCAACATGACACAACCAGAGTCTGTTGCAGCACCCTCTTCTGCTGCCATACCACAAGATGATAAGTGAACTTAACGGTCCTCTGAAGTTCTAACGTTCTAACTTCTAACCTTCTGCAAGGACAGTTAGGGTTCGCAATCAAAACTTAACCCGAGAGCAGGACTGATCATGACAGACCGCAGTACCAACACCCCGAGGAAAAAATCAGCGTAACTTACTGCATAATTTCTTCCTCCAGGCCTTCCTGATGCTTTGAAGACCCTCCCCCACCCAGGCTTTAGGATGTGCTCTTAGAAGGCCATACAAAATCAGAATTTCTACTAATCTGAGCGAACAGGTTTTGAAATAGGGTCAGAACAGGCTCTACCTAGGGCATGCAAGCCATCTTGCTTAGAGTCTAACAAAAAATCTACAAACAAAAATCCTCTAGATGAAGCTCATCGGCCTTGGATTGTTATCAATAAACTCGGGTATTCACAAGAAATTTGCAAGACTTCTACCGGAATTTTTTTAGCTACAATAATACTCGTAAGTTTGAAAAGTTGGCACAAAATACATTACTTTTTACAAACTGAGCTAATAATGAAAATTCAAATTTGGGACCAGTCCTCCATACTTTTGGGTAGGGCTTCGCACCTTCCATACCCTGGCAAAACGCCAGGTCTGTACAACAGGTCCTCTACACCACTGTGAGTACTGTCCCCAGAATGGGTTTAAATGTGCTCAGATTCTGTAAGACACCTGTAGCCTCGCACCATTGATCTTCCTAGGCTGAAACAATCATGATAAGCAAGTGGTAAGTTCAGGAGCATCTTGAAACGCCTGACATTAAAGCCAGCAGACGCATGTCAGAACAATATTCGACACATGATTCACGCATTAACAGGAAATTGACCCAACATCTCAGCAACCTACACTCATCAACACAAAGAGCAATACCAAACTTGTAAACAAAAGATTTTCCAATTGGAAATCAATTGCAACTTTTATTAATAGTCACTGAAGGCCACAGATTACAAAATTGACTTCTAGCCTGTCCAGCTAGTTCATGCGTACCACAGTGCATTTTCCTAGTGCTGGAAAGCCATTGAAGTGACCTAAGCTGATCACTGAAATCAGCGTATATACAAGATCCGGAACAAGCTCAAAACAATGTTCTATCTCTCTCATCCCAACTAAGGAGAAAGGAAAACTTGAATGTCAACTAGAAAGAGATCAATCACAACTGAATCGATTCATATATATCCCTTATAATGGATTTCGGGCACATTCGGGCGGTGCAGTCGGGCTGCGTTTCCGGTCTGCACAGTAGTCATAGAGAAGGAAATTCTTGCGCACCCATTCAAGCTCATTGACTTGATGGTCACCCAAAGTTTGGTACTCGGACTGAGCCCACCAGCTGTTGGTCTGCGCAATGCAACTGGCCGTGTCGTCGTTCTGTACAAGACAGGCATCCACAGCGAAAGATTCGTATGTGGCTATGAAAGGACTGTACGTCCAATTCAGCTTCGTCCATCCGTCATTCGTTGCCCAATTCTCGCCATTCCAGATTGTGCTGTAGATCCCCACGGGCTTCGACTCTGGGTATGGAACACCAATGTCCTTGTTGTTTTTGTAAACACGGATGGGTGTGTCGTCGACATAGAATCTGCACACATAGAGCGAATCCATGTAAGATTTTTGCTAAATACTGAAGGATCAAGCATTCATGGTTATATAACCAAAAATTTGATTGATAATATTGTAGAAAATATCATTCAGATGGGCTAAAATACTGCATCACCGGAGTCAATGAAGACCATTGCATGTCATATTTAGAAGGTATTAAATAAATTGACCAAACGAAAGTTCCCATATTGCACTCAATGATACTCAAGAACATATGAGGGCCTATTGGTCAATTAGACGTTATTTAAATTTGCAACATTCTTGATTCAAAGGAAACGGAGTTCAGATATTTGGAGTGCTCACATGATTTGTTGTTTGTTCCACAAGACGGAGTAAGAATGAAAATCCGTTGTAGGGTCGAACCACAGATATATGCGCTGCTCACGGTTCCCTTGACCATTAGCATAGACATTGGTTTGCAGGATGTAGGGCTGTCCTGACACGTTTCCAAGGAACTCAAAATCCATTTCATCGTGTAGTCCTGGTGTCTGGGATGACATCTGCATGCAACCGATAGGGGGTACTATCAGCCAGCTGAAATTGGTTGAAAACAAAGGTTATGAAAACATGAAGCCTTGAAATTGAAACAGAGACTCCAGCGAGGACTCAAAGCAATTGCTCAAAAAACTCTGGAACATGTTTCAATGTATGAGGTCGGAGAGTTACATAATATGCCGTCACAGTGCCAGCAGAGTTTCCAGGAACCAGTTTCATGCGCATTCCAATTTTGCCAAATAGGTACTTATACTTGGAGCCAAACCCAGAAGCTGCACAACCATTTGACCACTTAGCAAATGAGAAGAGAAACACCCCACCTGCGCAGTAACTACCAGCAAGTAATAGAAAAAAGCGTCTTGAATGTACAATGGTGGAAAAAGTATACCGAAGTCACAATTCATTGTGAAGTTCTAATTTCCAATTAAATCAAATTCAAATATAGGCATCCATATATGTATGCAAGACATCTTCTAATGACAAAATCTATACTCCATGTCACCATCGCCTAAGAAAGAGGATGAGTGCTGCACACAATAAGAATCTTCAATGTCGTACCAGAATATGCATCCAGGACCAACTGCACTTGTTGGCCATTGTTTAGCACATGGAAATGCTGCGCATCTGATTGACTCTCATAGTTATCCATGAAACCTGTGCCTTGGCTAAGCACAGGCATCACATTCAGAGCCACAAGAACCACGCATACGGTCACCAGAAGCATCCGCCTTCCCCCAACCTCGACATCAGCAAGGTCCACCATGGCTACAACTCTGGTCCAGCACTAAATTAAAAGGGAGTCTCGATTGCCAGTAAAACAGTAAAGCTGATGGGATCTTCTTGGTGACGACAACAAGGGCCAGAGTGGTAGAATGTCTCCTGCACTTCAAAAACTGCACATACACAACCGATAAAAAGTCAGAAACTACAGTACTAAGATGTTACATCAAGAGCAAAAAAGACATTGACATGACCTGCTCTGACTTGTCAACTAGGTCTCCAAGTACCAAGGACGAAATTAACAACATATAGACGCTATGTGACAGTATCCCAAACCCTGCATTGATAGCCGACTCTGCTTTTGCAATCGAGTTCACATATCTCTTGACAATCAATGCTACTTACAGAGGTCGAAACAAGAATATCGTTCTTATCTAGCATTCAATCAGGGAGGCTATCAATCAAGCTGGCCCATTTCAAAGACTCTCTTCAAATCGAACGAAGTGCTCAACAAGGTCAGCTCAGCTCAGCTCAGCACGAGGTGGTACACTTCGCTACCAAAATCCCTAAACCACTTCAAGGCCCCAGTGGATACTGCAACAATGCAATGCACAAGAGCAAACTGTGGACCTCCTTGTGAAGAACCAAGCACACCTGCCTGCAGAACCCAAGCAGTTTATGAAACACGAAGACTACCCTTCGCCTTGACTGGAGTACACACTTAGCAGCTGCAGCATATATACTGCATTGGGGAATAGTAGCTCGCTCTCCACTAATCCAGTACCGGCCAGCTAGCTGCAGGTCAAGAATCACATGAACTGGAGCATGCAGTACTGCAATATTTATCTCCAGTTTATGATTACCCTCCCGATGCAACTGAACTTGGACGACGCTGAACTTGCAGCTCTTGAGCTAATCTCCGTGTCCTGTGCATCATATAAGTTGGAGGAACAGGGACGGGAGGCTGATGTCTGCATAATGAGGCAGACTGCTAGCTTCACAGCTGGCTCGGTATGGCGCTGGGGTAAAGTTAAATAAGTTCAGGGTAGTGCATGGGGGAGTGAGGACTGGAGTTCGAGACAGGCAAGGCTTTAATTAAATGGACGTGAATTAAGCATAAGTTTCCACGTGTGAGTGAGATTAGGCATTGAATTAGCAGAAGCCAGCTGGGTCTCGGTCACTGGAGACGCTGTACGTCCTCCCTCCCTGCGTTAAGGGAGTCTGGGAGTGGCTTCCTTGCCCCGCCTGGGGCTTCTGCAAGTTAACTGAACTTACTTTAAAGTTGGAGGGCTCTCAGAGACGCAGACATTCACTCTCATCAGATCTTCCTGTGCTGCCGCTGGCTGCCCATTGTGTCAGCTAGTGTTGACAGGGACTGAAACAGTTCCGCTGAGACTCATGATGTTGCCACCACAATTTGAATTTCTTGATGAAGGTAACTGAAGGTAACTGCACATAATTCTGACCCTTTCTAAATACCCACCCCCTACATATTCTGACTTACAATGTTCAGTGAGCCTCTATTTAGGGTTGCTTTGAGGTATAGGTAGTTTCAGCACTTTGAAAAACTCATACTTTATTTATGTAAGGGAGAAGCATCCCAAATCAATAGTGTACACAATTACAATAATTTTTAGATACGGTAATCAATTTAGAACATAAATCTTGGCAAACAATGGTTAGCTTATTGTTTGTTAACCAAAATGATAAGCTACCTATTGCTTGTCTATTGTTGCCTAGATTTACGTTCTGAAAAGACTACCATGTCTAAAACCTATTGCAATTGTGTACATTGTTGATTTGGAGTGCTTCTCCCTTATGATGTTCACAAAATGCACTAGATTAGAATGTAGAATATTCTTTTGACATTCAGTAACTTCTAACCAAAAATTAGGCAATTTAATAACATGAATAATGCTCAATTGCTTATTTGAACGCAATGAAGTGTAGATATCTTAGACTTGTCTAAAACCACTAATATTTAGAGTCAAAAACACAATTAAAGGTTATTTTGCCAATCAATTGTACTATTTTCAAGGAACTTTTGTGAATTTTATGAATTTTAAAAACTATGATTTTGTAATTTTTGTAGATTTTATTTGCCAAGACTTGAAGAAACCTTAAAGTGCCGTATAGGCACATCTTTAAGTTGTCTTCTAGAAGTCTCATAAGGATTGTAGTAAAGAATCTTTCTATTACTTTATATCTATGTATAAAGTTGGACAAATTATATGCATTCATGACTTGAGATCACGTTAGTAATTCTTAAAAAGCCTTCCTACTATTGTAGGATTGAATTTGGTGTAAAAGATTTTAGATGCTTTACCTTTGGTTAGATTTTAACATTCAATTCTAAATTGCCTTGCTTTAAATACTTTAAGATAAATGTACTTTCAAGTGCATTGCAAGATATGTTCACAACTACACATGTAAAAGTCATTCAATATACACTTGTATGTACTCAACATAAGATATTTTCAAGATATACATGATAGATTGTACTAGAATAAAGGTGGGAGATGAATGCACTAATTGTCCTATATAAAAAATTTAAATGCCTATGGTATATGTACAATGAAGTTAAAGGAAAGGACAATTTTTTAGAACAGAGGTCTATGTATGCTACATGACCACCATCTTCCAAAATTATAAAATCTCTAAGTGCTCAATCATACTACTAAAATCATAACTCCCTTTGTAATATCACAAATGCTACCATTAATAATAGGGGCTCATGCTTGCTATGCTACGCATTCATTGTATCACATATTAGTAAAATTTTGATATATTTGAATAGAATGCATGATAATGATTTCAAGAAGTTTTTGAAATAATTAATTTTAATATTTTGTAAAAATATCTTCAATCATGTATACATAAAATAATATTTTCACACAATGTTATATTATAGAAATAGAGTAGTAGTTTGCAATCACCTTTGTAATATCACTTTTACAACTTTTATGATTTCAAAATTCTATTGCTACTACCAAATGATTTGAAAAATTTATTCAATTGAAGTGATTTTGAATTTCACAACAATTAAGTTTTTGAAATTTACAAGTTTTTTTTTCAATTCACCAAGTTTTTGGATTGCCATTGTTTGTAACAATTGAATCAACTTTTGAATGCATTACAATAAATGTGTATCTTTTATAGTATTCACCATTGCATATATTTCATTCATCATTCAACAAATTTCTATTGTACATTTCAATATATGCTTACTTATAAACAAAATTATACAAAGATTTTTGTAATTTTTATTTGAAGATTTATTGAAATTTTTGTTCTACATTTTATCTAATACATAAAAATTCAAATAAAATTCTAATGATGAATGCATTGCATAGCAAGCGCTACCCGCTAGTTGTTTATAATATATTTACCTTGGAAGTATAAATTCAAGGATTTTTATTGTTTAGATTCATTCTATTTTAGGATTGTTTGAATTTTTACATTTGACCAAGAAATTATAAACATTAGATTAGTATTTAATTGTAAAGGTTTTTGACTATGTTTTCACCAAAAACACTCCTTAACTGCCATTTCTAATACAAGTACCAAATTTTAGAAAAAAAAATATTTTTAGACACATGTAACCATAAGATCTTATAATGCGCTGGTTTGAAAAGATGTCGAAAATATTTCAAAATTTCCACCGTGCAAATTGCAAGATATTAGTGTTTGAATTAAGAAAAATCCTTTTTCTGTCCCTGCAAAAAAACAAGCAGTTGCATTCACAAGGTCACATTTGTATGAAAAATTGTCTAGAATGGTGGTTACTCTTTGGATTCATTTTTGAAGTCAAGTTGGCTATATGCTTGAAAATTTTCAGATCATTTAGAATTGTACAACATATAGTAAAAAAATAGTAAGCAGAAAGAAGTATATAATGATTTAAAACACTAAATTGTTAAGAAGTTAATTATAGAATTTAAAAATGTCAATCCTAATGGTATTAATGTTGTAATAAACACTCTACACCCAATGTTTTTATTTTTTTTCAAAAATATTGAAAAATGAATGAAATAAAGGACTTCAAAGTTTATTTTAAAGTAGAGATTCCATAACTACCCGCAGACTAAAACTCTTCATAATTTTCATCTCATTAATCAAAATGGAATGATTCAAAGCTTTCCATGTATCTGTAAATCTAGAGAACCAATTTCAAATTTTTATTTTTTTAAAAGTGATTTTTTAAGAATTTTTTGAGCTGCCCGTTGAGCATTGAAATTCACATATCATACAATAACTTTTTAACCATGCAGTCAAAAGTTATGAAAATTGTTGGACCTTCAATCTACTCTTTGGGAAAATGTTGTGTAAAAATTTCAAAGAAAAAAAATAAAAACTCTGCTCGCAATGAGCTGCCCAAAAATGCTATGTTCTCAAAAGAGTATATTCGGTTTTTTAGGGGTTAAAGATTCTAAGCATATTTTATATTTATATTTTATAATGTGCATTTAATATATATATTAAAGGTGGGTTTTCTAGAGTTTTTTTCTGAAGGTGAATTGACAATGGCAATAAAGGGTGGATATGATAGTACATATTTGGTATTGATATCAAAATTTTGGTACAAAATTAAAATAAATTGAGCGGCTTTCTATGCACGTTGAGTGAATAATAGGACTTTATGTACCTTAGTGTGCAAATACTCCTCTTGTAGACACTCATGAGACTTATATTTTATTATTTCTATAGAAATATTTTTGTTTTATGTATTTTTAAAATTATACAATATTCAACCTATTAGACTAAGATGCATTTAAATCTAAAATTATTAAAAATCAAATGTATGTGAGTATATGGAACAGTATTGTGTTGTAACAATCAATAGTATTGTTTCATATATAATAGTGTTAATTAGGGAATATTGTCTTCAAATTATTAGACTTGAGTGGTAGTTTAGAATCTTTTTCATCATGGGTGCCACATCCAACAGCTTTGGGTCATTGAATGTGTCTCTCACACAAAGATATGAGAATGAACAAGTTCATGTTTTTAGGCTAGGATTTGGAATTTGATGAAAAAATAGTTTTTGAGCAATGTAGTTTTCAATTATTAGGTGAAATGGTAGATTGCTTTTTATTATGGATTTACATGTCAGAATTAGGGAGTAGGAAGTTGATAAAACAGATGAAAGAGTTATTTATAAAACCAAGGTGTAAATGGCAACAAGCATAGTGCAAATAAAAAGGATATAGGAAGCAACTGAAAAATACTGGATGACAATGGAAGTGACGTGAGCTTGGACATGAGGCGACATCAGAAAAGACTTGGGTGACAAAATGACATGAGGTGGTATTCAAAAGGATATAGGGTACCTCAAAAAAAATATGTGGCAATGAAAAGGATGCGGGTGGCATTAGAGAGGACATAGACAAGACGATGGGACTTCCATCAATTGCATGCACACATGTGGTGACCATATGTAGTCCTCAATCATACATTCAAGCGCTTATTAATGCCGCATGCAAAGCACCATATTTTTTATTATCACATTTGTATGTAATTTTTGTAGAATAATGAAATGTAACAAATTAACAATGAGAATATAGAACAAGTTTTGAATTTGGGTATCGGGATTAGTTTACAAAGTTTGTTGAGGGAATATAGATATGGTATTAGACACTTTAAAGTTTTGAATGTATACAAGTAACCTAGTAATTTACATAATGTGAAAATAGATAATATAGAGAAAGATGGAACACTTTAACATTGATAATTTTTCAAGTGCCCATAGGGGAATGCAAAAAAATACTTGCTGATTTTATTGCATTCAAGGGAAATACTTGAAGTCCTATAGCATTTTAAAATAAAAAATAAAAAAATGAACAAAGTTCTAAAACCTACATATTTTTCCAAATTTATGTACAAAATAATCTCCAAATGTACAGACATTGCGTGTGTATGTTATCAGTAAGTTAGAAATCGTAGTTTATATTGTCATTGCGTGTGTTTAAATGTTGAATTGCAAGAAGAACCATGTTCATGTTAGATTGATTATGCATTGTGTTCGTTGAACCAAAACCATATAGAAATTAAACTTGAACCTAATCAAAGTTTTATCTATCAAAGTGCGTCCTTTGGATCAAACTAATATACTATTAAGAAATAGAAATCTTAATTGGGCTATTTCTTTATTCATCAAAATAGCAAACCATTTCTAAAAAATATGAAAAATATTTCTTAAATTTTAAAAAGTCATCACACGCCTTATTTAGAAATTTTGAGTCTTTGGGAGTTATAACACAAAAAATATAATAAAAATTTCAATTGCTTGAGGCATGTGTTAGAATATAATTTCAAGTTTTGTTTCAAGCACCCTATATCAATTGGTTAGCCTTGCCCATCTTCTTTCAAATCAAGGTGTTCAAGCAAGTTGGCAAATCAATTTATAAATGCCTAAAGGATAATTGTCCACAATTGGAAACTTGGATAGGTTACTATGAAGTCAAATTTCAATGGATTTTTTTGAAATTTTGACACAAGGTGTGGCCACATGCACCTCCTTTATCAAAGTCAATTTTTTTTGAGGATTTGGTGTTCAAATCAAAAGTTTGGTTGCCATGAACTTTGTGAGCAGCTTAGTAGCTTTGGATAGCATGTTCAAAACTCCTCTTCTACTTTTGAAATTTTGGCAGCTATGTAACTATTATGATGTTGTATGCAAATGTAAAAAAACAAACCATGTGTAGATCAAAAATCTCACTTAAGCCCTAAAGGACCGAGGCCCTTTTTTTTGCCAAAAAACACTCAAAACTGCCATTTCTATAGCAAAAATTAAAAAAAAATTTAAAATGTTTTTTTTTTTCACATCTAACCATAGGATCTTATACATAACTAGTATGAGAGTGTGTGGAAAAAATTTCATAACTTTTGACCGCACAGATTGCAAGATATCTGCGTTTAAAGTGAAAAAAACAAATTTTTCAGTACATTGCGGGACGAGATTTTTTGACTTTGAACATTTTTAACTTAGAATTTTTGCACTATAGAGTTTTGGGCTTTAAATCGTTATAGTGGAGAATTGAATTGAGAATCTAGGGGGAAAAAAAAGAATGAAAAAACTTAATTATCATTCTTTAAAAAATTGTTAAGTAGAAGTAGTTACGAGATAGAAGGAAAATCTAAAATATTCATATATTTTAGATGGAATTAAAATGCACTTATCCAAATGGTCAGATTGTTCTAGCAAGTAAACTTAACCATGCAAAAAAAAATTTTGAAAAATTTGAAAAATTGCATTTAGAAATGAATCCTACAAGTTAATTCTTTCAAAAAGATGCTCTAATTGCCCAAAAAACAAGAATGTCCATAACTTTCTCATAACAAATCCAAATGAAATGAATTAAAGCTTTCCAAATAGACAAAAATATAATCTATGAGAAAAAAAATAAAAAATAAAAAAATTCAAAATTTTGTCCATTTTTTTTTGCTGCCTGAGCTGCCTGCCGTCCCTTGTTTTGAGCTTATTTGGTCACAACTTTTTTTCCCGTGCATTGATTTTGAAAAAAATTATATTCCCACAAAGCTTATCAGTTTTTTTGTCTTCAAAAAAGTTTCAAAAATCACGACAAAATTTCAGCCCGTAGGTACCTGCTCAAAATCCCAAATGTTCGCCGAACCGACAATGGTCCTTTAGGGGTTAAGGAGGAGTTAAAGTTTCAGAAATTTTCTCCACATATTCCCATGGTAGTCTAATACAAATGTATATGGTTAAACTTTTATTTAAGTGAAGAAAAAACACATCAAATAGAAAATTATTTCAAAAAATTTGAAAATTTCACTATGTATGTATATTACAATGACAAACACCATAGTGTAAACTCAATTTCCGTTTCATTCTATAAATAGAAAATAATAGACATTGAAAACACATCCAAATTTCAAATTTCAATAAAATATTCAACATTAGGAATCTTTTCAAAACTCAAATTGGAGTAGAAACTAGAGTAGGTAACCTTCATTTTGTTAGTTGGACTCAAATTCCAAAAATATCCTTTTTGTGGAGAAATTTCAGATTTAGAGCAAGAAGCAACAACTTTCCAAAATACACTAAAACAACATATTTTTGTGATCCGTTTTTTTACTAACTTCTCATTTACATGTAGACAAACACTCGAAAGGCTACAAACTGAATTGGATTCTCTTCATAACCCAACATGAAAAATCTAAAAGAAAAAACCGGATGAAAAAACTCTTTCAAAAGCTTTCTGGTTCATTTGTTTGTCATCCGGAAGCCACAGATTGGCGCCGGCGGCGTTGGGGGGGTAATTAAGAGGTAACCTTTTTTTCTAACCTGGCCCTTTGATGCAATCAAGGTCAACAATTTACTGTACATTTGTCCAAGGACATATTAAGCCCAAATGTGCTGAAACTCCCCCCCCTGAGAGACTGGTCACCTAAATTAAGTTACGCCCCGAGATGCCCAATGCTAATAGTCCCCAACTGATGCAGTCTGGCAAGTTCCATCAGCCTTCCGTCTGTTCCGAGAAGATCGCCCCCATTAAGTGCATTGTGAGCTGGCCGTGGCAAGCTCCGTCCGTCCGTCCGTCCGTCTGCCGCTGCCGGCCTGGCTGCTGCGACGCAGACTGGACGTTATCCACATCATGAAAACTCCGTCACTTGGCTGAGCTGGGGCCAGGACAAGCTAAGCTCACTGAGTCAGGCAGGCAATCCATCCCAGACGGACGGCTCTTTCATGGACTCCTTTTGCCGTATGACGGATTAATACAAGTTTGGACCCTCCCATCAAGAAGCCACAGCCGTCGGATTGGGTCGGATTGGGTCGGATTGGGTAGGGAAAAATTCAACACACGCACCTGAGCCGGTGATCAAGTTTTTTCTTGGAAAACGTGAGCCGTCGATGTTGAAGTGGAAAAATTTGGACACCCCTTCTTCTGTCATGATCAATTTTGATAGGAATACTTATATATATACAATTACTATATAGATACAATTACAAATTACAAACAAAAATATTCAAAAATACGGACATGAAAATATGGAAATATAGATATAGAATATGAATATGAAAAATGTATGTATTGTATGTATATGTATACTTCCCATATATCCCATATTGAATGCAATTCCATCAACAATCCAAAAAATACAAGTATAGAGAGTGGGAAGGGGGGGGGGGGGGGGGGTCATTTAATTTTAATTTGATTTTGGGCTAAGTTTTGGGCTCATTGTCATTGTGTGACAGTCTCTTGCAACAATGAGCTCAAAAGAAGCAAGAACTACCTTACAAGGAATTGCTTTAGAGCTCACAACTATAGGAAGTTAACCCCTAAAGTTTCATGACTATATAATCACCAAAAACGCTCCAAAACTGCCATTTCTAATACAACTACCAAATTTTTGGGAAAAAACAATTTTTGACACATGTAACCGTAGGATATTATAGTATAATGTTTTGAAAACATGTGGTAAAATTTTCAGAAAATTCCACTGTGTGGATCATAAGATATAAGCATTCATAGTCTTGAAAACCATTTTTTCAATCCTGCGAAAAAACGGGCAGCTACGCTTTGCAAGCTCACTTTTCAGTGAAAAAATGTCGATAAAGGTGGTGCTTCTTTGAATTCAGTTTCCTGAACAAGTTGTCTATATGCTTGAAAAATTTCACATCATTTAAAATTGTACAATATATAGGAAAAAAATAGTAAGTAGAAAGAACTGGAAAATGATTCAAAATACTAAATTGTTAAAAATTTAATCATGGAATTTAAAAATGCCAATCCCAACGGTTGTAACGTTGTAATCATCAATCTACATCCTAGGATTTTTTTTCCCAAAAATATTGAAAATTGAGTTAAATAAACAACTTTAAAGTTTTTTTTAGACTAGACAATCCATAACTACCCGCAAACCAAAAACCCTTGTAACTTTGACTCATTGATTGAAATGGAATGACTCAAAGCTTTTTAAGTATACATAAATGGAAAGAACCAATTTCCAAAAAAAAATCCGGAAAAAATGATTTTTTTTATCTGCCCAAACTGCCCAGTTACGAAAAAAAGTAACATATTAGGTCACAACTTTTGACTTGTATTTTGAAATGTCATAAAACTTGGTACAAATGAAGATATTCCTTGCCCCCACCTTCTATTAAAATTTCAGCCTCAAATATGGATATCTCTAGTCACACGTACTTGCCCAAAATTTCTATATGGCCAAAAAACGCATGTTGGTCCTTTAGGGGTTAAAGGGGTCATTTGAAGTCTGTAATTTTATTCATGGGGAAACATTGGAATTTTCAATTTGCCACCAATGATAAAAATTTGGAAATTTGGAATTCAAACTTTGGAATTAGAAGCCCCAAATTAACTAGGAGAGGTGAAGAATATAATAGGAGAGGTAAGTGAAGAATGCTTGATACTAAGCAACTACAAAATAGAGGTAATTTTTTATAGTTACCTTTGATTGGGGGACTTTAAATGACTACTTTAAAGTCCTACAAGACAACCACTTGCATTCACATCCATAGGAAAGGTTTTGAATATAGTACAATTTCCATCGCAAGGGTTGTCCCCTAATTAATTCTATAATGACATTGTAGACCAAAGTAGTATAATGGATGATTTCATTATGGTCCAAACGTCCAATGGATGACTTCACTATTGGTTGTAGAGACAAAAAATGCACGTGATGGTTCAATAATTGGGTAATTTTGGTGACTACTTTTATCATGGAGGGTTGCATTCTTCTAGGAATAATTAGGATGGCAAGGTTATTGGAAACAAATTGCCACTAACCATGCACAAGGCTCAATAGTTTAGTTTGCTCTTCTTCTTCTTTTTGTCAGAGTTACCCATTAATTCAATTTAAATAGGACATAACATTCTTAACCTTATGTAGGGACCCCTTGACCTTCTAAACAAGTAGGGCACCCTCAACAATAAAATAATTAGAAAGCAATATATTATCTGGGAAAGACAACATTAGAAAAGTTGGTCCAATTTATTTTTATGCCATTTTGATAATAAAGGCCATTTCAGTGTCATTTTTCCAATCACTTTGATATTGAGTTAGTATTGAGGTTGGCACTAAATTATCTTAATAGCATTTCAATGCACCATATTCACATGCCTCAAAGTTCCTAAAAGCAGGTAGGCTAACACAAACCTTAATATGACCACTGAAAGGTATCCCAAGAAAGGGGTCTCCTTCTTCCCTAGAATTGAAGGGGATATAAATCACTCTCATAAATTATAGGAATATAGAAAAATCTAGAAGAATGAACACGTGCTGTGGACATAGTGAACCTTTTGGATTCTATACATTCATCATTGTTTAGCTAGTATTTTTCACAACAATATAGCGTGTGAATTCAAATTTGTCATGTTTTCATCACTTTGCAAGGATTGTTGGTTTCAATTCTTCACTAATGTTTTTGACACCGCATCCATTGGAAGCCCCTTCCAATGGTCTTTAAATATACATGCCCCTCATATGAAATATATTACAAATTTATTCAAGTTGGTCAATAATGTGGAAGTATCTTGAAAATGATAGTGATAATCTTGTATGCCCATTAGCAAATACATATTAACTTCCAACTATGTTGATTGACCCTCCTAATATTTTCTTCAAATATCCAAAACAATGTTTTCTATTCATTTGTATGGTTGGATTTCCAAATACAAATTTTTTTACTTACAATAAGTTGGCCATTTTTGCAAAATTGACTTTGTCAAGACTTATGTAACAGCAATGGTCTTTAAAAAGTTAATAAACAAGGTCTACTTAGTTTATTTAGGAGCAAGTTGTATTATTTTTGACATAACAAGGAAAATAAATAAACTATTGATTTGTGGTCCATTTATTTTCAACTATTTTTTAATTCAAATCCATTATACTTTAATTTTGAATTATCATCTTTGTGCCACCTCTTCAAACTCATCTTCCAAGGCCTTTGATGTGTTTGTATTGTTTGAGTGCATTGTAAATATCCATGTGTCGTCAATATTCTATACACATATTCTAATATAGTATACATATTTTGTATTCCATATCAGTATTTCGGTCTGTACATCATAACTTATTAATATTTTGTATATAATATCTACATGTATTTGTATATAGTATTCCATATCAATATTAGATAATCGTACCAATATAAGTATCTACATCAATGGGTTTTTTTAAGATTGACAACAAGGGATGGGCATTCAAAATTTTTCCCTTCCAGATCAATGGCTAAGGTTCAAAGCTATAGAGGTTTTCCAAAAAACATCACCAATGGTTTGGAATTTTCAATAGGTCAATTTTCCTCCTTTTAGATTGACAGTTGTAGATTTTTGATGAGCAATCAGACCAAGCACAAGACTCTGTGCATCTTTTCATTACATTGTGGCCTTTTTTTACATCTTCCTTCCAAATGTTCATTTTCTTGGTCACCAAGCATTGCAACACTAGCTAGGATGGCCAAACATAAACAACAAGCATGGATATAATTGAGGTAAATGTTCCACTTCAATAAATCTTTCACTCAAGAGGAGTTTCGGGCCTCCTAAGAGACTGCAAGTTTCCGGACTGTGGGAATCCTGCAGGAATGCTGGGACGTTGCCAAACGGCCAGGCTGACGTAGCCACGCAACTACCATGTCATTTTTGAAAAAAAAAAATTATATATTTTTTGGATTAAAATGATATTTTGGTAAAAATTTTTTTTGGTTAAAATGATATTTGGGTAATTTTTTTATTTTTGTTTTTATTTTTTAAAAACAAACAAAACTGGCACGCTCGTACCGTTGTTCCTTGAATCTAGGTAGACTGGAAAACGGGCTTGAAACAGTCTTCCAAGGCCCCTAAAACTTCTCTAATGAATAGAATTGTGCTTCAAAGTTATATTGATGAAGATATCTATGAAAATATGTTGGATTGATTTACTACCCATTTTAAAGTATCTAGAAGTAGGCAATTCATTTTAATTAATCATCACCCTTCTAAAATAAATGAAAAGAAAAAATTTTAGAGACATATTTAGAGATGAATATGTATATTATTACAATTACAAAGAGAGTATGTATATTATTACAATTACAAAGAGAGAGAGAGAGAGTAAAGACATGACACCCCATTACGGGCAGTTTCCTGCAGTTCCAAGATTCGTGACAAGCAGAGCACACAGATAAGTACGTGAACTTTCATGAAAGTACTGTTGCGATCAAAACTTGGGGGATTTTCATAGTATACAGCCGAGAGGAGGGTGGGTACAGTATAGATCATAGCTATATGAAGCTACTCAACTGAGTACCTTAAAATTTTTCCAAAGCTAAAACTGGAAATCTCATGAGATCCCATGCACAACAGAGTTAGAAGGCAGTAGGTGTGAACCTCACAGCGTACTCATGTAACCAAGTAATCGTAATGTAACGTAAGAATATGAGGAGTTTTTTGAAGAATAAAAATCCCAGCACCTGTGACCAGCGAAACAATGCGATGCGACTGCCCTTAACTCTCTACAAGTGTGAGTATGAGTGAACAGGGTGTAGATGTAGTAAAAAGGTTAGTGATTCCGCCATTCGATTGTGCCGAAATATGGAGGGAATGTTCCTCACCTCCACCCATGCCACAATTCGAACAAAGTGTTAGAACCGTGACGTATGCAAGGTGTCTGCAGAACATTCCCGTTGTTATCCGTGTCACCAAGTTGCAGCATAAACGAATAGCAAAAAACTCAAGAAACTCGGAGTCCTGTACAAGTGTTCAGTATAAGCAAAAACAACTCTATTTCCAAGAACCTGTTTTCCATCGTTCTCTATGGTACCACATAGTATTGAGAATGAGTTTGGGAGGGTCCACTTGCACTTCTCGGCGGATCAGCCACACTCCCTCCACGCAAGTGCAACAAAATGAAATCGCAGCTCTAGGAACAACGAACCAGTCACGTTGTGAGCTCAAATACAGCAAAGTTTGCTTTTGGTGGAGCCGCCCCTGCTTTGGTGCCATCACATCAGTGCTTTCCAAGCATGGAGCCGTCATTCTTGTAGGCCGGACCACTTTTCATTTGTTGCATGTTAACTCTTGCCGTAATGCAGGTAGGTGACTGTGCAAATTTTGGCAGTTGAGGAGTTAATGTGGAGAGCCACAGCATAAAATGGAGGCTTCTGTAAAAGAGCCGATTATTATGCGGGCTAGGAGGAATACTTTCTCATGAATACACATGATTCAAATCCATTGGTAGATCCCATGATTATTGAGTTCTAATGTATAATTAGAATACAAACAATACAAGCACCGAGATAATTTCTAAGTATGGATTGACGAGAACGATGTAAAATGAAAAATCATAACCTCGATGAAAAATCATAATATTGATGAAAAATGTTCACTTTGTTCCAAAATGGAACGGAACCCGAGAGAGAGAGGGAGGGAGAGAGAGAGAGAGAACCCACCAACCACCCCTGGTAGCAGTGCTCTGTTTATAAAAGAATGAGACCTGGTATGCCGTCACTCTCTGAACAGAGGTGCGTACCAGGCTCAAACTTTGAATGTGTGATTTACACATTGTGATGTCATCTCCCCTCGTTAAAGAGAAACTTGTGCCCTATTTCTACAAGCATGCGTTATAATTGGCATTCCCAGTATCATAAAGATGAGTATGGTATATGGGTACCAATTGATCTCCATTAACATTGGTTGATGAGTCGGATAATGGTGTCAATGTTGACTTTGGAAGCAGGGAAAGTTCCTGTTGTCAGCCATTCCGTGACCTTTTTGCAAAGTCGATGCACCTGGAAGCCATTGCTTCTAAGTGTCTGAAATAAGAGAGAGATTTCCTGTACTGCTGCATTGGTAGTGTTTGAAATATACAAGATCGGCATCACTTGTGAAATGATGATACTATATGACTGTCTAACAGGTCTGTTAGACTGAAATTTGATAAATTGAGTGTATTTAAAAGGGAGATTCCTCCTCTTGTCAAATTTTCTCAATGTGAAGTTTTGGGGTTGATGAGGCACTAGATCAAATTGGACATTCATAAAATGAGCAGAAATGCCCCGGGTAGGGTCATTGGCTGCATAAGAGCTCACTTCAGTTTTGATTCGAGGAATTCTAGTGGATAAATCCAGAATGGATTCTCGGGGGTCCGGGGTTGTTGAGGTGATAGAAAATCCATTGGATTACCTATATTTAGCCAGCAAATATCGTCAATATACCGAAAGGCATATTGAAATTTATTTAACAAGTCTTTGCGTCCCAAGGACGCCAATTGTTGTATGAAACGCACCTCATATGACATGAGATAAACATTGCACCACAATGGTGAACATGAGAATCCCATCGGGATACCACAAGTCTGTTTCCATACCCTATCCCCGAGGGATACGAAATAGTTGTTCATCAACCAGGTATGTAAAGCGAGTAAACGATCCAATTGCATTGGGATCCAATCATCTGCAATGGGTCGTGATGTGCCCCAACTAGCCATCATCGGAGTTCCATCTGGCGATATCTTCACCCAAAGTTTAGTTTCAGTTTTTGGGTGTAGTAATGCTGCTTCCTAGAAGCCAATGTGCAACATAAATTGCAACGCGTCAGGCAGGTTATCTGGACCTGTGAGCGGGATTGACTCATAGCATTTAGAAACATCTGCAACGTAGATATTGTGTAAATATTTTGGTAAGTTCAAGGTAACTTGTAACACAGAGTCAACAATCCAGAATGAGGATGTGTGAGCAGCAAGAAAATAGAAATAACCATTATCTTTCTTTCTTGCCCACGACTTAAAGGACTCAAGAACTACCACAGTGGTGATCGTGAGTAGAGTCGCAATGTTACTATAGACCGTGTGGAAAGCATTTGTAAGCCACCTGTAGGTATGCTTATGTTGTTTGTATGTCGCCATTAAAAATGGTAAGGAATTGAAAAGCGGAGGAAACTCCGGTAGTAATTCCAGAAGTTCGTGTTTGACCTGATCAAAAATTGCTGTTGGTAGGCTCCATCGAGTATTAGTCATGCACGGAGTAAAATCCGGTCCCATGAGCCTCTGGTAAGCTTGTAATCGAATGTGTCGAATGCATAGAAAACATGCATTATTGGTTGCCTTGTCTAGCCCAGAGATATATAAGCGTGATAATAACCATTGCAACTCATTGTTAACTGCTGGAATGTTAAAGAGCTCAGGGCCTGATTCTTTAAAACCGTACTTGTTAGTACGAGCAGCGGCACGTAGTTTTTCCAGGCACAATTGCCGCAGGAAACTGAGGGCTATTTCCAGGTCCAGATGGAGATCCTGGAGGTTCAACATGGCATGAAGCCTGGTGAATGCATCTGCTGTCACGTCTAGAACCTCACGGAAGTTTGTGGGTCTTAAAGGAATGTGATTCAAGCCTTGTGTGAGAGCAGAACGTAGGCGAGGGTTTTGAACAATATGAAGGTCCATCAAACGAACATGGTGATAGGGTTTACAAAAGTCAGAGCTTTCATTGAAGGTCAATGGATCCAGGAAGGGTCAAAATCTTGTAACAGATGAGCATGCACATGAAGCATTCAAATCAAGTAGATCAAAAAATGTGAATTGTTTGAAAACTGAAGAGGGTTTATTAAACCTTAGTGGCAAGATCATGATCATAGGACCACGAGAAGGCTATAAGCTCAAGAGAAACATTCTCCGAAAGTCCAAAATGACAAAAAACTTCACTGAAAATTTGCTGTAAATTGAGCCATTCCAACGCCCTGCTGCAGTAGTAGATGTGTAAGTAACGCACTCCAAGTTTCTCCGAAAGTCGTTGTAGCTTTATCCTTCCGTAAGCATCCTTGACAAGGAATCTGTTGGGTTGTCCTGCACAGAGGAAGCAACATGTCTTCAACGATCAATTACGTCCCAATTCAGTGATTTGCCCTTCATGGTGGATCGATCAGCGCGCGGAGCCGAGCGACTAGAGGACGTCTCGTGGCGTGAAGAGTTTGGGGACCGGGTGGTGGAAACAGAGTAACTGGGAGATGGACCCTGGGAGCGTGAGTACACCGGATCTGGTGACTGTGCCGGGGTCAATTGGCGGAATGCTGGTGAGTTGCGATTGGAAGGATTCAAGAAGACAAAAGCTTCGTTGGGTCCGGGACTGTTGTTGATGCGAGCAGGTGGCATCTGCATGATAGCCCGAGGAGGTGGTGTATCGCGGTTGGTCGGGCGGAACTTGCGGTTGTAACCACCGCGACCTCCACGAGCACCTCTATGACTTCCCCTTCCACGTGAATCTCGAGCTGGAAACCTCGTCAAGGAAGAATCAGGGCTTGCGTTGCAGTTAATCATCCCACGTGGACGTTTTCCACTAGCACTAGGACTAGGAGTCCCTGGATTAGAGACAGTGAAGTTAGGAGGCTTGAGAAGCCGTTCAATTTTCCTGATTCCAAGACCATCTGTGTGGTTTGCAAGTAGTCGAGCGTTCGGGTCCACAGCAAGTTCCAAGGAAGCTTCGACCATAAGATCTCGAGCATAATTGAAGGCCACTTGGTGACGTACAACAACACGTGCAGCTTCCGAAATCCATGTGAGGAATGCTACGAATTTGGAAGCCAGAGTTGGAAAATCCGCATCAGGAAAGAAGATTCCCAGGTTATTGACCATGAACCAAGTTGCATAGTCAAACCACATGATGTCACCACGACAACCAGATCTGTTGTCTTTAGGGCATAGACAGCGAAGATAAGGACGTTGAACGTTCCATAGGGAGGATGTGAACTTGTCACCTCTCCCGTACCCAGTCAAAATGTCTTGCTTGGTATGAATCTTCAGTTCCCTATTGTGGCATTTTTGTTGATCATAGAGCATCAGTGGAAAACTCTGTGGGATGTCTTGAGCCTCTTTCAACAGGCAAGTGTTGTGAACCACATTCGACTTTAACATCTCAACCTCGTTGGCACCAAGATTGGCCCAGGTTTTCCACATGTTGATCGAAATAGGTGCTAGTAGGTTAATGTTGGGAAGTTTCCAGCAGCGGTGTGTTTTAAGCGCAACATCGCACTCCACAGTTCTTGCCAGTGTAAATGGTACGACCGGTTCCTTGCCTGACGTGACCAGCATCGCCTGATCGATTTCCTCTTGTGATGTGAGAATCGAAGAAGTGAAGTCCTCCAAAGCAGCTCTTTGTGCTTCCAGGATGAGAATTCCACCCAAAAGCGGGTGAGGCACCGGGGTTTCAGTATCAGCAAGTGCAGAGGCATTTGTAGATGATTCGTGTGGGTTGGGTCTCTGTAGTGCAGCTTCTACCACCTTAGCATTTAGGTTGGCAAGTTCCAACTCTTCAGCCTCGGAGTCAAGTATCGTAGCCAAGTCCGCTTGCGCCAATTTGAGTTGCTCCAGGGCTTTGTCAACGTCTTTCTTGATAGCTAGTGCAAGGATCAGAGTCCATTGCGATAGATCAAGAGTGGTAAGCAGCAAAGGGGCGTGCTCACCTTCGCCATCGACATCAAGAAGTGCTGCCTGATCGTGTTGGACTACATACTCGTGGATCTGAGGAGCGTTGATCGACGCCAAGGTGGCTTGAACTGCAAGAGACGGGGCCGGGAGGGGATCATCGTAGCCTGCCGTGACCAAGTCCGATGCCCATTGCGACGGATCAGTGCTCGACTTGCTTGGAGTGGAAGACTGAGCCTACCATCACATAATTCAAGAAATCGTAACAAACTGGAAGAGGCTCACCACCTCTACGTGAATAATTAGCAGAGAGAGAGTGAAGACATGACACCCCATTACGGGCAGTTTCCTGCAGTTCCAGGATTCGTGACAGGCAGAGCACACAGATAAGTACGTGAACTTTCATGAAAGTACTGTTGTGATCAAAACTTGGGGGATTTTCATAGTATACAGCCGAGAGGAGGGTGGGTACAGTATAGATCATAGCTATATGAAGCTACTCAACTGAGTACCTTAAAATTTTTCCAAAGCTAAAACTGGAAATCTCACGAGATCCCATGCACAACAGAGTTAGAAGGCAGTAGGTGTGAACCTCACAGCGTACTCATGTAACCAAGTAACCGTAATGTAACGTAAGAATATGAGGAGTTTTTTGAAGAATAAAAATCCCAGCACCTGTGACCAGCGAAACAATGCGATGCGACTGCCCTTAACTCTCTACAAGTGTGAGTATGAGTGAACAGGGTGTAGATGTAGTAAAATGGTTAGTGATTCCACCATTCGATTGTGCCGAAATATGGAGGGAATGTTCCTCACCTGCACCCATGCCACAATTCGAACAAAGTGTTAGAACCGTGACGTATGCAAGGTGTCTGCAGAACATTCCCGTTGTTATCCGTGTCACCAAGTTGCAGCATAAACGAATAGCAAAAAACTCAAGAAACTCGGAGTCCTGTACAAGTGTTCAGTATAAGCAAAAACAACTCTGTTTCCAAGAACCTGTTTTCCATCGTTCTCTATGGTACCACATAGTATTGAGAATGAGTTTGGGAGGGTCCACTTGCACTTCTCGGCGGATCAGCCACACTCCCTCCACGCAGGTGCAACAAAATGAAATCGCGAGGGAGGGAGGGAGGGAGGGAGGGAGGGAGGGAGGGAGAGAGAGAGATGTCAAATAAATATACAAAGCAAATACATGTATGAAATCATTGTCCAAGTGAATTGGCATGTATTCAATGAAGGGACAAGAAAGAATTCTAAAAGAAGATTACTATTCAAAACACAATATGACTTTTCAAATACTTTTATTATCAATTATATATCATATTGACAAGATTGGATGTACACTAGATAGAATAGCATATTGTAATGTTTGTCTATCTTACAGAATCGAGATGTAGTTTATCCGACACCTATCATTGTCCAACAAAAAACTATGTCCAAAAAGTATTTTGAATCATTGTAGAGATTAAATTGAGAGTGGGACTTCGTGTAGGATAAATGGTAGAAAAGAATATTGTGAACTTATGCACTCTTTGTCCAATACATTACCTTCTTATCTTTATGAAAATCACTATACAACATTAACTTGCTTTTCAAATAACAATGTGTAGATTCAAACTCCTTCACATTCACCACACATGTAGATTTTGTTAGTGTTTGGCATCTTCCCTCTAGTTAAAAGTATGCGCACCTATAATTGTCACTAATTATAATTGAACATAGTTACTATTACATAAAATAGGTGGTTTTCACTAGATTATTTTGGTGCCTAGAAGGGGATTCCAACACACTTTAATTAGTATGTATTATTTGGACAACATATGAATAAGTTATAAATTTTCAAAGTATCATCTCCAAGTGTATCAAAATCCAACAATAGGCTTCTTTAGCCTTTCATTTTTGATGGTGTATATCTTGTGTTATCAATATCTAAGGAAAAGTGACGCTTTTTGGTCCGAACATCACCATTGTTAATAGATGTTTATACTTCAAAGACAACAAATGAACTCTTGTTTCGTCTTCGACTTAGTGTTTTTTTAACCCTTAAAAAGACATTTCAGGCCCCACGGGCATTTTAATAGTCAAATCTTGAATTTACACATAGTTCCTTGTTTTAAATATTTTAAAACTTAATTAAGAAAACATAGCTCCAGTAATCTACTTTTTTTTCTATATGAAATTTTTTCAAAATCATTAATATTGTAATTTTGTGACACTTTGAAAATTGCATTTGGAAGCTTATAATACACCATTTTTGAACTTTTTCTATTGAATTTCTCTCAATGTGAACCCAAGGAGTACGTCAATTACACCATAATGTTTTTCAATGTTATTTTAATTTTTCTTAGAAATTTCATACTATTTAAAGCATTTTTATAATTTTTATAATTTTTACAAAGAAATTTCCTATAAAAATCATATAAAATTCAATTTGAAGTTTCTAATTATGAAAAATAAATATTAAAAAATTTAGACATATATTACTACATGTGAAAAATATTAAAATATTGAAATGTGTGTTTTAATGTAGATATCTAATGAAGTTTGACCAAGCCCAAACATTAAAGTGTCTTTTTTAGGGTTAACCCCTAAGTGATTATGGGTGTCTTTCAATGCATCTGTACATATGGTGAGCGCAATGTACACAGCCTTGCATATGAATGATTTACTATCCGTTTAATTTTTATTTATTTTTTGCTGAATGCGCATTGAGGTCTTCTATCATACTATACACTTTCTGGCTACATCGGACATGTTGCTAATTTTGTAAATATTGTGAAGGTGTTTCTCCAATACATGTATTTCTTTAGAAATACACACTTTTGCATGTTTGACAGCATCTCATTTCAACAACAAGCATCGCAATCTTTTTCTAAAAATATATGAAAATCAATGACTATTGCACCTTTGATTTTGTAGTTTACATATTTGACCAATACTTCATGGAATTTGGCGAATACGGGTCGTGTTTGAATCCGAAGGACACAATGTGTTGTCGAAACCACTTAGGGGTTAACGCCCAATTGTCCAGAAGTCCGTCGCCCCCAGAATTCAATGTAAATGCCGCTCCTCCATCGGCCCTTATCACCTCATAGTTGTTTAAAAATTGAATTAAGATTAGATACTCAATATAAAAACTCTTGTAAAGAAACTTACTGATGCTGGTCCGTCCTATCCTGTGCAGGAGCTGGATTTTTTTTCCCTTTCAGTTTTTCTTTCCAGTTTTGTACAAAAGTATAAGCAAGTGCAAAGGACTGATCAGTTACTAGTAAGCTTCTTCAGTTGAAGAGGGAGGACAGACGACTTCCATTTCTGATAGACAGACCGAGAGGGTACTGTACTGCATACAATACTGGACAAAGGCTCAGTTCCCCATTTTTGAGAACCTACAGTAGCATGGTACCCAAGTGCAGTACATTTTTCATTTCTTTTTTAAAAGAAGAAAAAGTGCAGCACATTTTTCATTTTTTTTTTAAAAAGAAAAGAAAAAGTGCAGTACATTCGCATTCACAAATGGGAGACCTGCAGAGCGAACTTATATACAATAGATGGGGTACATACAGCGACTGAGACCCTAAACTTGCACAGCTGCCAGTCTTGAGCCCATAAACTTATTAGCATATAGGTAACATTGTCTTGCAGCTAGTCTACAAGTTCCTGCACAGTAATTAAGGGACAAGAGTGAGATTAAACTGCCCCACACAAATTTCTTGACATTTGACACTGTAGAATATAAATATATTTATTGTTATTGTACAAGAATACACTACTTTTGAATTATGTATGGTTGTAAGGTAGAAACACTTATACCCAACCGGGTCTCATACTTGACCTGTAGTATGTAACTATTTCCAACCAAGGGTAGAATAGATTTTCAACCAATGCTTGGAATGTGTTTTTTTCTCCTTTTCAAGGTTGGGACTAATAAGGTGATGACACGTGTCCCAAAGTAGTGAGCAAGAAAGTAGGAAGTAGTGTGTCGTAGCACAAGAAAGCACTAATCCTCCCTTTAGGTGTTAAAATAGTGTTAAACACTCTAGATGACTCGTGTGACGTTTCCAAAGGATTTCACTCGTAGTTTCCTCAACAAGACCGGAATAGGATACAAAAAACCAACCTAAGACAAAAGAATCCGGAATTGAAAACCAGGAACTGCACTTCCTGATCTTTATTCCCTAAACCTTCTCTCTTTTCAACTCATACAACTCCTCACATATAACCTTACTAACAAGAGTATAAATCCTGTAACTCTCCTTATCTTTATCAAGAACTTAGTATCCGATTTAAAGAATGCGGAACCAAAAAGAGTGTTGTTATCTTGTGCCTTTCCTAGATCCGGATCTAGTAAACAACATAACCAATTAATAGTTTAACCTTTGTATCAGAGGGGTCTGTTCTTTGGTTTCAGGAAGGGAACAAATACCCTAATCTTCACGAGATTAAAATGACTAAAGTTTCACTTAAAGGAAAATAACAAAAAGATACAGAACTGGAATGCAAGTTTTTCCTCACAACTGATCCAAGAATTAACCCAGACTAGCAGGTCACTCAAGAAACCCCTACCTTCTCCACATTACTACAACAATGGACCTATCCAAGCCAAATTTTTGAGGCAGAATTTGGTAACTAAATAACTAGGTGACCTCAACTATTTGCCCATCACTCACTTCCGGTTGTAGTAGGACCTCATCAACACTTCGATTAGCATGCGCCTGCCTCCCTACAAAGCATACCCAATCTAGAAGCGGCTATCCCTCACAGAAGCTCCACAAGAAACATCACTCAATCAAACTTCACTCCCAATACCTTTAGTTTTGCAACCAACTCACTTCAACTCCAAGAACCGGATCCAAATAGAATCTGGGGGACTCTTCCTTGCAATCCAACAACAGTAAACTAGCTACCAACACTAGATAATGGTTCAAGCATTACCGGCATACCAACCCAGAGTCGAGACTTTTCAGATCACTCTTAGGAAGTGGAAAATCTACATATATTTACCAAAATGCTGAAAATCACACAAAGAATACCCGGGGCTTCAAACCAGAGTCAGCCCCTGAATGCTAACCTCAAGGAACCCTAAAAGGCTCCAAGGAACAAAATCAGAGGAAAAAAAAATGATAGCTATCATTCCTTATCCTTCCCAACTGACTTCTTATCATACCAGCCAATCCGCAAAATGTGGATCTCAGATTCTAAAAACCCGGAAAGTGCAGTCTAGGTGCATGCAGCTGGCAAGTAGCTTTCTACCACTCAAAACTTGGGTTTTCACCTAATTGATCTAGGCCTATCCTAAGAAACTTCTAATTACTTCCTAGTCCGCTTTGGAGAATGTTCTTCATGCTTGGAGGTTCCCTTCGTAGGCGGTTGTTTCCTATTGGCAGACGGCTTAGCTGTCTTCTTCTCCTTGGTTGGAATATTCTCCTTTGAGCTTGAACGAGAAATGGTTGCCAAATTGGATTCGTCTTCCTCTTCCAAATCCGGTTAAGATTCAAACTCAGATCCGGATCCACTGTCTTCCTTTGCTGAGTGGCTGGGTAATTTGTCCTCCTCCGAATGGTAGCTCATTTAGCAATGACCTTCGCCTTTGTCGTGTTTGGCTTCTGCGGAGAAGGTTTAGAGCCCTTGCTCTGTGGCGTCTAAAACTTAGGTTCTGTCTTCCGGATTCTCCCCTTGGATCCAGATCCGTGTACAGATGCTTCCCCTCCTTCTGACTTCTACTTAGAAGGGTCTTTTGCAAGCGTCTTCTCTTCCTCTCTGTCCTTCAACTTCACAAATGTTGGAGGTTTCCCAGAACTCCAAAGCTGACCCGCTTGTTGCAGAGCATCCCGGATTTCATACATCAACTTCTCCATCACATTCAAATATTTAGCCAAAACCATTACGGATTTGACTGCTGCTTCCGGTCCGACCTTGTGGATTTTCGCGTCAAAACACTTGGCCTTATTCAACATGTCCCCAGAATGCCCTATAAAACTCCGGATCTTTCGAAGTGTCTCTTCAGACTTAGAAGAGAGTTTTTGCACTTCTTTACTTTCTTCCACACTCTTTTCTAACTTCCAATGGAGTGATTGGTTTTCAAGGGTCAGTTCCTTGAACTGGGTTTTCTACTTTTGGATATCTTTTTTTTGGATCAGACCTTCTATCGTTTCTATGAGCTCGGACACTTTCATCCCACCAAGCACCCCACAGACCTTCTTGATTGCCTCTCTCTCAGTGTCTAAATCCTCTTTGGTCTTCTTTAGGTCCTCAATAATCTTCTCTAGAGGATCCTCTCTCTGGACTTCTAAGCGTTCCTAGATAGTTGTAGAGGTGGAAGAGGAATGGATCAATAGAGGTTGCCTTGGTACCCTCCAAGGAGGCGACCATTTTTGCAACTATATCTCTCACAATACCTGCCCAAAACACCTTCCGCTCTCTACTCAATGCTCTGAAGATAGTGTTAGTCCACGTTACTATTATTTGGTTTGGTCTCTCCGAGTACAAAATGGGAATAAAAAACTCTAACACTCTCTTGTCCCTTGCGGCTTTACAATCTGCTATTGCGCAGCCATCCTTTGCATGAGGAGGATTGGAAAACTTACCCTCCGCGCATTTCTCTATCCAAGAGGCCAACCTTTCTCCAATGCGGGGAAAGTCATAAACCTTCTTCTACGTCTCAATGGTCCATTTGCCGAGAAAAGCCCAGGAGGTTTTGAAAAACTCATTCGACTGGTCCTTCAACAACTCTTGGATCATCTCCTTGTCCTTCAAATTCCAGGGTTGATGCAGAAATCCAGCGACCCCAATCTGGCCCCAATCTTCCTCCAATTGCCACCACTCTCCCTCATCCTTCGAAATAGCCGGATAGATGGTCTTGATTTTGAGCTGCGCAACCCCGCTACCCTCAGCTTTCACCATCGCCTTCCAAGGTGCTAACACTCCACTTGATCAATAACTCGCTCATTATCTATAAAAGAAAACTATGGAGGGCTTCCTGCCGAGCACCAACCCTCTTCCTCTCTGTCGGTTTCGGAAACGGAAATCTCTCTTTTCTATCCTAACTCCCTTGTGTGCTATCAGCTCTACTATTGGCGCTCCTGAGATAGGCCCAACTCAAAAGTGAAAATGAGAATGGGGGTTCTGACCCCTAGAACTTCTCTCAAAAGTTGAGCCCACCGGATTAGGGTAGTCGTTTTTCTCCTTCTTCCAAAAGATTTTGACCATTTAAACGGTCATCCCTAATCTCCGGTATGGTCAATGGATCTTATAGTCGCCCAACTGGCTTCCGGTAGGTGTTCCGGTACTCGCCGGTATGTTTTTATACCTGGCGCTGATATTTGGAGCAATCCCGGATCCAATTCGGTTCCGGTTTTCGATAAGAACCGGAAACATTGACTCCGCTTCTTAACCTAATTATCTATCTACCACTACTCCCATAGAAAAGAAACATTAATCTTGGTAAAACTTCTAGTTTACTCTTAGATAAAACAAATTTTTTTACCAATACTAACCCCTTCCTCTAATTTCCTATTTAACTAGACCTACTTTACTTTCCGGACTCCCACATAGTGAGCAGGTAATTATTCTTTGTATGATTGGAATTCAAAGACTCTAGAGTCTAGACATTGGCTATCGGCTCGGACCACTTTTTGGCTCCCCTAAAACATAATAATTTCAATTTTGAAAATAAAATTACTAAAAATTGCAATCCTCAAATTTCCTATCTTTCTACAGAGGGACAATATGCATCTCCTCATATTGCTCATCATGTGTCACAAAATCGCTTAAATGATTGGATATAGATGTTTCTACCTTAACCTCTAAAGTTCTAAAGTCATTTTTTGTCAAAAACCACTCAAAATTGTCATTTTTGTTGCATTCACCCAAGAATACAGAAAAAAAATATCATTTTTCTGGGAATCTAACCAAAGGATCTTGTACTTCACTTGTCAGAGATCATGTGGTAAGAATTTCATGAAGTTTGACCGTATAGATTGGAAGATATTAGCATTCAAAGTTGAAAAAGAAAGTTTTTTTAAACATTGGCCTACAATTTCAAATGACTTTGACCACCATTTGTGGAATTTTTTTGTACTATAGACTTTGAATTTAAATTTTTTAATATTGAATATGTGAGTTGAAAGTCTTCAAAATTAAAAAAAAAAAAAAAGCACTTGATTTTCATTCTTTAAAAATTTGTTAAGTAGAAGTAGGTCCAAGATTGAATAAAAAACTAAATCGTTGACAGCTCTTAGATGGGATTGAAATACAATAATTCCAATGGTGAGATTGTTTTAGCAAGCAATCACAACATTCTCAAAAAAAAAGTGTGCAAAATTGTGAAAATTGCATTCAGAAATGTAATCTACAAATTCTTTTAAAGAAGATGCTTAGATTGCCCAAAAAACAAGATTGTCCATAACTTTCTCCTTATTAGTCCAAATATAATGAATTAAAGCTTCACATGTAGGCAAAAATTAAAAAATTTAGAGAAAAAAAACATTAAAATTTATTTTGACTTTTTGCAAAAATATTTGTGCTACTCACCGAGTTTAGTTTGAGGCTTTTTGTGGAATAACTTTGCTCGCGGGCACCAATTGAAATAAAAATTATATTCCCACAAAACTAATCAGTTTTTCTATCTAATGGAAAAGTTTCAAAAAGTTTCACTAAAAATTGAGGTCAGAGGAACCTACCCAAAATCTGATTTGTCCCCGGAGGAGACAATGGGACTTTAGGGGTTAATTGGGACTCATGAACCTCCATGTGTACAAATGGAAATATTTGTAGAAATATTTGTTGACTTTAATGGCTTATAAAAGAACTTTCTTAGAAGAAGGCAACCTAATTGTTAAGGCAATCTAATTTCACTACTTTGTGTAGAATATTTTGTAGTTGTCATACTTTTGAAGCAATGTTCAAACAAATTTGGGATTTGCCTGAAATTTTCTTCTTTTTACAAGAATGGATTGGTTATTCTTTAGGTTGCATAGGTCTTGCCTTTTCAACTTCAAAATTTTCCGTTCCCCTAAATTTCTTCTAATGTCAATAAATTATTGGCAAGAATAGAACTTGGTATAACTCTTCATCATGTCAAGGCCAAGGATCCTTTCAACTCATCCAAGATGTGAGAATGAAAATGAAAAGGTTGCAAAAATAAATAAAAAGTTAGGGAACCATATTTCTCACCTTCTTTGAATAATTATGGGGCTACCTTTGCAATATCTAACGAAGATTTGTAAACAAATGCAAAATTTTAGAAGTATTCATCTACAAATCATTGCCAAAGTTTAATAGCAATCCTCTACAAATTAATGGCATCCACTAGTATGGAGTCAAAGTTTTTTTTCTTGTTCCTTCCATGGCCACTCACATCACATTATTCAAAGAACATATATGTGAGGTTGTTTGACATCTACTTACCATAACATTAATTAGACTATAAACCAAAAAAGAAAAGAAAAGAAAAGATCCTAAAGTTTATGCTGGAAATTTCAGTTGAAAGTATTGGAGAAGAAAAATACAAAAACAACAACTTGATTATCATTCTTTAAACAATTGTTAAGTAGAAGCAGGCACGAAATTGAAGGAAAAATTGAATCATTAATAGCTCTAAGATGGAACTTAAACACACTATTCCTACGGTGAGATTGTTCTAGCAAGTATACTAAAGCTAGTGGACCCTTTTTTTAATTATGAAAATTGAGTTCAATAACAAATCTAGATATTTCTATAAGTGCCCACAAAACAAGAAGTTCTATAAATTTCACATCAATAATCAAATAGAATGAATCAAAGCTTTCCATTTAGGCAAAAAGATAATATATGAGAAAAAGTAATTTTTTTTCAAGTTTTTGTGGACTTTTTTGGTTGCCCATCTCCCCTATGTTGAACTCATCATTGCATGATTTTTGCACCTGGTCTTTGATTGAAAAAAAATCATATTTCTTGAAAGCTAATGTGTTTTTCCATCTCAAGAAAATTTCAGAAAATCATGTCAAAAATTGAGGTAACATGAGCCTATCCAAAATCCATTATGTCCCGCGTAGCAACAAACAATGGGACTTTAGGGTCAATTGAGTTTTTTGAATTGAAATAATATACATGTATTAAAGGCTCAAATATCAAATCCCTAAATCATTTGGTCTAGTTAATTAATCACACTTCTTATTACCAAAATCACTACTAAAGTAATTTATTAATGCATGTGAATCAAAATTATATTTATATTTATCATTACCAATTACATATTCTATACAAACCAGCACTTTTTAAAGATACTATATTTTAAGGATAATAATAAGTAAAGATCTATAAAATTCACCTTTTAATACAAATATAGTAGCAAGACTTTACACATACTCCAAATTATGAAATGAGTACAACAATTATATCATACCTAGATTTGCGTGTAGATAAAATAGCACAATTAGTATACCAAAATTTCCACATGATTCATGATATAAAAGTTAAATAAAAAACAAAAAATTTAATATAAAAATGTACATCATATGACACCATATATTTTATCAGCCAACATAGCTTAACATATAGAAAACCAATAATTTTTAGTAACAAAATGGTAAACCACAAATACAATAAAGATGAATGAAATTATAATAAATTGCAAAAATATCTTAATTAAATTTTGAGATTACCAAATGAATCTCATGCAAATCACTCCAAAATTATAATTAATACCCTATACCAAAATCTATTGCAACTAACCCGACTAAGTATCACAAATTTATAATATAAAAAATGGTATAGAATATCCAATATACCAACCCTCATTACAAAAATTATATAGTATTACAACAATAGCACAAACAACAAATACTAAATTATCATCTACAATATATTAGTTATTATAGTGATAGATCATTCAAACTATTTACTTATACAACACCATGAGATGGAAAAAAAATATTGATTTTTAAATGTGTTACAAAAATAATAGACATACTCACTATACACTACAAATATTCAAATAAAAATATAAAATAAATGAACTTATAATTTCAGAAATTTTCCATTTTCATTATGCTTCATTGCGTACCAGATATGTTAAAATCTCCTATATTTGGTCCGAAATGACCTTAAACTACCATGGGTGACGGTTAGATGGTAGGGACTTTTGATGGAATCTATGAGGTTTCCGCTTCAACTCCCCATACTGACATTGCTTGCATGGAGGCTCTTTGTGCTAGCACACGAGGAGTTGTTGTTTGTCCCTCCACTTGTTCTTGACGAGGATTAGATCCATGATTTGCCATTGCTGTGTCAAGTCTATCCTAGCTGCAGCCCTTGAAGGCCGTATGTTTCAAAAAAATAATAAAACCCTCCTATATTTGCATTGAAAAGGAGTCATCACTCTAATAATAAATAATTGAAAGGAATCCAATTACCACAAGTTAAAACAAAACTACAAGGCATAAAGCATCAAATTTGAGAAATAAGGTGAACTACTTCACCATAGAGGAAAGACAAACTCAATATAGTTCTTTTTTCTTCACCTCTAAGTTCAAGCATATAGAAGATACAACTATGAGTGCTATAAGATTAACTTCTAAAGTCCCAAGGCCATTTTTTGTCAAAACCATTTAAAATTGCCATTTTCAATACAAGCAACCAAAAATTTTAAACATTTGTTTCTTCTGCATATGCAACCATAGTATATTGCACTAGACTAGTATAAAAATGTTTGATTTTTTTTCCAAGAACTTTGATCGTATTGATCATAAGATATGAGTGTTTAAAGTGATGAAAATGATTTTTTTGCTCCTAGTTTGACAAAATTAGAAAGCTTTGAATCCTCTTAATTAAATTTTTTCACATTGTATTGTAAATTATTGATAGCTCTACGATGGAACTGAAATATACTAATCCCAATGGTGAACTTGTTATGGAAAGCAAACTAAACCATGTACAATGTTTTTTTTCTTAATTATTAAAATTGAGCTAAAAAGTGGATTCAATATATTATTTTTTCAAGAATTTGCTAAGATTGCCTGCAAAACAAAAAACTTCATAATAGTTATCCAAATAGAATGAATAAAATCTTTCCATGTAGACAACATATTATATCTAAGAAATGAATTTTTTTTAAATTATTTCAACTTTTCAAGTTTTTTGTTGTTGCCTACCTTCACCTATATGGGGCAATTTGGAGCATAATTTTTGTTCTTAGGCACCATTTGAAATGAAAATTATATTTTCCAAAAGCTAATCAATCTTCCTAGCTTAAAAAAAAATCAAGAAATCTTGCTAGAAATTGAGATCATAGGTATTTGCACAAATCTTCAAAAGTCCCCCGAGGGAATTCTTGGGACATTTAAGGACTTCAAGATAGTCTAGAATCTCTTTTCTTTTCTTTGACTCCATCTTTGGTTATGTATAGAAACATTCATATAGTTAAAATCCTTGTTATATTTTAAAATAGTCTCAATTCCAGTGCACATCTTATCTAAACTAAGATATCTACTTTCCACTACAAAGATAATAACTCCAACCACTCTAAGTAGTTGGTGTCTGTTAACCTCTAAACGCCCCAGGGGACCAAATGTATCCCCGCATAGTTTCAAATTCAATTCAAAGTGTTGTAATTTCTGCATTTGATTTTCAAATTCAATAACTTATGGGAGTTTCTTTTCTCACTTCTAATTTGTACAGTTAATTTTTAGATCAATCCAAGATAAATAGATTCTTTTGTAAGCCAATCAAAGTTTACAAGCTCAATTTGAATTCACCAAATTGCATTTGAAGGCTACAAATTTGGGGGCTTGTATTTCCTTCCTCCAATTTTCATTTTCAATAAAAAAAATTGTTGGATTATATTCCCCTTGAAGTCTAGTTATTGTGGTAAGTTTTCTATGTCAATCCAAGCTGTTTTGAAAGTTTGGGAGCAATTTAAAGTTTAAAATCTTGACATTCTTGGATTACAATGAAGCTTGGCGGCTTGTTTTTTCTTCATATAGTGTCCGTTTCCAACAACTTTTTTGAAAAGTTGTGCACATTAGTCTCGTTTATGTCAATAAAATTTCATATCAATCCAAGAAATTATGAGTGATTGAGAAGCATTTTAGTAGAAGGAGGTTTAGCCATAGATGTTTTTTGCAACTTTTCTTGCTATTTTTTGACATTTCAAAGCCATTCTGTTGACTTAATGAGTCAATTGAATGATATCTTCTTTCACCAATGTATTTGTATGTTGGTTTTGAATCACTTTATAGTTTAAAGTGTTCTCATTTGAATACGTTTATAAATTGATTTCACCTCCAAATGTGTTGCTAGGAAAACTTCAACACAAAAACATTATAATCTTGCAATCTATATGGCCAAATGACTCCAAATTTGATTCATGTCATCTATAACATGTACACTACAAGATTGTACAATTGAGATCTCTATAACTTAGTGACATTTGGATCTATAACACTTCAAAACCAATGATGTTTTTGAACCCAAAAAGGCCTTGGGCTTTTAAGGGTTAAATTGATAATATAGTTAGTTGACAAAAATCCTATAAGTGATAATCTTGTCTTACAAATTAAATTTAGGCTAATTAAGACAAATTATAGGAGTTTGTAAGCTAGCAATTATTTGTGGGAAGAATTAATCCATAACAATGGATTGGTGAATTTTGTAATAGAAAGTAGTAGGAATTTTAGAACAATGTTATGGAATTTAATGGATTCAATTAGTTGATGAATGATGGAGAAATCCTAGGAGAAAATTTAGAATTTATAAACAAAAAAGGTGTTAAATAAAAAATGAAAAACTAGAAAAATTAGAAAATGGTGGAATTGGTAGAATTAGGGAACAAAATATTAAGACTAGGATATTAGCATTAGAAAGTGAACCAGGAATGGAGCTTTGAATGCAACTACAAAAACGAAGCTAACTAGGAAAATTTTGGGAAGATGCTAGGACACTAATATAGAGGTAGATACTCTTAAATAGTGGAAAATGCAATAAACCAGTGTGGGATATGCTAATGTAGGGTAAGGATGAGTTTATACTTAGATGGATGTAGAATGCCAAAGGGGTATTAGGGAAAAATTAGGGTTAAAAGAGACACTTTCTTTTTCTTTCATATATGTGTTTTATTGCCTTGGGAGTTTTGAAAATGAATCTTTTGAGTTTTGAAGCAATTATGGAGGTTATTTAGGTAAAGGATATGGTGTAGCAAATCCTTTGAGTAGGTTCTACATTCTTGTAGGAAAGAATCAAAAGAAATGATCATAATGGTTGAGGAGGGGATAGAATGAGGGCTGATTGGATGCATTAGAAGGTACGTGAGATTAGATTAGGATGTGCATTTGAAGGATCCAAAGTTTTTTCACCACAAGAATGACTTTGAGGTCTTCAAAGGTTCACATATACAAGACAACAATGAAACACAAACAAAAACTAGATAGTATATCTTTGCACATCCTAACTTGACAAAATAATTTTCTATCCCTCAATAACTATAGTACCATCAAGACGAATGCAATTTAAAGGATCATAATTTAAAGTCTAATCCTAAACAGATGAAGGTCTCATTCACAAATATAAAGTGTGAACAAAAGTAATTGGTTTGGATTCAACCAAAAGCAATTTTGCCCTTGCACCGCTAAAAATATGAAATGAAAGCTTATAATGGATCAAAGTCGTGAGCACTTAATTGCAACAAAAATAATGAAAAGTAGAGATGATTAATGTAAGTCATCCATCAAATGTCCCATGTTGCAATATTAACCCCTAAAAGCCCTTTGTCCCTTCGAGGGACAAATGCGTTTTTGGGCAGGTACCTACGGGCTGAAATTTTTCTCCTGATTTTTTGAAACTTTTTTGGAAGGTAGGAAAATTGATTAGCTTCATGGGAATATAATTTTTTCACAATCGGTGCCTGGGAACAAAAGTTATGACCAAATAAACTCAAAACAGGGGACAGCAGACAGCAAAAAAAATTTGCACCTTTTTTTTTTTTTTGTATTTTTTTTCTCATAGATTATATTTTTGTCTATCTAAAAAGCTTTGATTCATTTCATTTGGATTTGTTATGAAAAAGTTATGGACATTCTTGTTTTTTGGGCAATGAGAGCATCTTTTTGAAAGAATTAACTTGTAGGATTCATTTCTAAATGCAATTTTCAAATTTTTCAAATTTTTTTTTTTCATGGTTAAGTTTACTTGCTAGAACAATCTCACCATTTGGATAAGTGCATTTTAATTCCATCTAAAATATATGAATATAAAAGATTTTCCTTCTATCTCGTACCTACTTCTATTTAACAATTTTTTCAATAATGAAAATTAAGTGTTTTTGAATTTCTTTTTTTTGGGTAGATTTTCAAATCAATTCTCCACTATAAACATTTAAAGCTCAGATTTTTGTAGTGTAAAAATTTTAAGTTAAAAATGTACAAAGTCAAAAAATCCAGTCCCACAATGTGCTGAAATTTTTATTTTTTTCACTTTAAACGTAGATATCTTGCAATCTGTGCGGGCAAAAATTCTGAAATTTTTTCCACACATTCTCATTCTAGTTAGGTGTAAGATCCCATGGTTAGATATGCAAGAAAAACATTTTAAATTTTTTTTCACTCTTTGCTATAGAAATGGCAGTTTTGGGTGATTTTTGGCAGAAAAAAGGCTTTGGGCCTTTAAGGGTTAAAGGTTCAAATCTCCTTCCTACACTTATAGATCATACCAATCTATAGCCAAATGTTGTACAAATAATTGCTAAGAATGGATCCTATGCTACTCCTAAATTTATCTAATATTTTTTTCTTATATCCTAAATTATTTTAAGTAAAAAATCTAATTCTTTATACCGTAAGCCATCTATTTTTTCTATAATTCTTCTATTTCCTTTGTTCCAAATCAAAGTTGTCACATTTTAATGTCTAGGGCAAAATTAAGTCCAAAATTTGGACGTCCGGACGCATCAGACGCATCGGACGACGTCCGTCGCTCAGCGACCGTTGGGCATCAGCTGACGGGCGTCAGTCGGTCTGTCCATCGGCCAATCGGACGCATTATATGTTGTACGTGCCGTCGGTCAGACGGGACCGTTGGCAGACAGGCGGGTACAATGTTTTTTCGGGTGGTGAATGCAAGTTAACTTCTGCGAATGAATTTTAGGTTTAGGAAGATCTGGTTTTAAAACCTCTTCAATTGCAATTGTCATTAAAAAATGTAGAAATGGCACACACAATGTAAGCATTCTTTTCATTTTCAAGATTCATAGAACTTAGACGACTTTGAAGACAAAATTGTTGCATTATACAATTACATTTTAGAATGTCGTGCTCCATTTACAATAAAATGCACACAATCAAATTTTATTGAATTCGTCCTTTGTATTGGAAACCAAGAAACCTTCATGGTATTCTAAATATCAATAGGCAAATCAGTGTACTACAGTGAAGTGGCGATAAACAATCGATTGCCACATAGTGCCATCTATGTATCATAAGTATCTGGACACCTAGGTTTACATCCCTTCAGTCCCTAAGGATTGTAATCACTATCTCCCTTCACTTCAGCCACGCTACTCTCACCTCTTCTTTTCCATCCGGTGTCTTCATCGTTGGATGCCTCTTCCATATCGTCTGATGAAGATTGTAGAATTCTCACTCTGGAACCATATACTTCCCTAGATTTACGAAGTCTCATTGATTTGCCCTCTTTTTTCTTCATTTTCACTTTCAATATGGACTTTCCAATGCTTTCCCTAAGGCCATGGACTGGTTTTATTTTTGTTATCGGACTAGGCTAAAATGCATCTAGGGGGGTTCTACTCACATTTGCTTTCTTCGATGGAGAGATTGCAAAAGGTTCTATTACTCTTTTTTTTTTTTTAATCTATTTTGGACTCTTTCACCACTAATTGTCCTGCTTTTTGGCCTCCTTGAATGATTATCTTTGTTGCGTTCAAGGACTGCGGTGTACGGGTCGTTGATTTGAGGAGACCTTGTGATGGATGGCTAGACTGTTTAGCAAACATTACAGCCAAGACGTCCTTGTCATCATCACTACGTGATGAAATGGATGCATTTCAATTGATGAATTGCCGTTTTCCAAATGATGAGCCTCCAAAACCATCCAAATTTGTACTACCAGTTGTAAGTAGTGTATGTACACCAGGTGCAAGACCGGGACATGGTGGTAATTGGGGATCTCGCACAAGTGGCTCCTTCCCTTTTCCATTCTAGGTTAGGCTTGGACTCCCGGACTTCATGAAACGTATGTCTTCATTCTCTTCTACTTCACGTGGTTTGACATTCTCAATCCTTGATTCACCACTCTTCTTGCTCGTCGAGACCCCATTCAATTGAACCCTTGTGTCCACCACATTCACTGGACCTTTACCCCCAATCTGCCCTTGTCACTGTCTTTGTCAATCTGTTCCGCTCGTGCCACTACCATGGATGGAGACTCAAGAACTGGAATCTCCTCATCCATTTCAGGAGTCCCACCATTGATAAGCATTGCCCCATTTATTGCCGCATCTTGTACATTGATTACTTCCTTATCCGCTAAAATCTTTTCGCTAGTCAACAACCCGGTTCCATCCATATATTTGGCTATCGGAGGTTTCTCTTCATCACATCCACAATTGTCTTCATCTGATGTATAATCGTAGACATCTCAATCATTGGCTCCCAAATCTTCATCGTTCCGATTAGGGCTTTGAAACGGCTCATTGAATTGGGCTCATTGTAGTTCACAGCATCTCCGTCATAAAATGTAGCCTCACCATCTTCACCATCTGAATTGTGCATGTTGTTGTCCATAGCACCTCTGTCATCGGATGCGAGCTCGCCATCTTCTGAATCCTTATTTTCGGAGATAGGCATCTCCCTATTTTTGAAAAGCACGTTCTCATGGTACCATTTTTTTTCATCCCTTTCTTTGGATTGGGCTAAGATTTTTAAATTGGTGTACACATACACCAAATCATTTGCTTTTTGTGGCTTCAACTTGTTCCTAGATTTGTTGTAAACAAAGGAATAGCTACTTCAATTTTGTTCACACAAAGAAGAGGAGACCAGTTGTGCTAGTATCCTTTTGGCAATTGGAGCAATGAACTTCCCATACGCGCCTTCAAAATCCCACCAAGCATATGCCGACAATTGTTGTTCACTTGGCTCCAATATGTTGTGGAATGGCGGTTCCCTAAGTTGAAAGGCAACAAACTCCTTCATGACCTCAGCGTAATCTCTTGGTTTACAAATTTTCATGAGAACACGCTTGCATGCCTCTATCGCTTTTTGATCGTCGGCTAGTTCTTTATCTTGAAGAAGATAGGGGTTCAAAAGAGCTCCTGCAAAATGCAAATTGGTCTCCACCATTTTGTGTCGGTCAATAAACGACACCAGCAGTAGATCGGCAAGATCTTGGCTCAAACAAAAAGGCTCTCCACCAAATCGGAGACGTGCTTTTCTAGATTTTTCATCATGTGCAAAACCTTACCCATGCAGGGCGTCTTTGCATCCAAATCACATAGGCCATACACAACAGGACCCACCAAGTCTATAAATTCTGACAACGGCGCCAGAAATGCTCGCTCATAAGTATCTTGAATACCTCCCGAGAGTCAGTGCAAGATTTTGATGTCCAGCCTAACTTCCTCACATACTCATTCCACTACGGGTTCGTCACCGCTTGTTGCAATGGACCCTTTACCTTCAACAAATGTGCAATTGTAATGAAATTGGAGGCAAACCTTGTTTCACCCGGCATCAACAAGCTATACTTGGGCTCGTACTTCCAAAATATTGCAAGCGTCCTATGCTTCATCTTGAAGAACTTTACTATGGTTTTGGCGTTGTCCACTTGCTCCATTATCCATGCTTGTTTTTCCCAATCTTTTAGCAACAAATTCAAGGCATGTATTGCACAACCTTGGAAAAAAATGTGTGGATATGTAGCGGTCACCAGAGCACATGCTGCTGGGTTCACAAGCGCATTATCTGTAGTCGCTTGCACCACATTTTGAGGGCCCACTTTGACTATGAATGTCTCTAGGAAAGGGGCCAAATACGTAGCGTTCTTCTCGGCCCCAGTCGTATCCATCGCTCCTAGGAATTGGTCACCCGCAGAGGACATTAGCATGGCATTTATCAATGGCCAATTCCCAACCGAGCTCCATCCATCAATAGACAATGTTGCTCCAAACTTCCTAATGCTGTCTTCGGTCCTCTTTTGTAAATATGTCTGCACCTCCGCCTTCGCTTTGTCAAGCAATTTATTACGTATATCGTTGTACAATGGCATGGTGTAGGGCCTAATGAACTCAGCTGTTCTCTTCACTGCTTCTTTGAACGCTGGATTTCGAGCTACAACAAATGGTATGTTGGCCGCATAAAAGAACTTGGCCCAGATCGCATTTACAATCCGTTTATTGGCCGTCTCAAATCCATTTGATAGCTTGCTCTGCCTCTACGGCCAACTGCTTGATCCCCGCACAGTGTCACGTTCGCTTGATGTTTGTGTACTTGGATTTCCATCAGAGGCCGCACGAAAGGATTGCGGTTGTGCTATGCACGAGTCTTCTTGTGTAAAAAGAGACATCTGCCTCCCATTTGAAACATCACTTTCGACCACAAGCGTGCCACTGCCATCCACATTGTCTCCTGTCGTACGCGCAATCTAGGCGTAAGTATCCTTAACACAAAAATGTGCCAAGATAACACAAAATATCGTCCCAGGGAATTTCCGGATTCTATGTAGTATGTTCTAGCTATCCGGCTTTTCTATCTTTCTTTTCTTCTCACTTACTTTCTCTCTTTCCGGCTTCCTTCACAATCCGGATCATAAACTATCCGAAATCCAGTTTACGTCTCTGTTTCCAATCCGGTTTTCTATACCTCTATTTTACCATCAGAGGGTCCACTATTGGTCTTGTAGAGGGGTAGGGACTCACCACTCGTTGTTCTCCTACAATTCTAACAAACACAAATCAAAACACCCAAGTACTCAAAGGGTTGTAGCAAGACAAGAAGATCCGGATCCTTACAGCTCCCGGATGGTAATTCCGGAAAGCAGGTCACTCAGGAATACTTCACTCTCCCTAACTACAACGACAGATCTCAGAGTTAAGTATAAGGGAGTGTGATCTTTCTAGAGGTTGAATGAATTCTAAGGTTGGCAGATCTTCCGGACAGGTGGGAACTTCCTTGGGCGGGCGCTTACCTCCGCACGGCTTGACAACCGGACTCGCTTCCCCGCTATTCAGATCCGGACTACTCTAGTATTAATTTAAAGACACAGTGCATAGCTCCTAAGTCAACAATCCAACAACATTACAATAGCACACTCTCGACTTAGACCGTATTCTCCTAAATCCGGATTCCTCCTCACCCGTCCTTTCCTTCCAACACCCAGACCACAAGTCCACGCAATCCGGATACGCTGATAAAGCCAAACTGCATACCCGAGGGTTTAGATTTCGAAAAGGGAATGAAATACAAATGAATATCAACTAGGATGGAATGAGAGGCAACTAACTTGCCCACCCTTAAAAATCCAAATCAAAACCAGAGTCAACACCCTAAAAACAACAAAGGGCAGCCCAAAACCAGGGCAACCTCACACACACACCAAGGAAATTCCGATTTAACCGGAAAGTCCTTACCCCTAAACTTCCGGAATCCGGGTCCACGCTAGGATTCCGGTTCCGGATCTAACTAACTAAATTCTAATCCACCTCCACAAGTAATCCCCTTTGAACTACTTGGTCATCCGAGACTTCTTTGAACTCCCGGCTCCCTGCTTGGTTGTCGATTTATCGGAACCCTTGGCTGGCGTCATCTTGGCAGCTTGAGGCGGATTCTGCCGGGTCGCAGGAGACGTCTCCTCTTCATCCATATCCTCCTCAGAGTCAGTAGCGGATTCAAACTCACCGGATTCAAAATCCTCGATCTCTTGCTTCGCTGACTTCTTACCTTCCGGCTTCCGCTTCTCTGACTTCCGGAGTTTGAGTTGCTTCCCAGGTTCTACCATCTCCAGTTCTTCTTCCGGATCCGAGAATTCGACCTCCACTATTTTCGTCTTCGTGTTCTTCCGAGTTTCCGGCCTGAGTTACGGTCTCGCCTCTGGAGCCGGATCTCCCAGATCGATCAACTGTGTCCCCCGTGCTGGTGATGGCTCCGCCATGTGGGGGAATTTCTCCGGATGCTCCCTTGCCGAATTTATCGTTCCCATACCTTCTAAGAGGTCCCTCCGGATTGGCAATCTTTGCCCTGTCTTTCCGGATCCCGCCGGAGACTGTGAGGAAGGACTAAAAGTACTCACTGTTCCCCACTTCTGGAATTGACCCGAGGAAGGTACCTGGGGCAGCTTGAAGAGAGACTTCAAGCCCGGGTCTTCTTTTGTTCCGGAAGTTCCGGCTCCGTACTTGACCGGCGACTCCATGAAGATATCCGAAAGTGGCCCGAACTCGTCCTTGGCCACATCCAGAGGTCTCAGCAGCTGCCTCATCTCGTCCAAAACGGTCTTCATCTTGGCCTCGTAATCGACCAAGACCTGCAAGACTCGAGATCCGGTGACGATGCCGTCGGTATCTAATTTCTTCGTGAAGAGTGCGGACCGGATGATCAAATGTTCCGGTTGTTCTACCAACCCCTTCAAATCGCGGTCGAGCTTCAGGGCATCCGTCTCCTTCTTCTGGGCTGAGATCGACTGTCCCTCCATCCAGTGAAACTTGTTTTTGTAGTTATCCCGTTCCGCCTTTAGCAGTGCGATCTCCTTGTCCTTCTCTTGGAGTAGTGCCGGATCAGGTCTCTTCCGGATTTCGTTGAAGATCTGATCCGTCTCAACGTTCAATTCGCTGGCGACGCCCGTGATCACCCCTGCCATCTCGGTATGCATCTTCCGACACTGTGCCATCCACCGGGCTCCGGCATCATAGAAGTCGGAGATGTCAGTATACTCCGGCGACGGTTGGGTCAGGGCCGGATTCGATTCCGGCATGTCCATACTCGCTCTTCGTGAATCCGGATTGGTTAACTTATGCCGCTTCTTCTTCTCCAGCGGCTTCAGTTCCGGATGCTCCTCCTCTTCTTCTTCTTCTTCTTTGTTCGCTTCTACTGTCGGCTTCAACTCCTCTATGAATCCGTATTTTCAGGATCTGCACTCCGGTCTCATACGCAACTTGTTCCGGCGGGGTCATGTAATCATAATAATGATACAAATGGAACAAGTACGTACTGACGGGACTCTGCTTGGCCTTCTCGACCGCCATCGCCATCTTCTTGACCTTCTGGTGAATTAGGCCTGCCCAATTCACGACCCGGCCTTCCAGCGCTCCAAAAATCGTATTCGCGACTGTGACCGTAACTCTCGTGGGCTTTTCCGGATATACTATGGGAATCAGGAAATTCAATAACCTCCTATGACGCTCATTGCTACAGTCACTCACGGAAAAGCCCTCCTTGTGGTGCGATGGCTTCTTGAATTTTCCCTCATGAAACTTATCTGTCTGGGTTGCGCTTCCGGATCCGGATTGCGTCAACCCGTAAGTTTCCGCCCACATCCCTTCCGTCCAGGACGATAACCGCCCCCTTGGCGTCGGCTCGAACTGGTTCGGCGCCCCAAAAACTAACTCCCGAAGAAAGTCCTCGCTCCTCACCGTCCAGGGTTTCCGGATGAACCCTATACATCCTATTGTGGACAGATCTTCCTCTAACTCTAAACGTTCACTGGGATCAAATGGAATGATCGGGTATAAGAGTTTGACAGACGGAACTGTCTTCTGTCCCTGCGCTGACATTTCCGCCATTGAACTCTAATCCGGTGCAATCGGCACCCTCCTTTCCTTCTCTCCCTATCCGGCCTAACTCACCACTCTTTCACTCTTCTAACAGAAAACGGGCTCCAAACCTGCAAACACACACCTCCTCGAGCGGAAGAAAGAGGGAGAAGAATGAGATGATAATCCGCTTAAGTACCCGGCCAGTGACCGACACCCGTTGGTTCGGTCATTTAATGCACTGCCTTTTTCAAACGGATCCCTAGTTTCCGTAGGCCGGACCCCTAGTTCGTAGGTTTGCCGGAATCCGGATCTCCTTCCGGTTTCCGGATCTGGTAAAAGTCCGTCCCTTACTCCTTCTACAAGTTTTTGTGAGCCGGAACTTTCCGGCTACCTAGTTTCTACTAAAAGTTCCGGTTCAAGGTTCCACTACTACAAAATTTCGAAAATATTTACGGAATTGAACGTAAACTAATCCGGATTTCTAAATAATGACATTGCGTGCTCCCACATCTCCTGTAGATTTTTGTGGTGTATCTCCATTATAGCAAAGAAATAGATTTTGAACTTCGGATGTCAACTTCGGACAAAGGCTTATTCCGTTATCTCTCAAACCTGATGTGCCTTTGTATCCTAGATGGCTAAACAAATGGCTTGTTTTCCTGGCGGACACCAATTTACAAGCTTTGCATTCCACTTTACCAACTAATGGGGTACTATACCAACAAGACCAATCTTTGCTCATAGTAACCACTTCGGATCCTTTATATTCGAATGAAATTGAAAATGTAACGCAGTAATGATTTGGTAAATTTTGTCAAAAATAAGACAAACAATGTGTGCACAAAGCCTTGATAAACAAGGCCCCCCTGTCCACTGAACTATACATTACCAAGCAAGGGACCCAAAATGGGTCGGACCTGGCCCTTGGAAATCAAAGTGTTCAGCTTCTCAGGAGTGCTTGCAAATGGCAAATTTTTGAAATTTATAGTTTTGAGGTCGCTGGTGACCGTTGAACAAGGAATGAAGAACACTATTTTGGTCCCAACGGTCGGGCGGTCTATCAATCGGATGCAAAGTCGGACGAAGTCAGAAGGGGTTGGACGCAAAGACCTTCCAGGCAGTGGTCGGATGGGGTCAGACCGTCCGAACAATCGGTCGGATGGGGGTTGGATGGGGTTGGACTTCGGTCGGTAGGTCGGTTGGCGGTGGACAGGTCGGACGGGCTCCCCGTCTGATCGTCAAACGGTTGGTCGATTTGACCGATTTGTGTTTGGACGACACCACTACCGATGGTTAGGGCTCAAAGCCTTGACTCCTACATGCCTAAGGCCCTAAGCTTATCTAAATGTGTCTTGCTTGTGAAAAAAGAGCATAGACTTATAGAGTTATAGTTGGCGCATTGTCCGGTTCTCCACACTCAAGCAAATTGTTTGTCTTCCAAAATCTAACCGTATACGTGTTCAATGTTTTTGCTTATTACAATTATTAATATGCACACCAATTTCTAGTGTCAAATTACATATGAGTTGAAACTTATGAAAAAAAATATATATACTTCTCATGCCTAGTATGTTTGATAAATTAGCAAACAAACTTTTCCTGGAATTGGAGGTGAGATGGACAACTACAAATCATGTTAGCACACTAAAAATTACTTTTAAAATTGGTTCTCTAGATTTATATATAAGTAAAAAGCTTTCACTTATTCAATTTTGATTTTTGAGATGGAAATTATAAAGTGTTCTAGTTTGCGGGCAATTATGGATTTGCTACTTTAAAATAAACTTTGAAGTCCATATTTTTACTCAATATTTAATAGTTTTTGGATAAAATTAAAGCATAATATGTACGTTGGTGTTGCAACATTACAACCGTTGGAAATGATTTTTTTCAATTCCATAATTAAATGTTTTTGAATTTAGTGTTTTGAACCATTCTCTACTTCTTGCGTCTTCCTATTTTTTTCATATATGGAGTACAATTCCAAATGATCTGAAAATTTTCAAGCATGTAGCCAACTTGGTTTCAAGAATGAATCTAAGGAGTAACCACCATTTTGGACATTTTTCCATTTAAATGTGACCTTGTCAAGTGCAGCTGACCGTTTTTTCGTAGGGCCCAAAAAAGTTTTTTGTCAATTACAATGCTAATAGCCAAATACCTCGTACTCTACAAGATGAAAAATTTTGAAATTTTCCCTACACACTCAAAAACAAGTTTACTACAAAATCCTACCAAGCATGTGTCCCAAAATGCTTTTTAAAAAAAATTTAGTACTTGTTAGAAATGGCAGTTCTAGAGTGTTTTATTGTTTTTGGTGAAAACATAGTCTCTGGTCTTTAGGGGTGAACTGCTCACATCAAAACAAATCTCACATTTCAAAGCGACCAAATATGGTCGCTCAAGCTGTCTGGCATTTAGAGATTCACCCATCAGTGATAGAAAAGTAACTTATAAATTGTAATAGAAGGACGCAAATCATATAATTACCCAAAAGGTGTAGCACAAAATACCATAAACCGATAGCAAATCAAATCAAGTTTGCATTCCTTACATATTTATATATTAAAAGAAATTCATACTCTGCGGCTTCTTCTAACTTTGACAAAAGAAGGGCCCTACCTATCAAAGTATGACTGTACGCCAAGTATTGCTCATGGAACTCTTGAGCACACTTCTGCTCTATCCAATTGCCATCTCCATCTTTATGCACCTCCTTTTCCGGAAATCGGAAGAATTTCTTGTGTTGCAAGCTCCAATGTCCTCCCATGCTGCGACAAAACGTTTTACAAGCCTCGTCACCTTCAATACCTCTGGCCTGCAATTCCACCTCTCTGTCTTTGGTCATCCACACGTAAGGATCCAACTCATACAAAGACGTCTAGGTTAGGAAATGCACTTGGGCTAGTGAATCCCACGTTAGAGGTTTTTCCCAATGCAAGTAATTTTGAAATTTGTATGGCGCTTGGTCAAGTGGAAGGTTCCATCGATTGTGTTCGTGACCGGAGGGCATACCTTCCAAGATCCCAAGCATTTCATAGAACCTTGGGCTAAGGAGAACAACACTCGGGACAAACTAAACAACAGAGAGATGCTTTGACAATGCATGTGACATGAAAAATGTGGCGGCATTGGCCCATGGTTAGGGCTCCTTCCGGACCAATATGACCTAGACAAAGGCTACACCTGCCCTCCAAGATTCCCATGGAAGGATCACAAGCGTGCACAACTTCCTTCTCATTCTTCTTGATGTGTGTTGAAAGCGTGTTGTAAGGGACCCATCCTTCCTCTACTTCCAAGGTCCAATTGATGTGGGGATGTTGGTTGTTCTTTGCGTGGTTCAAGCGCTCAAACATTGCATCCATGTCTCCCCAACACATAATGTCGGTGGACCCCCTCGGATGTACCTCGAACATTTGCTTCATCTGCCACAGAGAGCTCTCCACGGCATTGCATTCATCATCCGGCTTCATTGCTAATTTCAGGAGCCCTTTCATTGCTCAGGATACTACGGACGGTTTGTCTTTGAGCTTCTGTACCCATGCCAATCACCGAGAGTCCACACTGCCCTACGGCATGCATTTATCCAACTGCACTATTTGTTTCAATTGTTCCACCTCAGACTGAGCATGGACGTTCTTTTTGGTTGCCTCATCCAATTTTTGCTTCAATTCTTTGACCTCACTGCCTTTCGTTTGCATGGAAGCATTTTGCAATGCTAGAGTAGGATTACAAATGGCGGTTTGAGGGTTTACTTCCCTGCTCCTGTGGCCCTCCACAGCTCTGTCTTTTTCAAAAGGAAGAGAGTGTTGATCACTCTCGTGAGTGTCTTGCACCTCGAGTGTTATAGGCCCCAATTTGGCAATATCCTTCATCCACCATCCAAATTTGCGCTCATGGATCCTCTGTAGCCTTTCCAACTTCATTTTCAATTCATCACATTGTGCCTTCCAGTTGTCATTGGAATCGTTCAAGGCCCTCAACGTCTGATTTTCTTCTACTAGAACAACCAGGTCTTTCATTTTGTTGTACTTGTTGTCAAGGAACGGTTATATAGCCTGTGTGTACTTCATGAAAGCCATGGCACCAATGATCAGTTCAGGCGATACTTTGGCCAATTCCTCTGCAAATTCCGTAACCTTCAGGGACAATTCTTGCACAAATCCTGCTACTGTGGTCAATGAGACTGTGGTTCTGTAAAATGCCTCCCACCTTATGTCGGGTTTTGGAAGAGGACTAGAGCTACCAGCCTCGACATCGTATACAAATGGACTTACTCCTACGTGAAGTTCCTTCCATCGAGCAGAGCACTACACCAAGGCTTCCAATTCCTTCAAATTTGGCATGTGACGAAGAATCTCCAATTGCGAGGGAGGAATAGCTGACACTCTCGGATACTTGCTCGCAATGTCTTCGCCATGAATGGTGAAATCCCTTGTCACGTCATGGGCTGGTTCTTTATTTCTTAGTGACCGAGGCCATTGAACTCAAGGGCTCAATATTGGGCTCAGCAACCCTGTCTCGTCTGGATTCAAAGGTACATGTGTCAAGGGATCTAGAGCATTGCTCTCTAAAAGATTATCAATTGTAGCATTGGCCCTTGCGACTTGTTCTAGTCTAGGGTCCTTTTGACGTTCTCATAGCAAAAAATGAGCCCCACATTTGTTTAGAACGTTTTGCTCATTTAGAACCATACTTATTGGAACCACAGTTTCTACGTTTAGTGTGCACATCAAAGCCGTTGGAGGAGTCATAAACACTTCTCCCTCCGAATCTCCCAAGGAGGCACGACTCACTGTCGTTGGGATCTACATAGAAGCCAACGGTAATGCATCACTTGGGCCCCCAGAGATGATTGTCTGTGGCACTGGAGTATTTCTTAATACTCTTCTTGGTTTTAGTGTCCCACTTGGCCTTGCCTGTGGATTGTACAAATCTGGAATATCTTTTTGATTGCGATTAAGATGCATTGGCTCCTTGGCTGTTGTTGGAAACGTGCTCTAGTCCACCTTTCGAACTAATTAGAGTTCTGCATACACCATGGAGGCCAAGCTGTAGTTTATGTACCCCTTACTCATTGGTTTGTCCCCAAAGAGTGTCTTCCACACTTCCAACAATTGTTCCTTAAAATGCTGGTTCTTGGAAGTCCATAGCTTGCAACTAAAATCATGCGTCTGAGCGGCATGGGACTCCTTCGGCCACAACTTGTTGATGTGGTACATTTTTACATACTTCTTGCACATCCTGGAGTTCCAATATTCCGCTGTCTCCTTCTCCTAATCTGGCTCCGCTTTGATGTTAGAGTCGTCCGTAATCTCCAGATGGAGCCCGTGGATTGCCCCTTCCGTTTAGTTTTTTTTCTGCTTTCCGCCCCTGAATTCATCCCACCAATACCTGCAACACCTTCACTGCTCATGACTGTAACCGCTTCAAAAATCACTAGAAGTGACCCCCTTGAAATACGTGTATTTCAATCGAAAAAAGAGCGTATGTCGTTATGAAAAATGAATGACCCCAACTCTCCACCATGTAGAAACAACTCATGCGGTGAAACAAGAGCAGAACATCCGACACGGTTCTAATACCTCTAAGAGGAGAAAAGAAGTGAGGAAAAATGAGCTACCCGTCCAACCTTACAGCAGTCGGACGGCAGATCTAAGTCAGGTCCGGTACCAGACCTGCCCCGAATGTCGCGAAGCATCCTCGGACCTGAGGTTTGGCGGACGGACCTATGCCGACCTCTTCGGGGTCAAACGGGCAGCATGCCGTCCGACCGCCAGACCGAGCCGTCCGAAGTCCGGATCGGAATGTCCGAACCTGGCCGTCCGAACCCAAAGCAGATTAGGGCCGGCTGTCGGACAACGGCGGCCGCTGTGAGATTGTCGTCCGATGCCCCGTTCGACCCCCATCTGACGTGCCGTTCAGTCCTACCGTCCGATCAGGTGGCCAAAGTATATAAATATAGGATCCAGTGATCCTAGGATCCTTTTTCAAGGCCCATTATTTATGATACAAGCATCCAATGCATTGACGGCTACAGAATTCAGGAGATAAGAAAACCATGAACTCATGAAATTGCAACATTAAAGGTCAACTCAAGTAGGACCGTAGTCCCTCGAAGGCATGGCTGTAAGTGGTGGCCTCCTTCTAACTCATTTGAGTTTGAGGTGGTCTACAGTTCAATTCCCAATGACATCCGCTACTTTGTTTGATGATGTCACCCCCTTGGTTGTGGGATTTGGTTTGGTCGTGGTAGCCAACCATACAAAAAAAAAAAAGCGTCCAACCAATTTGTGTTTGTATTTGGGAGGGAATCACAATTTACTTGTGGAGGGGGGAGGTGATGAAATGGAGGGCTTGGAAGGGGCGATCTTGAGTTTTGGAGCGGGATGTTTGTAGTACCACATAACCACAAACATTTCCGTCCAAAACTCGAAATTGTCTCCTCCAAACCCTCAAAATTCAAAATTTGCTTCCTCACAACCAAATAATATTTGCTGCTCACATACAAGCATGCCTTGGCTTGATGTTTTTTTATTTGGGGGGGGGGCAACGGTTAAATGACATTTAGAGTGCAACCATGATTTGATTTTGATTTATTTCTTCAAATTAGAACCAAGTTTTACATGATTTAATTTTGCTATTTCAAACATAAATGGAGCCATCATTATTTCATTTTGTGCACTTCAAATAAAATCGAAGCCACCATGATTTCACTTTCATACTTCACAAATAAAATGAAGCCACCTTGATTTAATTCACCTACTTCAAACTAAATCCAAGCCACCATGATTTAATTTTGCTAATTCACATTCAAATCAAGACACCATGATTTAAATTCTGCTTCTTCACATTAAAATCAACAAACCACAATTAAATTTTGCTACTTCAAATTAAAATCAAGCCACCAAAATTTAAATTTTGCTACTTCAAACTAAAACCAAGACACCATGATTTACATTTGGCTACTTCAAACTAAAATTAAGACACCATGATTTAAATTTTGCTACGTGAAACTAAAACCAAGCCAGCATGATTTAAATTTGGTACTTTACATTCAAATCAAGCCACCATGATTTAATTTTCCCACCTGAAACCAAAATCAAGTAATCATGATTTAATTTCTGCTACTTCATATTGAAATGAAGGCAATATAATTTAAATTTTGGTACGTGAAACAAAAACCAAGCCACCATGATTTAGATTTTGGTACTTCACATTCAAATCAAGACACCATGATTTATATTTTGCCATTTCAAACGAAATCAAGTCAATTTTGCTATTTCAAACAAAAATCAAGCCACAATGATTTAAATTTTTCCATTTCAAACCAAAACGAAGCCACCATGATTTTAAGTAGGATATCCAATTATTTCTTTTTCAATATGGTCTAGCGTTGATTCATGTGTTTTCCTAGAAAATAAGAATACCCATATGCCTCCTTATTAAGGTGTCGTCTTTAATTTCATAAGGATTTTTAATTTTTTTTTTCACTGCGGTCTACCGTTGATTTATATTCATCCTAGAAAAATAAGAATACCCATATGCCTCCTTATTATGGTGTCGTTTTTAATTTCATAAGGATATCCAATTTTTTTTTCACTATGGTCTAGCGTTGATTCATGTGTTTTTCTAGAAAAATAAAAATACCTATATGCCTCCTTATTATGGTGTCGTCTTTAATTTCATAAGGATTTCCTATTTGTTTTATCGATACGGTCTACGGTTGATTATTATATTTCTCCAAAAAAATAAGAATACCCATATGCCTCCTTATTATGGTGTCATCTTTAATTTCATAAGGACATTTAGTTTTTCTGGTCCAATACGATCTACGGTTGATTATTATATTTCTCTAAAAAAATAAGAATATCCATATGCCTCCTTATTATGGTGTCGTCTTTAATTTCATAAGAATATTCAATTTTTTTGGTCCAATACGGTCTACAGTTGATTATTATATTTCCCTAAAAAATAAGGAATACCCATATGCCTCCTTATTATGGTGTCGTCTTTAATTTTGTAAGGATATCCAAATTTTTTTTTATCAATACGGCCTAGCGTTGAAGCCATTGATTCATATTTTTTCTTTGAAAAATTAGAATATCCATATGCCTCCTTATTATGGCGTTGTCACTAATTTCATAAAGGTACCCATTTTTTCTGCATGGGTGTGCTTGATCCACATCGATTTTACAAGAATAAAAATACCGACGTATTCAAGGTCAAGGGTTTACGGGTTAGGGTTTACGGGTTAGGGTTTAGGGTTTAGGTTTAGGGCTTAATGTTCAATTTTTGACACCAATTTCAGGTTCTTTTAATATAGCTTTGGAAAGGAATCTGCAAGAGGTTCACAAATCATAATGCCCTCTCGCATGAATGCAGTTTGAATTAAAATTCCCACGTTTTTCCTACTCCACAGGATCCACGCCGTCCGATCAGAATGCCGTCCGACCACCTTGGCGTCCGACCCTGCAGCCATCCGAATGCCGCCGTCCTTTCGTCGGACACTGGAACCGTCCGATCCTCCGGTCGTCCAAACTTCCACGTGTCCGACCCTATAGGCGTCCAACCCGCCACGCGGCCGATTTTGTGCAGTTCATGTCTCGCCGTTCGAAACTGTAGCCGTCCAAATCCACAGCCGTCCGAACTGAAGCCGTCCAACCTTACTGACGTCTGACAAGGCTTGATTCTGGTTTTCCAAATTTGTTGCCAACCGCCCACTGCCTCGTTCGACGATCGGTTGGTCCTTCCAACCGATTTTTCCATCCCCTTTGGTTGTCTGCCTTACGTCGGTGGCTGTGCAATTAGATGTCCAAAGCTTCGTGGCCGTCCGAACCTAGAGCCGTCCGATGTCTAGAGCGACGTACGCCCCGTCCGACTATTTAAGGGCTCGTCGGAGGGCTCATTTTTCACAGTTGTTTTTCTTGCGGAGTGGGTTGATCCAGCTCCTTTAGGATTCTACGCGCCCCTTCCAACTTGGTGTGTGAACGGCTGTGGCTTGTGGTTGGAGACTGAAGTGCTGTTAGCACTAGAGGTTCCGGAACTAATTTGTTTTTATAAAGTGCAAGTTCCCTTTGGTCATCCACATTCTAACTTCAAAGCATTGCATGGATGTGTGAAAAAATCAATTACAATTCTAAAATCGATTTCTAAAAAAACTTAATCAAAGTTACCATGCCACACGGAGGAAGTGCACCAAAGGGAATATCACAGGAGATGAATTGGGAAGACTGGGAAAATCCTCTTTGCGTAGCGGAGCCTGGATGGCAAGAGGAGCCCAAGAAAGTGTGGGATTGCACAATGTGCAAAAAGTTTGTGAAAATGACACACATCTCCAAACTGTGGTCACGTGAATGTGCGCTAGTACAAGTTCAACGCTGGGAAGGGTAAATGACCTTGTGCAAGAGCGTCCATTTTGTTCAACGATACGGGGAGATTCTATTGGCATCCGGTTTACCAATGTCAAAAACAAATGTCATGACCTATTTGACCATGGCCATGGTTTGGGCGGAGATTGTACTCCACAAAGACGTAGATTGGAAAACAGTGTATGGAAAAAATGTGAAAACTCTAAATCGCCAACATCACATGATTTATACCAATTGGGTTGGAGCGAGCAATTGCTTGCCAGAGTGGTCCAATTGAGGTCATTCTGGAATGCCGTTGGTTGTGTTGCCTGACGCAGAGGATGATGTTTTGGACGACAACGATGTTCCCAATGCTCAAGCACCTGTGACATTTGGAGAGAGACATGAACGGCGAGAAGCTCGCGAAGACATTGAGTACGAGGAACAGATGTGAGAGGCAATGCGTCGAAGCGTGGAGGACCGTGGTTGACAACATGGGCATGACCCATTGCGCCACTTTGACTGTGGTTCACGTGCCCCACAAGATTTGGGAGGAAGTTCACAATACGATAATGCATCCCGAGGTGGCTTTCGAAGCACGTGGTATGACGATGGTAGCCAAGGTGGCTTCCAATACTATCCTGGGAGCACTGCACCCGCTTCATATCAGCATCATAGAGGTTCTTATTATGGTGGTTCAAGTGAAGGAGGGTCCCAACATAATGTTCCCATTCCTCCTCCGCCTTTTGAAGGTCTTCACTACCCAAATTACGGAAGAGGAGTGGCGCCAAGTGGACAGGGAGACGCCTATGGCGGAGGACCATATCTTGGTGTTTTAGGTCTGGTTCTAGAGGCCCAAGTCAGAGAGATGATACCGATTCTGATTCAGAGTAAAGCGGTGTTTTGTCTTGTAGTGCGAGCCTTAGAACTTGATCCATTGATTTTAATGGCCATGGATTGTTGTTGTCGGCAAGCATTATACAGTGATGTTGGAAAATTTCAGTTTCTGATTTTTTAATTTGGCGGGATTAAGTTTTTGTGTCCATATATAAGTACATTGGTAGCCATGTGATGGTATTATTCTTGAATACCATTGTTGTATAACCAATGATTTTTTTTTAATATACTTATGGTATCGGTCCGCTTTCTACAACTCAGTGGCATATGTAAGTCTCCAGCAAAGAATATAATGACTTCCGTAATAACTCCAAAAACGCATTGTATAAGTAATTTTTTTAAGAAACAACTGACGCATAACATTGTGCCCCCCTAAACATAGTCCATACCTTCTGCATAAGCTTGTAGTCCAAATTGAGTGAATGAAAACCTCACATTTAAATCCGAAGCATAATGTTACCAGAAATGGATACCATTTCTTGTTTTGGTGGTGGATCTATATTCCTTCCCCTTTTTTTTTGCTTCCATTTCCTTGTCATTCATTCCATCATCCTTTTTTGCTTCCAATTTCCTTGTCATTTGTTCCTAATTTTTTTGAACTTTAAGTTTCATTATCATTCATTCCCCATCTTTTTTTGTTTTCAGTTTTTCATCATTCATTTCCAATTTTTTTTGGCTTCAAGTTTACTTGTCATGTATTCCCCATTTTGGAGGGTTTTCAACTTCCTTGTCATTCATTTCCAAGGTTTTTCTAAGTGTTAACCCCTAAATGCCCAAGCCACCCAAAATTCCAAATCTGGTCTTTGCAAAACTTTGAAGTTAAATAAAACCTAACCAAGTTGCTATTTTTAGTAGTTTATATTTTTAGAAAGTTCTTCTTCAAGTCTAATTTTAGCTGCAAAAATTCAATCTTCAAAATAAATGATAGTGATTTTTCTATTCAATTGTTTTTACAAGGGTACCCATTGCAATCTTGACTTCCCTTAGTATTGAGAGCTCTCGGAAATGTACCTCAAATACACTAGATTTTGGAGAGAAAATCACATTCAAAATTCATTTAAAAAAATTGTGGAGTACATTTTAAGAAACCATAAATTGAGTGGGGTTATACAAATTAGGCCCTGTAACCTCATATTTTTTGGTCACCAAATTTTTAGAGTTATCTTTCAATCAAAGAAGATTGAAAGATTTTTGCAGTTTTTGCACCCTCATGGTCAAACATTATAATCTTTCACTCCATAAGTGATAATTTTTTTTTTCTTTTGTATGAGACCTCTAACATGTCTAGTTTGAATTTGTACAGTTACAATTCCAAAGAAATTGTTACAACCTATCAAAATGTTGGCATTTTGTTCAATTTAGAGCAAATCCCAGGAAGCCCAGAACAGTCCTTGGGCATTTAGGGGTTACAAGTTAACCCCTGTTAGCAATCACTCTCATTTTTTTGGTGTGAAAAATACCCTGATTCCTGAACCCTTGAAACAAATCGACACCAATATAGCGTTCATTCGATTTGTCCCCATTGGGAACCCCGTCCGGCCTTGACCCCGACCGACAACCCATCCAACCGAACCGTCCGACCCACCCGTTCAAAACCTGTCCAACCCACCCGTCCGATACCCCGTCCGGCCCACCTATCCCAGAACTCGTCCAAAATAGTGTCTGAGACTTGTCCGACCAACCGTCCAAAAACCTGTCTGACCTGGCTGTCCGGTACCCCGTCCGATATCCGGTACTGCCGTCCGATCGGTCGGCTTCATTGGACGGCCTTGTTGCGACCGACTGATTGGACGGCGGAGACTAGGTCCGACCGCCGAGAAGGCCATCCGACCAGTATAAGAGGGGTGGACGGCCCAACCGCCCTCACCCTTGCCTTCTCCCTTGTGTTCAACAAGAGGAGTGGAGAGCTTGGTGGTTCATCCTCCATTGGCTCCTCTCTTAGGAAAGGCAAGAGTCAGTTTACAGGGGTCCCCTTATTGCCATTTTTTTCAGTTTTTGCGTAACGGTGTATGTGTTCTTTTGGCTTTGAAGTGAAATCACACGTCCAATTTCATCTTTCGAATATTCATTAATAGTACAATTCAGCAAGATGCCGAGGCCGAAGAAGGAAGCACAGGGCAAGTATGTGCGATCAAAGGATGAAGAAGTTAGGATAGCTAAGGAATATCCCATAGGTGCTTGATAGATAATTTTTGATCGAACTTACTATCAAGTTTTATGAGTCCAAAACCACCACGTCCTTGGATAGCAAATATGTTAGATATCAAGAGGAATGCATTCAGAAATTCAAAGATGACATGACGCAAAAGATGTTAGAAGCACTGAACGTTTCGCAATGGACAAACCGCGCTTCAACAAATTCTCAACAAACAGGGTGAACGATGCATTTTGAAATGCCAAGGTGACTGTAGAAAAATACGGCAAGGCTCACCTTGCACAGGATCCAAACTTTGAGCAAGTCATTCTCAGAGTAGACTTGTTTATTCAAAGGTGTTGTGCATTTGCTAATTCACGGAATAGGCAAGGGTCAATGTTTTGGTGGAAGAGTGTTGAGGGATTGGCGGAATTGCAAAAGGGGCGACGGCATCTTGTAGCGTTTCCAGAAACAGCAAGGGTGATTGCATAAGATGACAAAGTCATGATGGGCGGGTATGCAATAATTCATAGGGTCCGAATTGAAGGATGTCCTGGGATACCTGCATTTTGGGAGTTTGCATCAAAGGTATCTCGCCAACAAGGTATACAACCAAAACTTGCAAAATTGGAACACCAAAACGAGTCAATGGCAGTGAGGATTCCACATAATGGAGTCATACGATTTTATGCAGTCCATGCAACAAAGAACAAAGGGTATTCACATTGGTGGAATGGCGGAACACTGCGGCAAATGTTGGACTTGGATATGCAATATTCAGACAACATAGGTATTGCATTGGCTTGTACAAATGCTGAACCCAAAGAGGTGATTTGAGCTTTCCGTCTCGATCAATGGCGGAGGAAGCGCACGGAGCTTGCATGGGCATTGCTGCACATCATGAATGTGGTGCACAATGCTGGACATCTCCACAATGATATTTCTCCGGATAACATCATGTTTCACTTCCCGAAGACGAGTCACTGGTCTACATTGGAATTTGCGATTGGGGCTTGACTACCTTACGTAGCGAATCACCCAAATCTTTGTACACATTCACACGCGGGTGAGAAGGAAGAAGCTTTGCAAAAGAAGTGGTGGGTAGACCCCAATATTGCATATTTGCATAAGAGAAATGCAGATGTGGAAGTCATTCCCAATTTATCATAGAAATCAGAGGAATGTGCGGTGGGTCGAATAGCTTAGAGGATCAACAAACAGTGCATGTCAGTGGCCTACCACAAGTTACACCGGGAAACACAAGGACATACAAAGTTTAGCCATGAGGATTTGGCAATGGTGTTTCATCAATACTTGGAGCGACTTTGCAATGAAGACGACGATTCACGAGGTAGTTTGGCCAAAATTACCAATCGGTTTACTAATTCTTACAATTGGCCAATACCAGATGAACACTTTCGACATTCATATTAGTACTTGAGCATACTATATAGACTATAGAATTGTAGAAGTATTTAATCAACGTAGAAGTGAGGATTTACATATGCGGACCATGTGGACTAAATAGTATTATTTTCCATTTCCAATATATACCAATTTATATGCAATTGGATGTACATTTTGGATTCTATAGTGTTTTGGAATTGTATATCCTCTCCACCATTTTTCCATAAGAAATACACATATCCCTTTAACGAAAAGTGCATAAATTCTTGATGATGGATGTTGGATTGATAAGGTTGTGTGAGAAGTTTTATGATTTGCCATATGTGCATACATGTAATAGGACAATGCAAATGGAATACATTTCATGAAGGTTTTCAGTAATATCTACCCTATTTTTTTAAAATTGAATACCCTAGAGGGTATTCAATTTCCTCTTCTACACATTTAAAAAAAAAATTGAATACACTCCAGGGTATTCAATATGTATTCTACCTATTATTTTTAAATATCGAATATCCTTGAGGGTATTCAATTTGAAAAAATATCCATTTAAGAAAAAAAAAAAATACCCTAGAGGGTATTATCTATATCTATTCTATCCATTTTTTTTTCAAATTAAATATCCTAGAGGGTATTCAATTTCCTATTCTACCCATTTTTTTTTTGAAATTGAATACTGTAGAGGGTATTCAATTTCCTATTCTACCCATTTTTTTTTAAAATTGAATACCCTAGAGGGTATTCAATTTGAAAAAATATCCATTTAAGAAAAAAAAATGCCAATCCGACCGTCCCTCCCGTTTGACTTTCCTCTAGCCCATCCGACCTCCAACAGAGCGTCCGAATTCCCGTCTGACTTCCTGTCCAAAGGGCCGTTCGACCACAAACGTCCCGTCCAAAGGCCCGTCCGACCTGCGACCGCCAGTTCGATGGCCCGTTCGACTCTAAACCACGCTTCCAAAGGCCCGTTCGACCTCCGACCCTCTGTCCGAAGACGCGTCCGACCTCCCAACCCCCCGTCCGACCATCCACTAGACGAGGGGTCGGGGTCTATCCAAATGCCCAGGGATGTCCGGAGGCCAGCGTCCCCAGACTCTGGACATACGTTCAGACATCCGGACAACCCTGTTCCAAATTGACCTTCATTTCCTATTGACCTTACTTTTCAATTCCAAAATGATCTTTCTGTTGCACTCTATGAGGTTGCAAATTGATCAAGATTAAACTTTTGATTGCTATATTGACCAACAAAAAAAAATTCTAATAGTAATTCCCCTCCATCCATGCAATCATCAATCAAAAGACAAATGAAATTACTAAAATGGTCAATCAACACGGTTCAATTTATTTTTTGCATCTCTTTGAGTGTTGTTTAATTGAAAGAAATGTAGCTCTAGAAGGCGGAACACAAGTTCACATGGTCTTAGGCTCATACTAACTACCCACAAAATGACGACCTCACACTCGACAGTTCAGTGCCCCCAGTGCTCTTTGAAAATGCCTATAAATTCCACTTCTTCATACTCCAAAACTGCACTTTGAAAAGGATTCTAAAACTCAAAGTTTTTAGGATGATTGGAGTATACTAAACTCTACTTACAACATATAACATAGTTACAACATATTTGAGAAATATTATTTTTAGCCTTAATCGGGAACATTTTGTCCAACAAGAAGATCATTTTGGGACAAAGGGAATAATTAATACCTCCAAAGAATATAAGCTATTCTATTATTTTAATCCATGCCACTTTCAATACCAACCCAAAGTGGTCCCCATGAGTCTCATAGTTCAGAATAGGAACTTATTCACATTACCTTTACAAAAATGATAATTGATTATTTGTGATTCAAAACATGAATGGGTAACTTACAATTTTTAAAATTTCATTTTGTCTTTGCAAGTATATGGTTCTAAATCATCTTTACTTGCAAAAAATTGTTGTATCTAGATGCTAAGAAGACTCGCCTTGGTTACTACATCCTCTAAATTACTTAAATACCACAATTCTTTAATCAAAATTTGAAAGTTGCACTACTTGTTTTTTAACCAACAAGCTATGAAACATCCTATCAATTTAATTCACTTTCATTTGCCAAGGGGGTCTAATAGTTGAAGTAACCTAGTTGAAAAGTTCATCGAGATGAATACTCTCAATCAAAGGTAAAGCTCATGTGATCTTGTGAGCCTAGCTTCAAAATTCTTAACCTCTAAAGGACCATTTGTCTCCTCAAGGGATAATCATTAGAGAAAAATTCAACCCATTACAGGGCTGTCCAAAGTTGACATGCCATGCTATTCTTTGCATGGCCTGTCAACTTCAAAATTGCTCTTGGTGAGCAATCAGAGTCTCTCACTGCTCGCCAGAGCAGTCAAGTCTTGCTTAAAATTTTTTTTTTTCCTTAATTATTTTTTTAATTATTTTTAAGATTAATTTTTTTTTAATAACTTTTTATTCAGAATTTTGGTTCCTGCGCCACTGTTGCTGTAGTTTCAGCAGGGCGAAAATAGGGGAAAAACGATTTTCTTAGCAAAATAAAAGCAAATTTCAGGATACTTCGGAGGACTATGGAGCCTCCAAAGGCCTGAAATTTCTTCTAATGTTTGGGACCAGGCAGGTTCCTACTGTCTCAATTTTTTGGGATGTTTTGAGGGATTTTTTGAGGTTGTGTATTTTTGCAAGAATTTGTGAACATATAATTTTTATTTTAATTGATGCCAAGGAGCAAAAGTTATGGCACAATAAGCAAAAAATAGAATTTGGCGGGCAGTACAAAAAAGAATCACCGAAAGTCAAAATAATTTTTTTTTCATATTTTTTTCTCAAAGATTATATTTTTGTCTACATGTGAAGCTTTGTTTCATTCAGTTTGGACTAATAATGAGAAAGTTATGGACAATCTTATTTTATTGGGCAATCTAAGTATCTTCTTGAAAAAATAATTTGTAGAATTCGTTTTTGAATGCAATTTTTAGAATTAAAAAAAAAACTTGTTAGATAGGGTTAGATTTTCTTGCTAGAACAATCTCACCTTTGGAATTATTGTGATTCAATTCCATCTACAATTTAGTTTTTTCTTCATTCTTGAACCCACCTCTACTTAACAATTTTTTAAGGAGTGAAAATGAAGTACTTTTTTTCTTTATTTTTTTAGTAGATTCTCAACTCAACTACTGAACATAAATAAGTAGAAAATCAAAATCAATAGAGCAAAATATTTGAACTAAAAAGATTCAAAGCCAAAAAATCTAGTTAAGCAAGGTGCAAAAATATTTGTTATCTTCACTTTAAATGCATATATCTTACAATCTACATGGTCAAAGTTTCTGAAATTTCTTTTACGTACTCATATACTAGTCAAGTATAAGATCTTACAATTGGATATACTAAAAAAACCAATTTTTAAAGTTCTTATCTTTTTGCAAAAGAAATGACAGTTTTGAGTGTTTTTTGATAGGAAAATCACCTTGGTCTTTTAGAGGTAATATCTTTATCTTGGTGGATAAATGTAAAAATCAACCTATTCTTCTTTAGTTGGTTGATTTTGTATTTTTTAGTGTCTTCTTGCTGACTAGAGGGCCTTGATTTGAATATGAATTGAACTTTAACAAATTTCTTTATGAGTGATAAATAATAAATTCTTGTCTTTTCTTTCTAAGAAAAATGTTGAAGCTTGATCTATAAGATCTACTAAGATATAAAAGATAGAAGCACCTAATTGTAACACTTTGTTCTTTAATGCCTAAAAAATGGCCTTGATTGAACTTTTTTAAGAAACAAAACCACAAAAACTTTCAAAAGCAACAAATGAGAGGTGAAAAGTTTTTGAAACAACCAATGAAAGTTGAAATGTTTTGTGCTTCAAGGGTGTTCATTTAAGGTGAATATTGTATATAGGCTACCTTATATGCTCAAGTTTTACAATTTGTAAAATAAAACATTGAAAAAATAAAACATCACTTGGATTGCATTTCTCTTGAATTTGCTAAGATACTCATCAATTTTTTAGTTTGACTTTGAGGCAATGGGACTAGAAAAAGGATTTTTTTTAGGTAGTGTTATCTAGCCATAGCTATAGTCTTCTTTCAAAAGGAATTCCTTGCTTAACCCTTAACAAATAAATCCCATGACTAAGTCTTGAGCCTCAATTTCTTTTCCATTCTATATTCTACTTTTCCAGTAATGATGAATGAAATTAGTTTATTTTGTTTTTAAAAATGAAGTCATACATCTTTTATAAGTTGTAGAAATTTTAAGAATTTTTTTTGTGAAAATTTAAAATTATCATGAATTTTTGAAGAAAATGTGAAGAAAATTCATATTGAATATTGAGTAGTACTAAATAAGCTTAAAAATTCTGAAACTTTAATCCCACGTGTGCAATATAGTATAATTCATCATGGTATAAACCAAATTTTCATGTCATTCTATAATTGGATAATAAATAGAGCATATATATATACAAAGTTCAAATTGCAATAAAGTGTTCTTCCCAAAAAAATTTCATATTTAGAGGCCCGAACTGCTTCAAATACTCATCTCCAAAGCAAGATCAAGATCTTTATCAATCATTATATAATTTTTAACAAATTCAATCATAGATCCGTTGGTTAACTTGTTCAAGTACATTGTTCCAAAATTTTAGAGTAAATATCTCACCAATTGCAAGTTCAATGTGCCTAAACTTCAAAATATAGTGTTTTCTAGTCCTTCCAAAAGGTGAAGTTTTTGTCTTTCAACATTATTAAAAAAAACCATGGATGTCCTATAGCTTATGCATTTTATTCAATAAGCTGGAAAATGGGTTGAAAATGTATATAAAAAAATTACTTCAAAAAATTTCATACTTATTTTAAAAAAATTGTAAAGTGAAAGATGTTACGTAATGAAAGATAAAACTAATATGCTATTAAATTTTTGGACAAATTTGAGAAATATTAATCCCAGTGGTAAAAATATTCTAAGCAATGAATATCCTTTATTGTAATTTTTTTATTGGAAAACTTTCAAAATTGAGAGCAAAAACAACTTTATATGTTTTTTCTATCTTTATTGCCTATAAAATAAAAACTTCAAGGCTTTTACTTCATTATTTGGAATTCAATGGTTCAAGTGTTTTTGAGTAGGTATAAATTTTTACAATCCCTCAAAATAGTTAATATTTTTTTAGAATATGTTTTTTATTGCCTGATTTGACATTGATATTGAAAAAATTCTTCTAACTTTTGCAGCTTATTGGAATGATATAAAATAAAGCTCCACATGTAGATTATGATGAGTAGCATCCATTCTAAAAAATATATGCAAAAATTTCAATTATGACAGTAGGGGAGATTTGAGGGCATTGGAGGGCCATTTTAGGCTTGTTTTCCAATCTGGCCAGATTTGTGAATAGCTAGTACGGATTGTCAGAATTTTTTTTTCAAAAAAAAAAAATCCCTCCCAAATATCATTTTAGGACCAATTATTTAATATTTTAATTTTTTTTTCAAAATGACGTAGCACTCTCTTGACCACATCAGTCAGCAGTTATCTTGTGTTCCCGTAGTCTGCAAACGCTACAAGAACACAGGATTACTCGCGGTCTCTTAGAGGCCTCAAATCACTTCTAATGAGTCAAAAGAATTTGATGGAGACCTCAAAAAGCCCAAAGTGGGACCCTTGGTCTTTTAGAGGTTAAATTTTAAGATTTTTTCAAAATTTTAAATTAGAGTAGACTAGCAAAGAGAAGCCTTTGTTTAAGCTTCATTTTATTAATTGGGCTCAAATCCAAAATCATTTTTATGTTCTTGGATTTGTATCTAAAATTCTAATCAACAAAAAAAAGGAATAGATTGCCAAAATACACTAAATATACATATTTTGCATTAGAGAAAATTTTAGGCTTTCGGAGAATTGCTCCACAATCCTCCAAAGTATCCTAAAATTTGATTTTTTGGGGCTAAAAAATTCATTTTCCCCCTATTCCTGTGAAGCTAAAATTGTAGTGACAGTGGCGCAGGAACCAAAGTTTTATGAGTTAGATTTTTTTATTTTTTTATTTATATTTATATTTTTAAAATTTTAAAAAGATTGAAAACAAAAAACAAAGACAAAAACAACAAAACAAAACAAATGCAAAATCTGATTGTTTTGGCAAGCAGTCAGCTTATTTAACAGCTCATTGGGGGACATTTTTAGATTGATAGACCAAGCTTGGAAATAATTTGGTTTGTCAATCTGGAGTAGCCTTCTAGAGGGCTGAATTTTTTTGTAATGTAGTCTGTTTTTTTTTTACATCTGTTTCTATAGAATTGTCAATGATAATTCAATGAGGTGACCTTCCTCCTACATCCAATGCACACACATTCAAAGAACTCTAAAAAAATTGGATCGAGAGAAGTAATTCTTGGTCACCTACTGCTCATCTGAAATGAACCCCGTGCCACAAAGAATGGTCCCATATGCGTTCCAAGGTTAGCTAAGCTACAACATCCCTTTCAAGGAAGGAATTGAATGATGTGTTAATCCCTAAATGCCCGAGGCACAAAATTCAAGTGTTGACAAAACTTTGAAGTTAATTAAGACCTAACTATATTCAATTTTTAATAATTTCTATTTTTGACAAATTCTTTTTGAAGTCTAATTTTAGCATTAAAATCCAATTTTGAAATGAATGATTATGATTTTTCTATGTAAGATTTTGTGCAAGGGTACCCATTGCAATCTAGACTTTCCGTAGTGTTGAGGGCTCTTGGAAATGAGCCTCAAATACACTAGATCTTAGAGAAATCACACTAGAAATTCATTTAAAAAAATTGTAGAGTAGATTTTGAGAAGCCATAAATTGATTAGGGTTATGCATGTTAGGCCCTTCAACCTCATATTTTTTTGGTGACCAGTTTTTTAGATTTGACATGCAAAAATGGAGTTAAAAGATTTGCATAGTTTTAACACCCTCATGATCAAACATTACAATCTTTCAATCCTTAAATGATATTGTCATGTTTTCTTTTCCTATGTGATCTCTAGCATGTCTAGTTTGAATTTGTATGGTAACAATTCAAAAATAATTGATTTAACTTATGAAAATGTTGGCTTTTTGTTCAATTTAGAGCAAATTCCAAGAAGCTCAAAACAGGCTTGGGCATTTACGGGGTTAACTGATGAAGCATGTCACCCGTTCTTAGGTAGGGAGCCAGTTCATTCACCTCTGACTAATTGGTGAAAAAGATGTCCATGCAAAATTGCAAACCAGGCTCATTCCATTTTAGTTCATTCTAGTGACTTTTACAAATTAAATTTTGTTCTGTGTTCCAATTCTGGTGTAATTTTCACTTGAATTAGCAGAAATCTCCAATTGCTTCAATCATATACAATTGCACTCTTAAACATAACTAAAGACAAATCGGTCTCGTACTTTGCTGCATGAAAATCTAAAATTCAAAAACAAACGTCGACTAAAGCGAAGGTTGTTAACATCATGTGCAAACATGTTCATCACGCAAAGTCCGTGACTCTCGTTTCAACAGGCTCCGAGTTTGATAATGATTTCATCGAATCACCAATTAATGTGAAACAATGATCGAGTTACAGAACTAATTTATATTTCATATCATATTAACGTCAATTTCGATAAATATCTTGCAAGCCAAATATTGTGACAAGTATCTTCACAAAGGTCTAATATCTAATTTCATGTCTAATTTCAGGATACAAACTAGGTGTAGATTTTGGGTTCAAGGCGCAGCTCCTGAACCGCGCGAAGGTATTGGAATATCGCCAATTTATCGAAATTTATCGGAATTTACGTTTATTATGTCCACTTAATAAATACAATTCTTGCGCAGTCCAATATGAGCAATCAGTCGCCAAAGAAATATTAATGAAATAGTCTACTACCGATTCAAAAACAGAGACAAAGCGAAGTTAACGATCCTCAAGCCTGCTAATAGTCCACTGACATGGTCGAGGATTCTTAAACGTGCCGAACCTAATCCCATCTTCTATGCTCACCTCTGTTCTTAACAATAAGTCATCTACCGGTATTGATAGACCTTCAATTCGTGAAACTTATTAAGCTGAACGAATGCTGTACACATGCCTTAGTAAAATTAATGTCTTGGTCATTATCTGAATTGAAGCAAAGGTTACTCTGTTACTCGATCGTAGTAGTCTACAACCTTTCAGTTTAATAGTGATTTGACTGTTGTACCCGAAGTCATCTCTATACAAATCTGTTGTGATCTCCCAAAAACAAACTCCGAAAGCAATTTTAAACAATGCTCATACAGTGATGCAAATAATAACCTCAACTTTCATGACAGTCGGAGATTTTCAAAACCAGCAGTTCAAGCCCCGAAACTGCAGTTTAAACTGTTTGCTCGGCTCGTCAAGAAATTTATTTTCCAATGTGGAATCTTCAAAATAATATAAATCGCGTGTTTCAATTAATCTAAGAGCTCAATGAATAATCAGTCTCACAAGAGCAAATCTCTCTTATTCTCCACCCAGGAAAAACATATAATCCACCAACTGCAAGACCAATTAGTCTTGCAGCAAATAATCCCGCCGCCCCCCCCCCCACCACCACACACACACACACACACACACACACCACAAATGAACATTCCATCATACAAAAATGATAGTAATCAATCTACAAAATATTGTAAGCACATTCCGGAGGCGCCACCGGGTACCGCTTCCGATCGTCGCAGTAGTTATACTTCACCTGCGTGGCCTTGACCACCCTCATCTGCCTTACCCTTCCCGTGGGCAACTTCTGCGCACTCGCTCCAGGCGCAGCAAACGTACTGTTCTGGCACTTCCCAACGGCCGTCGTGTCAGACGGATTCACAACACACCCGTTCAGTCGGAAGTTCTGGTAAGTGGCGATGAAGGGCGCGACGTTCCAATCGATCTTCACTTGGCCCCCTTGGGTAGCCCACTGACTACCGTCCCAGATGCTGAGGTGCACCCCCATGGCCTGGGTATTGGCATACTGGAAGTCGGGGACCAGGCCCTGCAAGTTGCGGAACATGCGAATGGGCGTGTTGTCGACATAGAAGACCACGAGGTCCTTGTTCCACTGGAAGTTGTAGTAGTGAAAGGAGGCGGAAGGGTCGAAGCCCAGGTAGATTTGCTGCTCGCGACCGCCAATGCCGTTCACGAAGATGTTCGTGTGGAGGAGGAAAGGCTGGCCGCTCACGTTTCCGAGAAATTCGAAGTCGAATTCGCAGTGGTTGGGGCCTGAGGACGTCATCTGCAGATCGAGGGAATCAATTAAAGATTAGTTTACTAGACCAAATTCTACTAGAGTCGTACTAGAGAAGAGATTAAACTCAGAATCAAAATGTAGCAGATTTTCACGTAGAATGGTCAAATGCGTTGAAATGACACGCATGTTCTTATAGACAAATTACCCAGATTGTAACGTTCTACTGCTTAGAGCTCTAAAAACTAGTACGAGAATAAGATTTTAGACTTCAGGTGGGGGACTGAAACGGTGACATGAGGTTAGAATGTAACTAGCGTATATGCAATGTGGATGGAGGCATGCATGTTAAAAACTTACGTAGAAAGTTGTTACAGTCCCGGCGGAGTTGTTAGCCGGCAGCTTCATCCACGCCCCGAAACCGCCGAACAGCCAGCTGCTTTTCGAACCAGCTCCAGCCGCTGTAATTTACACCGCACACATGGACTCAGTAAACGAAATCAAGAGCACACGTGCACGGCTAAAAGAATTTACAGTTGCTGCATTCAAATGTGCATCTCCACAAACAACAACACGTATATAGTCTCACGAAATGTGTGAATGGAAGACAAAGAATCAGTACCGAATTAATGGCTCAAACACTCACTACTCCATCAACTAATAAATAAACACCTAAAGATAAAAACACTAATTAATCGAAAAAGAGCAGTGATTCCTCACCAGACAGTTTATCAAGCTTCAGCTGCACTGCCCGCCCATCTTTCGAAAAGTTCACATTTCTCGTCCACGCGGTGAACTGGCCTGGAAGTCCCCGCTGCGCGTGACAGCCCACTAGCAGGCTCAAACACAGCAGCAATGCCATCGACAGCCACTGAGAATCCCTCGACTTCTCCATAGTGGAAGCTCCGTCCACCAATAAGAATGACTGCTCTCTCTCCACCAATTCTCGCCAATCCGAATACTAGTCTAATCCCGGACAGGTTCCAATCCCAACCGTTTGTACCCAAACAGTCTGCACTCCAATCTCCCAGACCTATATTTCGATCACCACTAAGCAAATTCTCCGCATTAACTCAGAGCTAGCCGGATCGGATGTAAGTAATTAAGCTTGCAGTAAATGGATCCTAAGTCTTCCTGTCTGCTCTAGAGCAAGTGCAATAGATGCGAATGAGCTAGTAATGCAATTGTAATCGTGTAATGCAAATGCAAACAAATGGGAGTTTCCAGCGCCTAGCCTGTTGTGAATGTGAGCCGCTGTTGGAATGATGGAGAAGTGAGGACCGGGAGGGAGTTTAAAAAGAGGGCAAGAGGGTCCACTGGGGAGCAGTAATTCAGTGAAGTCCCTACTGGCATGGACTGCTGGAGGCGAAATTTGGGGACGGCGACGCGGTGGGCGTCCCGCGGGTTTTGAGACAGTTTCTGCCCTGCAGCAGCTGCCATCGCCGCTACGTCTCACTCACGTTGCACGGCTGTAACTTGGGCCCCCGCGAGAACTCCGGCTCCTCGGTTCTCCTCCGGCCATCCACCTCACCCACCGTCTCGTCACTTGAATGTGGGCTTGGTGCAACTCTTTTTTTTCTTTTTTCTTTTTTTTGAACAAATGGGGAGAACCCACTGCATTTCCAAAAACAAAAACAACACAAAACAGCCAAGCCGCGGGGCTGGACTGGTGCAACTCTTTCGCTTGGCAATGAATTTTTCTCTTTCTTCTATTGGTGAAAAGAAAAGAAATGAAATGAATACAAGAAAACAAGAAATCTCCTTAACTATCGGTATATACTTTTTTTCTCTTGAATGAATGACCAAGGATATTGAAAAAGGTACACGAGACAAAAGATGACATGGGTTCCATTCATTGAGGGTGATATTGTTAACCCCTAAATGTCCAAGGCACTCAAATCTGGTGTTTGCAAACTTTAAAGTTAAATAAAATCTAATCAAGTTGCTATTTTTAGTCGTTTATATTTTTTGGAAGTTCTTCTTGAAGTCTGATTTTAGCACCAAAAATCCAATCTTGAAAATAAATGATACTGATTTTTCTATTCAAGTTTTTATACAAGGGTACCCATTGCAATCTTGACTTCCCATAGTATTGAGAGCTCTTAGAAATGAGCCTCAAATACACTAGATCTTGGAGAAAAAATCACATTCAAAATTCATTTAAAAAAATTGTAGAGTAGATTTTAAGAAGCCATAAATTGAGTGGGGTTATACAAGTTAGACCCTTTAATCTCATATTTTTTTGGTCACCAACTTTTTAGATTTGACTTGTATGAAGAAGATTGAAAGATTTTTGTAGTTTTTGCACCCTCTTTCACTCCATAAGTGATATTTTTGTGTTTTCTTTTCCTATGAGATCTCTAACATGTCTAGTTTGAGTTTGTACGGTTACAATTAAAAAAAAAGTTGATACAACTTATCAAAATGTTGGCATTTTGTTCAATTAAGAGCAAATTCTAGGAAGCCCAAAATAGCCCTTGGGCATTTAGGAGCTAAGAATGGAAGGAAATATAATAATTGGAAATGTGCAAGTTGTCATAATGAAAGATCTCTTCAATTATCTTAACATCGTCTTGTCCACATTCAAAACTCTTCAAACATTAGAGAAAAATCAGCCCTCCGTAGGGCTGCTCTACGGACCCCTTTAGAAGCCCGAAATTTCATTTATCGGGTCTAAAAATTTAGTTTTTCCCCTATTTCCACGCAGCTGAAACTATTGTGACACTGGCGCAAGAACCCAGATTTTTATTATTAAATTTTTATTTTTATTTTATCTTTAAAAATAAAAATAAAAAAATGCAAAATTTGATTGCTCCAACGAGTAGTCATACACTCTGACTGCTCACCGGGGCACTTTTCCATGTGGACAGGCCAAGCTTGAAATAACTTGGCATGTCAACTTGGAGTGGCCCATCAAGGGGCTGATTTTTGCTCTAATGAGCATTATCTCTATTAGGAGTATTAATATAATTTTATAGTAAAATTGCAATCTCGGGAACAAAATGTTTTTAGATGAATAGTCCCCATATTCACATTGTCACATGCTTTTCAATCAAAAGAGCTTGTTGCAATACAAATGAACAAATGTAATATTATATAAAATAAAGTTAGTTTCAAAAAGGTTGAAGTTTAGCGCTTAGTAACCCCTAAAGTTCTATGACTATGTCTTCACCAAAACCGCTCAAAAATTGCCATTTTTAGAACAAGTACCAAATTTTTTTTAAAAACATTTTTTGACACATGCAACCATGGGACCTTGTAGTACACTGGTTTGGAAAGATGTGAGAAAAATTTCAGAAATTTTCATTGTGTGGATTGTAAGATATAAGCATTTGAATTGACAAAAAACCTTTTTTGTCCCTGTGAAAAACCGGGAGTTGCACTTCACAAGCTCACTTTTGTATGAAAAAATGTCCAAAACGGTGGTAACTCTTTGGATTCAACACTCAAGGCAAGTTGGCTACACGCTTGAAAAATTTCACATCATTTGGAATTGTACAACATATAGGAAAAAAGTAGTAAGTAGATAGTAATAAAGAACAATTCAAAATACAAAATTGTTAAGAAATTGTTATGGAATTGAAAAATGCCAATTCCAATGGTTGCAATATTGTAATAAAAAATATACATCCTATGATTTTATTTTTTGAATAAATATTGAAAATTGAATAAGATAAAGGACTTCAAAGTTTATTTTAGAGTAGAGAATCCATAACTGCTCGCAAACAAAAAATCCTAATAACTTTTGACTCATTGATCAATTACATTAGAGGAGTTTTGAGGGCCTCAAAAGACTATTTCAAGCCCGTTCCCCAATCTGCTCAGATCAAGGAACGACAGTACGGGTGTGTCAAATTTTTTTTTTCAAAAAAAAATTAAAAAAAAATTAAACCAAAATATCATTTTAACCAATTTTTTTTTTTTTCAAAAATGACATGGTAGTCACTTGGCCACGTTAGCCTGGCCATTTGGCAACATGCCAACATTCCTGCAGAGTTCCCACAGTCCGGGAACTCACAGTCTCTTAGGAAGCCCAAAACTCCTCTAATGGAATGATTCAAAGCTTTCCACGTATATATATATAACTCTAGAGAACCAATTTCAAATTTTTATTTTAAAAAAAAAGTGATTTTCTTGATTTGCACAAGACATTTTTATTTACAAAAAAAGTAACATATTAGGCCATAACTTTAGACTCGTATTTCCAAATGTCACGAAATTTATTGCATATAAAAGATATTCATTGTCCTCACCTTCTATTAAAATTTAGGCCAAAATATAGAAATCTCTGATTACACGTACCTATCCAAAATTTCTATGTAGCCAAAAAACGCATGTTGGTTCTTCAGGGGTTAATGGACAAAAGGATGACTTTAGAAATCATTCTTTTTAATTACATGTAGATTATTGGCTTAAAAAATTCTAAAAGCATTATTTGGAAGTCAAACTACTATAAAAGACCTTCCCTTTTCACAACAGAATTTTGAGGATGAATTATTGAACTTTTGTCCTACTAGAATAATTCACTGTCATCCATCAAATGCCAAATGTTCATGTCAATGTTTAAGGGTTAGAAGATAATCTAACCTTAACTCCCATAGGATTAGGAGGTAGTCCAAATTTTCAAAATTGTAAAGATGTATCGTAAAATGCAACTTAGAAAAATATTTAATGATGACTCTCAAACAATAGCTGTAAAATATGATCCATATATCATATCCATACGACAAAATCAACTAGTATGCAATATTTTTTTAAAGTTGATTTTAATTAAAAACTAGTTCTGAAACTGATTGTAGATTGAATATGTGAGAATTTTACAAGAAATTTTCCCCTCTAAGCTTAAAATGTTGAATCCTAATTGTAGTAATTTTTGAAGAATTTTATTTTACTTGACCTACTAGACGTTACTTTTTGAACAACAAAATATATGCAAAGCAAAATCTTCAGAATCTTTACCATACAAATATTAACCTCTAAAGTCCCAAGGCCGTTTTTCCAGTCAAAAACAACTCAAAACTGCCAGTTCTGCTGCATTCATCTAAGAAAAGAGAAAAAATAATTTTATTTAGAATCTAATTGTAAGATCTTGTACTTAACTTATTTCAAATCATGTGGTAAAAATTTCATAAAGTTTGACCTTACAGACTAGAAGATATTAGCATTCAAAGTTGAAGAAATTTATTTTTTGAACATTGGCTTGCAATTTTAGATGACTTTGACCATCATTTATAAAAAAAATTAAATTGATGAATTAAATTTTTTTATGGTTGAATAATTGAGTTGAGAATTTGCGGAAAAAAATTTCAAAAAAAATACAATTGATTTTCATTCTTTAAAAAATTATTAAGTAGAAGTAGGTCCAAGCATGAAAGAAGAACTAAATCGTCAATAGCTCTAAGATGGGATTAAAACACTATAATCCCAACGATGAGATTGTTTTAGCAAACAAGCTTAGCCTTGTCAAACAATTCTTTTTGAAAAATTGTAAGAATTGCATTCAAAAATGAGTCCTACAAGTTATTTTTTCAAAAAGATGCTCTAATTGCCTGAAAATAAGATTGTCCATAACTTTCACATAACAAAGCCAAATGGCATGAATCAAAGCTTCCCATATAGATAAAAATACAATCTATGAGAAAATAATTAAAAAAAAATTTTAAGTTTTTTGTGTGATTCTGTCCGCCGCATCAAAAAAAGGGACCTTTTATGCCATAACTTTTGCTCCCGGGCACCAATTGAAATAAAAATTATATTCCATAAAGTTAATGTGTTTTTCTATATTCATAAAAAGTTTCAAAAAATAATGATGAATATTGAGGCCGTAGTAGCCTACCCAAAATCCATTTTGTCTCTAGAGGGGACAATGAGACTTTAGGGATTAAAGAACTAATACTAGAATATTCAAAAAAACTAATAGATGAAAAATTTCATTTTTGCATGCTTGAATTGTGTTTGCGTTCATCCGTTGTTTGAAATTTGAACGCCTCACTAGTCCTTCAGGGGTCAAGGCGACAGAAAGCCCCTGGGACTGATTTCTTAGTGCATTTTATGCCAAACTGAACCTTGTGACTTTTTAGGATCAACTTAGTGCAAACACTTCAATTGGTTTTGAACTCTTACCCTATTGAGTTTTTTATTTCCCTCCTCAGAGTTACAGGTTATGACAGACAAAGAAGGAGCAAATCTTTCATTTTTACATAAAAAACAAACATTAGGAAGAATTAAGAAGTTACCGGAAGCCAGAAAACCTGAAAGTCACCACGTTACGTGTCTTCCAGGCACACATTGGCTTCCATCAACAGGCTCATTCACCAAACCAAATCCCAGAGCAGCAACTAAATAACTAAGAGCGCTATATATTAACCCTTAAATGCCGAAGGGGGGACCCTTGAAATCTTCCTTTTCTATTACCGTGTGAATCATTGACTTCCAGAATTGCAAAAGTAGTCATTGGAAGTCAAACTACTGTAGAAGATTTTTCCTTTCCAAAACAAATTTAGAGGATGAATAGTTGCACTTCTGTCCTATACAATTTGATTCCTTGTCATCCATCGGACACAAAACGTCCGCCTCGACGTTCAAGGGTTAAGAAACAAACTAAACACACATGTACTACCCAGATTCTTGCAAATATCTGCGTAAGTAACGGCTAGCCAACTGAGTGCATACGACTGAACACTCAACTCCCTTGATCTACCCTAATCTGAAACGATCCAAGGAAGTCCGAAGTCCACGCTCACTCGGAAAAAAACGCGGTGTAGGACAGACGGAGGCAACAGATATACTGTAGAAGCCTCGGAACCTGGCTTTGTACTACAGTTTTGTCTGCTGAATTGAAGGCGCCGCAGGGCAGGCTTGACTCTTGAGATGCACACTCACTTGGAGCTCATCACTGGCGAATTTCTTTGCTGACAAGTCGGATACCATTTTACGTCTGGTGACGAACGCAAGCTATAAGCTTACACAGACACAGACACTCAGTTCGGTGTAGACTGTAGAGCAGAGTCTGCCTATTAATTTTCAGTCCTCCCTTAAGACAGTAGGTAGGCCCTTCCTCGGAAACTGATTAATTTTAGCTAGGGTTGGGAACTAATGGGTAGTAGGCGCGTGAGACTGATGCCGATTGAAAGCTGGCTTCGGAAGGTGTCCAGCAAGCAAGCAAAGCAAAGCTCTCCAGCAACGTCCACCACCGGCTGCGTGCAGGGCACAGGAGCGTTCCAGTGGGCATAAATTTAGACAGCCTTGATTCGGAAAAGGATGGCAACCTACCTGAGCATGCAAAGTCGACGTCTCATCAATGCCATGCCCTCGAGATTTTCAGAATGCCAACTGCACTCTTCTGTTCTGCGGCTTCTGCCCGATAATAATAAGTTATGCATTTCCACGAATCTGGCGATTCTGGCGGAGAGAGGGACACGGTCGCGTGATCTAAAAATATTCTCGACAAACTCACTTCATCTGCTGAGAAGGTGCATTTTGGGACAGCAGTGTCTCGTACTGGCGAAGACTTCCATTTTTTGTAGCTGAAAGAATTGCAGATACTGTTGCGAATGCGACTTGCAGATACTGTTGCTAATGCGACTAGTGACTCAGGTAGGAGGCTCTGAAACCGACTATTTAAGGGCTGATCTGCCTTTTTCATGTGGTCCTTTGGATGGGAATATTTTAACTCATTTTTCAAGAAAGAGAAATAGAAGAGGAATCTAACATAAGTCGTTTCATATTTTTTGAAGCATTTTTGAATTAGTTATGAATTTTCAAATGGGATGTGTCGTAGGTCCCTATTTATGACCCTAGGTCTTTCATAAACCGTTCACTTGCAATTCTAAAGAAAGATGGCAAAAGCCAAGAGAATGATTGGCTCTTGCAATTAATAATGTTTTTTTCCTTGATTCATTCATGACTATAGCGTTCACTTTTAGAACCACCTCATGTCCTTTCACAACCATTTATAGGGGCGGTTCTTAATGCCTGTGCGATTTCAGAGTTGCCTACCTTAGTAAGTGATTGACACAGTGGAATATTGTACGTTCAAAGGTATTTTTTTCAAATCACATTTACAACATCAGTTCCTAAGATTTTGAAATCACTTCTTGAAAGGAAACAACTCAAAACTTACAAGTAAATAACTTCTATTTTAGGCTCAAAAGCTTATCATGCCTCAATGGTTCACAAATGAAGCCCAAACAAGTGGACCAATCTCATCGTTTTCTTTCAAGAAGTAATTTCAAAATCTTAGGATCCGGTGTAGTAAATGTGATTTGAAAAAAATACCTTTGAACGTACAATATTTCACTTTGTCAATCAATCACTCACTCAAAGGCACAATACACTATTTGGCCAAAAACAAAAGTTGTTCTCCTATAAATTCTGAGCTGTTTTAGTTCAAATCTTTTTTTCAAAATCTCAATGGATCATCCTCTAAATCTGATTTCGAAATTAAGCCATTAGGTACCAAACTGGAAGTTATCTACTCTTTCTTTGGGGTATTGTACAATATAACCAAGATGTTTAGTTGCTTTGAACATGAAATGTTCTAATTTAAAATTTTAAAGGTTTTTTAATTAAATTAAAAATTAAATTAATTATGATAAATAATAAATAATAAATACTTTTAATAAAAATTAATATTATTAATAAAATTTCTATATCAATAAGGTCATTGGTATAGAATGAAAGACCTTTTAGATTATCAAAGCAGATTTTAGCTCCTGAATTGATTAGTTTATAGAGTTAATTTAGCTCTTCAGTTAATTTTTTCACAAATTTAGCTCCTCAATTAATTTTTTTAGTTAATTAGCTTTCCGTTAATTTTTCAATTGATTTAGCTCCTTTACAATTAATTAACTCCTCAATTGATCATTTTTTACAGTGCTTGAATTTTGGATTGAATGTGGGTAGATTAACATAGTTTTGCCAATAATCATTTTTTGAATATGTTTATAATGTCAAAATTTTCCTAGGATTTAGCATTTGCAAACATTATTAGAAAAATGGAAAGGAAAAGGAAAAGGTTCACAAAAGTTTAAAAAAAAATTATTTTTATTTTTAATATTAAAAAATAAGAAGAAAAAAGAAAAGGTGCCAGTTATATATTTTTTGAAATTGAACATTAAGAAAAGCCAAAAGCACATGAATTGGAATTTGGGCCCTTGAATTCAGCCCAAGGGCTTTACATTAGTTAGGGCGGATGGAAAAATTGGGTCCGAATTGTAAAACGGATTGAAGACAAATCCGACCGGCCTTCCATTTGATCCCAGGCCGAATATAAAGCTAGCTTTAAGAAATAGCAAAAGCACTCACTGGAAGTCAAACTACTGTAGAAGACCTCCCATTAGAGGAGATTTGAGCCTCCGGAATACCGTTTTAGGGCTGTTCCTGATGCTGGGAACAACGCATTGATGTCAAATTTTTTTTTATTAAAATGTTAAAAAAAAACTAATTTTTTTCTTCAAAAAAATAAAAAATAAAAAATAAACAAATCTGGCGTGGCAGTCGCTTGGCCACGTTAGACTGGCCATTTGGCAACGTCCCTACAGAGTTTCCATAGTCCGGGAACTCACAGTCTCTTAGAGGCCCAAATCTCCTCTAATGCCTTTTTGCAACAAAATTCTGAGGATGAATTTGTAACATTTTTGTCCTACATATGAGATTACCTGTCATTCATCGGCCAAAAAATGTCCGCCTTGACATTTAACCCCTAAAGGACCAACATGCGTTTTTTGGCCATATAGAATTTTTGGGCAAGTATGTACAACTAGAGATTTCTATATTTTGGGCTGAAATTTCTATAGAAGGTGGGGGCAAGGAATATCTTTCATATGCACCAAATTTCATGACATTTGGAAATATGAGTCAAAAGTTATGGCCTAATATGTTATTTTTTTTCGTAACCGGGCGGTCCGGGCAAATAAAAAAAAATCACTTTTTTCGAAAACAAAAATTTGAAATTGGTTTTCTAGAATTATATATAGGTAAAAAGCTTTTAATCATCCCATTTTTATCAATGAGTCAAAAGTTATGAAGATTTTAAGTTTGCAGGCAATTATGGATTCTCTACTCTAAAATAAACTTTGAAGTCCTTCATCATACTCAATTTTCAATATTTTTTGAAAAAAATAAAATCCTAGGATGTAGATTATTTATTACAACATTTCCACCATTAGGATCAACATTTTTCAATTCCATAATTAAATTCTTGACAATTTAGTATTTTGAATTATTCTCTACTACTATCTACTTACTATATTTTTCCTATATGCTGTACAATTCCAAATGAAGTCAAAATTTTCAAGCATGTAGCCAACTTGTCTAGGAAAAAGAATCCAAAGAAGCACCATCATTTTGGACCTTTTCTTCATCAAAAAGTGAGCTTGTGAAGTGCTGCTGCCCTGTTTTTTGTAGGGCCAAAAAAATGGTTTTAGTGAATTTGAATGCTTATATCTTGCAATTCACGCGATGGAAATTCCTGAAATTTTTAGCATATGGTTTCAAGTCACCATACTACAAGATCTTATGGTTACATGTGTTAAAAAAAGTTTATTTTCAAAAATTGGGTACTTGTGCTAAAAATGGCAGTTTCAAGCGTTTTCAGTGAGAACATAGTCATGGAACTTTAGGGGTTAAGGACTAACCCCTAATGATCCAAGCAGTGACTAGGGAGTTTATGGGGTGACTAAGGCATTTTACTGTTCTTTTTACATGTCCTTTGGTGGTTTTCCGTGGTCAGTCGATTGTTGCCTAAGCTTAGTCATTTAATTTTGTCAAAAAACTAATTTCTTTTTGACACTTCGGTCAGATTTTTTATATTTGTAAAAGCAATTGATTAAAAAAATGACAAATAAAATACTATTCACTTCAAATACTAAGTTGAAGGCAATTCATCAATTGAAGGCAATTTATTTACACACTACCATACTTGGATAGTAAGTTCGGCTTAAGGTGATTTAAAAAAAATTGAAGAACTGTACTACTAGTTTTAAGAGAGAATAACTAAATTGACAAATAAATGTAAAGATGGTTGGTCAAAAATCCAAAGAATCCAAATAATCCAATAACAATCCATTGAGTTAAATACCAATCTATCATTTGACCATCTACCATAAAAAGAAATTTGATGGCAAAGTGAAGGAAGTACTTCATTAAAATTTAGTGAGTGGAGAGCGGAGAGGTTGTTTTTATAATGAAATCCATTGTCTGCCATGAATCCTTGTAGGGTGTGGGACAATTTGAAGATGGAAGCTTTGAGCGCTTATTGTCAAAAATGCAGCATTCATGTCAGTCAAAGCAAAATTGTAAACCTCATTTGTGCATAGTAGAATAATTTTTTCCAAAAAGCTTTGATCTTGGTTAATGTGGAAAATCAAGCTAACTTTCATCTTTGTAAAACCGTTTGTGATTTTGAACTTCCAAAAAAGTTTATGAACAAAATTCAGAGAAGATGTTTGAAAATGTCAAGGATAATGTCCCTTCCAATCCTCTCTATGAACTTTGTCCATAACTTTTGATTGGAGGCTTGAAATCACAATTGAGTTTTTGGAACTGAAAACTAGGTTGATTCTTTTACATTAATTTAGTTTGAGGTTTAAAAAGATTAATTATTCTACTATGCCTAAATTAGGTCTGAAATTCTACATTGAACACAATTCCTACTTTTGACATAATTAGGAGTTGCTAAGCTTCTACTAATCCTAGTTTACATATTCCACGTACATTGTTTCACCTTCTACAACCCCACTTGCGTAAAGATCTTGTCTTCTTTTTTTCAAGCACTCACAATATATGGCATCTGGACTTACAAGATATATTTGTTGGATAACATTGATGAAGTTTGGATTGAATGTCGGATATATCATTGGGCTACTCATCTATGCACCGGTGGGAGCTTATGTGAGGCAATTAAAATCCACTTGTTCTTGATGGAAAAATGATGAAAATTTGTGATTTAAGACACTAATTTCTTAATTTAACTTGGTTGATTTTCTATTGGACCCAAGTGACCATTTTATGGTCTCTATCCCTCTTTTTAGAGCAAATAGGCAAATTGAAATTGATTTCCTTAATCCCTTATGACCTAAGTGACCATTTCCTGGTCGTTGCCCCTCTTTTTTGAGCTGCCCATTTTTAAATTTTGAATTTGTTAAAATAATTTTGTTTGTATAAAAAACAAATTGCTTTGTAAATCTAATGGTGATAATTTCATCAAATTCCAAGTTAAATTCCACCTTATGGAGTTTCTTAAAGTTGAGTGGTGTAGTGTAGTTTAGTTTACAACTCATATTTCTTGGTTCAGTTTGGACATGGATTTAAAGTCAGCCAACCAATGCAATTGTTGCCCACTTCAAAAAGGGAAAATTCAAGGAGCTCAAGAAGAAGATAACTGTGTTCATTCTTATTTTTCTTAAAAACACTACTCTTATTTTGTGACCACTGTGCATTGCAATTTACAACTTCCACCCAAAATTTCAAAATGACAAAAATGTTGTGAAATTTTACATGATCATTTTCAACTTTCTTGTCTTTCACTAAGCACAAAAAGGATATTATTTCAAAATATTCTCACTAAGATATGTTCCTTCAAGGTGTGATGCCTTGTTTTTCCATGCCCCCCCCCAAACTTCAAACTTAAATATCTAGTAAATTCACAAATTGTGCGGTCAAATAATTTGAATTTTTGTGGACTACTAGTGCCACATCAGCACCCAAATTAAAAATTAAAAAATAATAAAAAATAATTTTATTTCCTCTTTAATTGCACCGGTGTGTGTATGTGTGTGTTCAAACCTCGCAACCTTTTGGTGGCTTGAAATTTTTCCTAATGGTCATATCAAATAAAAAACTAACTTGAAAAATCTGAAAATTTTGCCATGAGTGTATGTCATAGTGAAAACATTATAGTGTAAATACAATAGCTCTATGCATTCTGAATATAGAATTTAGTAGACATTGAAAATACATCTGTAGTTCAAATTGCACTAAAATATTAAGTTTTGGGAGTTTTTTCAAAATTCAAATTGGAATAGAAACTAGAGTAGATGAACTTCATTACATTAGGTGAACTCAAACTCAAAAAACATCATATTTTATGAATAAATTTCAGATTTAAAGTAAAGAGCAATAACTCTATAAATACACTAATACATCATAGTTTGTGATATCTTTCTTTACTAGCTTCTCATTTATGTGAAGTCAAATACTTGCAAGACTGCATACTCATTGCATATTCTTTATAATCCACTAGGAAAGGTCAATAAGAAAAAAGCCCGTGGATGAAAAAATGGTTCCAATCTTTGTCCAAATTGCCACATTGTCATCCAAATGCCACAAAATGTTGCCTATGGCATTACAAGGTTAAGTGTTATTGAAGCTACATAAGTGATGAATGGTATATTTATCACCAGCCCTTTTTTTTTGGCACCACGGGGCTAGATAGCACCATTTTAAAATAAATGTTTGTTTTTCGCCAAATAAAAGTAATCTTTTTTCACCGAATATATTCAATTTTTATTAAAAATGTGGATGAAGTTGCCAAATTTGGATGAAAAAATGCATGAATATAATTGAAAAGTGTTTTTTGGTCCAAAGATGGATGAATGTAGAAATACAATGCTTTGCCAAATTTTAACCCCTAAAGTACCAAAGTCCCCTCGGAGGACACTTGGGATTTCAAGCAAGCTCGTATGACCTGAAATTTTGACATGACATTAGAAGAGATTTGGGGGGACTAAAGGGCTGTTTCAGGCCTGCTCCCCCAACCCTATCCCCCTGGTAGATCGGGAATGTCGGCTGTCAAAATTTTTTTTTTTTTTTTGTGAAAAATCGAAAAAGCAAAAACAACAAATTTTTTTTCTGGGTGACATGGTAGTCATTTTGCCACATCACGCAGCAGCTACGAACTGCTGCAAGGCTGTTTCCCTGACCCTGGTAGCCCAGGGAACTCACAGCCCTTTGAAGGAGCTGAAAAACATCTACTATTTTTTGAAACTTTTTTTAAAATTAGGAAGTTACATAAGCTTTCTAAAATTATAATTCTTTTTCCAATTGGTGCCCGGGAGCATAAGTTATGCCACCCAAAGTCAAATAAGCAATTCGTCGGGCAGAAATAAAAAACTATAAAAAATTAAGATTTTTTTTTTCATATATTTTCTCAAAGATCATGTTTTTTGTCTACATTTGAAGCTTTGATTTATTCTATTTGGACTCAAAATGACAAAGTTATGGACAATCTTGTTTTTTGGGCAATCTAAGCATCTTCAAAAAAAAAAACTTACAAAATTCATTTTTGAATGCAATTTTCAAAAAAATTCACAATTTTTTTTTTGAAAAGGTTAAATTTGTTTGCAAGAACAATCCCACTGTTGGAATTATGGTGTTTCAATTCAATCTAAGAGCTATTAACAATTTAGTATTTTGTTCAATTTTGGACCTACTTCTACTTAACAATTCTTTTATATGTGAAAATCACGTTTAGAGATTCTGAATTTTTTTCCCCAACTCTCAACTTAAATTTTCAACAAAAAATCTTTTAACTTAATGGTGTGTAGAGCAAAAAAACTCCACAGATGACCATCAAAGTCATCTGAAATTGCAGGTTGCAATTCAAAAAAACTTCTTTTCCCAACTTCAAATGCTAATATCTTCCAATCCGTACGGTCGAACTTCATGAAATTTTTACCACATGATCTAAGACAAGTGAAGTATAAGATCATATGGTTAAATTCTAAGAAAAAAGTTCTTTTTGGTTTAGAGAGTGATTGCAGCTGAAATGGCAGTTTTCAGTGGTTTTGGAGCCAGAAACTGCCTTGGTATTTTAGGGGTTAAGTAATCGCCATCTTGGCACTTTTTCAAAAAGTAAGAAAAAAAGGATTGTTTATCACTTATATAATAAGAGTAGTTTAATGATCATGTGTTGGCCTTCATGAGGATCAGTCTTGATTGATTTTGGTTCAATGGTTCAAATAGTCCAAATATAAACTAAGAAAGGCCTTCTCAATTTTTTGTCATTAGATCTTTTAAAGAGGCTGAAAGGGCCGTTTTAGCCTTAATTTCCTTTCTGTAATGAACAATGTTGCTATTTAATATTTAAATAATAAAATTTTAATAAAAACTATTCTCTTAATTTTTTGAAATAAAAAATCCAAAATTTAATATTTTTTAACGTGACAGTTGTTTTGCCACGTCAGATTGCTATTGAGGGCGCAATTTCCACATTTCCAACAACCTGGGAACTTGTAGCCCTTTACAAGTCCTAAATCTCATCTAATGGATTGGTGTGATGTATCTATGGCCAACATTGAATGGATTTCATTAAGAATTTGGCAAAAGATGAAGAAATATACTTTTTCTTTAGGATATGAATTTTTTGTAATTGGATCCTCAAATCAATAGTTATATTGTCTAATAAAATCTAGGCATGGAAGACAAATTCAGACAATATGTACTATATCTTCTTCTATTAGTATGTAATTCACCAAATAATTAATTCTAAAATGTGTAAAAGGCGGGACCAAAAGCCAAAGTTTAGAAGAAATACAAAACGAAACTCGTTGGAGCATCAAGTTCGGATCTGATAGAGTTTGGTGCCGTATTTGTTTTAATTTGTACTATTCTTAGTTAAGCCTTCAACTGACACAGATTCACAAACAAACTTTACAAATAATGGTAGTATTGTATGCAATGGTGAAATTTGAGGCAGTGTTATTCGGGACTATCATGAGTATTGAATTGGGGTCATAGACAAGCAGAATGAAGAAAGCGCTTAGGAGTTGAAGAATTAGATACACTAGAAGCATAGTTATCACATTGGACGGACTACCCGTCCAAACCGTTTGACTTGCCTATCCGGTGACCGTAACACGCCCGATGTGACTACTTTAAGGTAGTTACTATGTCCATTTGGTCCGTCCATCCATCCAAATTGCCTGTTTGATAACCCTAATTGCCAGATGTGACAATGTAGACTAAAAAAAGAGGGAGAAGCGGAAGAAAAGGAGCCCCTAGAGGCGGTAGATGAGTGAAAAGCAGACAAAGAAAAAGGCACTATGGAGGCTCTAGAAATTGTAGGGGCAACAAAGGAAAATGCAATCGATAGTTGCATTTCCCTCAATATAGTTACAACCTTTATAAAATCCTTGACATTCTATTTTGAAAGAAATTCCATGACTACGAAAGAGAAGTTGGGAATTTGTGCACGTTTTAGCGCTTGCACGTCTTAGCTCTAAATTACTACGGTTATCCGAGTAGCAAAGTACTATCACCCTTCGTGTGCTCATCCAGCTCAATTTTATTGCCCCTGCTCTCAATTCTTGTTTTCTCACTTCTTAGGTTTGCCTTTACGGTGCTTCTCGAAGCTGGAAAAGAAGGCGATAGCTGTGGGCACGGCGCTAGGGTTTTAGGGCTAAAGCCTTGGATCTTGTACCTCAAACGAGTATAGTTTTTGAGTGAAAGCATGGATCGCTTTGGAGCTCTTCCAAAATCAGGGTAGTAGTAGCGGAGCGTCGCTAATCTCCAGCCCCAACAACAACAGAATGGACAAGAAGCGCGTTAGCGTCCAAATCAAGAAAAAAGGGGTCAAGTAGCCTCTGCCTTCAAAAGAGAACATCTTTCCACTATATCCTCCACGTGTGAAAAGGCATTTAGTTGCAAAATTTACAATTGCAACGAATACTGGGATACCCGCGATAACTACAACGGGCCACGTTAAGTCCCTCCTAGCGACTGGATCCGCTAAGAGAGTGAGACCACTGGGGGAGTCTCTAAAGGCCCTATGGTCTCATGTATTCTGTTACCCTAGAGCAGTGGTTTGGCATTTCAAGATGCATGACTCGCTCTTGTAATTGCTTGTGGTTTAAGTGAAGGGGGCTTTGCATCCCCCACCTAATCGTTTGTGACTTTCACAGCAAAGTACTATTATTAACTTGAAGGAGTCTTTGCCCCTCCCCTCGCCTTTCATGGTGTTCACAATAAAGAACCATCATCATTCCACTTTCCCACTATTAGTTGGTCCACAATTTTAAAAGCGTTGTTTTTGGGCACAAACTGCCATTCTTTTTGTTTTTGAAGATGGAACTACTGCATTGCTTAATATTGCAAAATTTCTTCTATTAGTCTTGACAATCCAATTGAAAATGAAGAGACATATCAATAGAACCTAAATTTTTAGAAAAACATTTAGATCTATTATTGTTACATCATGTGAGTTAGGATCACCAGACATTTGAGACGGGCAAAAGTTCAGATTCTATCTTAAAGTAGTCACATTGCACGGGTTGGGGTCATTAGACGTCCCGGACAAGCGGACAAGCGGACAAATTAGACATCTGAGACGGGCAAAAATTCAGATTCTATTTTAAAGAAGTCACATTAGACGGGTCAGGGTCATCAAACGTCCCGAACAAGCGGACAAATCAGATAGTTAGGACGGAAAATCCGTCTAGTGTGATAACTATGGTTAGATCTGGCGTCAGCATGCAGAATTGAACTTTCTATTAGATTGTAGAACAATTTATGTGCATGCAATTTTGGTTCAAGGATTGTGCAAGGATACCTTTGCAAAGGGATTACCTCACATGGAGAATTGGTATCATAGCTAGACATTAGAGCTTCTATTCCATTGCCAAAATTGTAGATCTAATATGCGGATAAAATCCTAAGTTTGCTTCAATTATCCTGAGGCGCAACCGCTGTTTACGCATAGAATTGATGTTATGATGGTAGACTAGATTAGAGAGCATGCAATGGAGGTCAATGAAATTGCACAACTCCTTGAGATCAAAGGAGCTGGTTAGCTCTTGACAAATGACCCCAAAAAATTACAGAGTTATCAGCAGTAGCATGCACAGTATTCAAACGTAAACAAGAAATAAGACAAGTAGCAAGCGCAAGTAGACTCGGAGTGGAAACTTACGATGGAATTATCAAAAGATCAACTTGAGGCGCTGCAAAGTTCAAAGGAAGAGATGCGTAGGCGATTGGTGTTGGGTAAAAATTTTGGCAACTCTTTTAGATTTTCTGCCTTATCTAAATATCTATTGAAAAAGTTACAAGACCAATTTTTTTTCCAGCTCTTGTTGAAGGGGGTTGTTGTTGTTGTTGTTGTTTGAAACTCAAGCACCAAGATGCAATAAAAAATTGTATAAAGCTTGATACGCAAGCTTTCATACAGAGGTATGTGAAGTTTTTTTCTTCAATGGACGGACTTTGGGTAGAGACATTGCCAATAGACCTTCAACTTGGTATTTCACTTTGTACCTAATTTTTGGATTTGGATCCAATTTTTCAAACATCGGCTTGGCTTAAGCAGTTTGCCTCAATGATAGGGGATGTACTAGTGGTTGAGCAACCGGAAATGACTTGTAAGCGTCTTTTGGGATAAATTGTGAGTGTTAAGATTTTAAACTTGTCTAAACTTCCCAGGATCATTACAAATCTAGCATTATAGTTAAAGTTAGACGAGGTAATTTATACGGAGTAAGTTGTGAATTATTTGGGTATGCCAAATTAGTTTAAAAGATGCCACAAGTTCAGCCATTGTTTTTTTGATTGCTCCCTAAATATTAGCAAGAAGTGAAGCCCCCTAAGAATTTGGCGCCAAAGAGGTGAAGTTGTTAAAGGAAAAGTATGGAGATACCTCTTACCTTACTCAAAGCAGCCCCACTTCAACACGGGAAAGCAACTCTTCAAATGTTTTGCACCATTGATCCTAGAAGATATCTGTGTTTAACCTCTAAAAGACCTAATACCATTTTTTGGCAACATAGCAATTTTGGGCAGCATACTACGATTGAAAATTTTATTTTTTGTCTTTGAAATTTTCACATAAAATGTGCCCAAGGAATAGCTTCAAAGCCCAACAATTTTCATAACTTTTGACTCCATGGGTAAAAAATATCGCATGATATGTAACTTTCTGCGTTTAGCAGGCAACCCGGGCAGCGCAAAAAAATTCTTTAAAAAACATTTTTTTGAAAAATAAAAAGTTGGAATTGGTTTTATAGATTTATATATATTTGGAAAGCTTTGGATCATTCTACTTGGATTAACAAGTCAAAAGTTATGAGGAGTTTTAGTTTGAGGGTAGTTCTGGAATCTCTATTCTAAAATAAACTTTGAAGTCCTTTATCTAACTCAATTTTCAATCTTTTTGAAAAAACAAACAAACATTGGGTGTAGATTGTTTATAACATTACAACCGTTGGAAATGGCATTTTTCAATTCCATAATTAAATTCTTGACACTTTAGTATTCTAAGTCATTCTCTACCTCTTCCTACTTATTATTTTTTTCCTATATATTGTACAATTCTCAATGATTTGAAAATTTTCAAGCATGTAGACAACTTGCCTTGAAGAATGAATCCAAAGAGTAACCACCATTTTGGACATTTTTTCATACAAATGTGACCTTGTGAAGGGCAGCTGCCTGTTTTTTTGCAGTGCCAAAGAAAGGATTCTTGTCAATTCAAATGCTATTTTCTTGCATTCCACACGGTGGAAAATTTTGAAATTTTTTCCACATCTTTTTAGACCAGTGTACTACAAGATTTGATAATTACATGTACTCAAAAATGATTTTTTTCTGAAATTTGATACTTGTATTAGAAATTGCAGTTTTGGAGCGTTTTGGGTGAAAACATAGTCAAAAACATTTAGGGGTTAAAGTGTAAAAAACAAGTTTTCCAGCACATTATGGGAACTAGATTTTATGACTTTGAACATTTTTAACTTAAATTTTTTGCACTAGAGAGTATAAAGCTTTAAATTGTGATAGTGGAAAATTGAGTTGAGAGTCTAAGAAAAAAAAATTCAAAAAATCTTAATTTTTATTATTAATAAATTGTTAAATAGAAGTAGGTACGAAATAGAAGGAAAAGCTAAAATATTAATATCTTTTGTATGAAACTAAAAAGAACTTATTCCAATGGTAATATTGTTCTAGCAAAAAAAATAAACCTCGTGGAACTTTTTTTTTGAAAAATTGTAAAAATTGCATTCAGAAATGCGTTGTAAAAATTGCATTCAAGTTATTTTTTTTCAAGAGGATGCTCTAAATGCCCAAAAAACAAGATTGTCTATAACTTTCTCATAGAAAATCCAAATGAAATGAATCAAAGCTTTCCAAATCCAAAAAAAAATATAATCTATAAGAAAAAAAGAAAAAAACTGCAAATTTTTTTTGCTGCCCCCCCCCCCCCCCCCCTTTGCACGTTGTTTTTGAGCTTATTTGGGTATAACTTTTTTCACCGAGCACTGATTGAAAAAAAATTACTTTCCCACAAAGCTTAGCAATTTTTCTATCTTCACAAAATGTTTTAGAAAATGACAATAGAAATTTAGTCCGTACCTACCTACCTAAAATCCCATTTGTCCCCCAAAGGAACAATAGGCTTTTGGAGGTTAAATCATCTTTCTTTGACTCCTCTTGCAATGATGATCTTTTTAATATGCTTATTATATTTTAGAAGAACATGGTAATATATTGTGTTAGTTACAAATTTGTCATACTTCAATAATACAATAAAAGATTGTGCGTATATTGTCTACAACAAACAACATTGACTAAAATACTTTGCGTAACATAAATTTAGATCCAAACACTTCACTGGAAGATATTTTTTAGTCTGATGCAAAGGGGGTATATATACTTCCACACCTTGTATTGTTCAAAATTTTGAAAATATCCAATTGACTTTGATAGGAACCCCTTTGGTTCATTAACAAAGAGACAATTGTTTTCTAGCGATTTGTATTAGGAAAATTAAATGCATTGCTTTAAATTTCTTTTATTATTGTGATAACAATTAGGAAATTTAATAAAATTATAGGTTTGGAGAAGATACTTAATCCAATTAAAGATAAATATGAGTTGAATTTGTTGGATCGAAGGTTACAAAGGGTGTGGAGGCAGCAAATAAATCAAAGTTGCATTAGCATATCCAAAAGAAATCTAGTGCAATTTTGTTTAATTAATTTTAGGCTAAAAATATGAATTCTAAATTTTTAGAGTCCAATGTATGCATGAACCTTTATATAATAATAGACAATCTTTAATCTATAAACTTTAGAGAGACCTAAAAATTGATTTAGAATTATTTTTTACTAAGAAAATTTCAAGCTCAAAGAAATAAATTATGAATTGTTGTCGTCTAATGCAGTGTTTGGAAGATTTTGGAAGCTACCTCATTTTGCATTGGATCAATTATGGTCGTGATTCACATTTTAATTTGGCCAATGGACTTCAAGGGTTGGTGTCATAAGAGAAATTCTTAGCCCTCTAGAAGGCCGCTCCAGAGCAGTTGAAAGCACCCCACGATTACATTTAACTTTGCTTGATGATTTGTTTTTCTCCTATAGTCGATCACTTGAAGTCATGATGTTCGATGACTGTCAGTGGTTTGAAAGCCAAGTCTCAGTAGTTAAATAATCAGGGTTCAAGTCTTGTAATGCACTTTAACCATGATTATTGCATACCTTGTTTTCTAATCAAGTTATGAATAAAAAAGCAAATGTCAAAAATAGTCCAAGGACATCTACCATCAAGGGGTTTTTTAGTGGGATCACAATAGAATTAATTCATTGACAATTGGTGAGAAGGAAGGGTGAAGAGGTTATTTTTATAGAGAAATTGATTGTCCATGGTGAATCTTCAAAGTATATGGGTTATTTAGAAGAGAGATCACTCATTGTCAAATGCAAGAATTGTATTAAATCATTAAAACAAATACAGGAATTTTAGACCTCATTTAGGCGTAATCGAATGAATTTTTTTTTTTAAATTTGAACTAAACAAAGTTGTAAAATCAAGCTAATTTTCATCTCCAAAAATTTGTTTGAGGTTTCAAGAATCCAATAAAAATTCTAAACAAAATTCTAAAAGGGATTGAAAGGGAGATTTTCTTTGACATTTTAAAAATACCTTCTCCTAATTTTATCCACAACTTTTAATTGGACGCTCAAAACCTCAAACGGATTTTTGGAGATGAAAACTATCTTGATAATCCTACTTTCTTTGGTTCAAACTATTTTCAAAAAAATTCATTCTACTAAGTTATGCCTAAATGAGGTCTAAAATTCTAGTTTTAACACAATTATTACTTTAAATTTAACTATGAGCAATTGAGAAACTACAATTCTAAATTACATATCCCACATGGATTGTTCTACCTCCTACCACCTCATGTGTACATAAGGAGCTTCTCTTCTCATCTTCAAATACCTCAAACTAAGTGGCTTTAGAAGCTAGTTGAAAATGTAAGAGATCTCTAATTTTTTAGCGACTAGCTTGAAAATCCACTTCATATTTCTTAATTTCATTGAATTTGATTAAATTCCCAATTAATCACCCTGTATGCTCACGCGGTTGAATATTAACCCCTAAAGGACCGGTTGTCCCCTCGGGGGACAATTTGGGTCCGGGCAAGTTCCTACGATCTCAATTTTTAGTAATATTTTTTGGGATTTTTTGAGGTTGTGTATTTTTGCGAGATCTTTGCGAATATATAATTTTTATTTTAATTGATGCCCGGGAGCAAAAGTTATGGCACAATAAGTAAAAATGGAATTTTGCGGGCAGCCCAAAAAAAGTCAAAATAATTTTTTTTCAAATTTTTGACTCAAAGATTATATTTTTGTCTACATGTGAAGCTTTGTTTCATTCAATTTGGACTAGTAATGAGAAAGTTATGGACAATCTTAGTTTTTCGGGCAATCTAAGCATCTTCTTGAAAAAATAACTTGTAGAATTCATTTTTGAATGCAATTTTTAGAATTTTTCAAAAAAAATTGTTAGACAGGGTTAAATTTTCTTGCTAGAACAATCTCACCATTGGGATTGTTGTGATTCCATTCCATCTAAAAGCTATTAACAATTTAGTTTTTTCTTCAATCTTGAACCCACTTTTACTTAACAATTTTTTAATGAGTGAAAATTAAGTGATTTTTTTCCTAAATTTTTTTGGTAGATTCTCAACTCAAATACTTAACATAAATAAGTAGAAAATCGAAATCAGTAGTGCAAAGAATTTGAACTAAAAAGATTCAAAGCCAAAAAATCTAGTGAAGCAAGGTGGAAAAAAAGTTGTTTTCTTCACTTTAAATGCATATATCTTGCAATCTACGTGGTCAAAGTTTCTGAAATTTCTTCCACATATTCATATACTAGTCAAGTATAAGATCTTATGGTTGGATATCCAAAAAAAAACAATTTTTTAAACTCTTTTCTCTTTGCAATAGAAATGACAGTTTTGAATGGGTTTTGGTAGGAAAATCAACTCGGTCCTTTAGGGGTTAAACAGACTTCTATTACACCTCATTATTGGAGTCTTGACGTCTTTCGCGAAATTCACACACTCTGACAATGCACTGCGGCTATATGCTCCTACTAATTCTCAGGTGATTAATAGACTAGTTTGGTTACTATGGAGCGGCCCTCCGGAGGGCTTAGAATTTTTCTAATGATTGAAGGTCCAATGTCTTCGTCTTTTTCTTTACAATTTTTTATTGTCCAAATTTTGTTTGCACTTGTTGAGGTGAACCAATTTTTAATGTTTTGCTCTAATCCATACAAAAATTAGAGCCTTTCATTTAATTTGTATGGTGTTTTTTGAATTTTACAACTTCTTTTGCAGCCCTTCAATATTTAGGTTTAGGTAAAGGCAAATTGAAGGTCCTTCCCACATTGGATGAGATTTTTCTGTATATTTATAGTCTAAATTTTCATGCTCCATTTGGTCAATGAATGTAAAGGACGTGTATTTAAAGCTGTAAAGTGGCCTTCTTGCTCTTTGTAGTTTCCAATTGACTAGACTTTGTTTTTTTTGAAATTTCTTCTTCCTTCATCATTGAGCAAGGGCATCTTTTAATATTATGCCTTCTTCATGGACGTCAATTTTGTACAAATCAAATCAATTTAGGGTAATACATTGAGTTGATGACTATTGCAAGGCATTTTCCTGTTAGTCCTTAGCTCCAATGGCCAAGCCTTTTGCCCCCCTATGTCAATTTTTACCTTCTTGAAATTAGGACCTTACCCACTTCATGTAGATATCCCATCTCATCCAAGTACCAACTACTAATTATTATCTCACAGCAACTGAAATTTGTCAAGTATTGAAAGGAAGCTACTTAAATCAATACTTTAAATTTGTTTGTTTGTTTGTTAGTTAGTTAGTTAGTTAGTTTGTTTGTTTGTTTGTTTGTTTGTTTGTTTGTTTGTTTTGTTTGTTACGTTGAGATCTCCCGGACCGTGCATCCCCCGGCCGCATGCTTGGTACCGTCGGAAAGGGCTCGCCGAGGAGGGGTGCACGGGCTTGGTTTCGTGGCGTTTGGAACGGTGGTGCAAAAGTTATTGAATTTCAAAGTATTTATTGATTAAAAAATTAGAAAATTACTTTTACTTTGATTTTGGTGGCGTCCTTGCTACTGGGAGTGGAACCGGGAGTGGAACTGGGAGTGGAACCGGGAGTGGAACTAGAAGTGGATGAAAATTGGGCCAACGGCATAGGGCCACACTAGTATCCTTTAATTTTGGAGGGACACCAATTGATTTCTAGTCCTCAAATTTTTTTTGGTTTTACATCCTTTGTTTTCAAATTGCAATCAGTTATTCCCAATTTCACCAACTAACATTGAACTAGCTGCTAGTTTTTCTAACCATTGGTCTAATGTATAGGTGAACATTTACATGATAATGGACTGTCATTAATCCATAAAAATTTTGGAGACCCAAAAGAGGGCTCATGTCGAGACCTGGTCAATGGTCAGGTAGCTTGGCTACGTATGCGTATACGGTCAGTATACTGCCGTTTCATACCACTAGTTCGTACCTCTTCAAGGTTAAGGTTGTACCTCTTAAAGGTTGAGGTTCTGAGGAGTCGCGTTGCTTCTCAGCCAGAACTACGTATCATCACTCTGATCCTTAGGCTATTCAGAGATAATGTGATTTTGAGCCTGAGGTACGTAGGCAGCTTCATCTCTTATCGAGAGATGGAGTCCGAGTGAAAACGTACTGTCACGTTATCAGCACTGCTCGCCGCAGAGCGAAAAGAGAAGTTTTGAACGAAATTTAAAAACAAGGAGCGTCGATGGCCTTACAAACAGAATCTGTCTATCCAAGAATACCTGCAGAACCAGGTTTCAAACCATTGGAAGAGGACGGGACAAATTACATAATGTGGATGACAAATATGCGTCAATACCTTTCTAGTAAAGGCTTAGAGGGTATAACAACTTGCCCACCGACACCGGCTGAAGTAGAAAGACGGAGGAAGGCAAAGGAAGAAGATCCCACATTGATTTTTGGAAAGTCCGAAGCAGATTATGATCGAATGCAGAAAGACACAGCTACCTTAGCAATCCGTCTAAGACTCAAAGATGATCTAGCCCTTCAAATGTATCATCATGATACACCTTGCGACCTCTGGGAAGAGATTCAATCCCGTTTTGAAGCCATGCGTGAAATTACATATCCTGAAACATGGCAAGCATGGTTAAGTCTTCGTCATATGGATTTTGACCTACTTGATGATTATAAAGCAGCGCTATTTAAACTGACAGCAAAGCTAGCATATTGTAAGAGGCCAGTAACAGAAGAAGACATAATATTCAAGACATTATCGACAATGGGACCCGAAAGGATGGAACTTCGAGAGTCATTGCTAGCAAGAGAATATAAGAACTCAAGAGACCTATTCATTTACCTGGCTGAGAATGAGAAATTCAACAATGTTGCAAAAGAATTGGCAAAACAAAGACCTGTTGGGACTATAGCGACCCCAGAATTGAATTACACAAGAGAAAAGCAGCAGGATCCAAACAGAAGAAGAAAACCGTGGAAACGACAAGAGAAGAGGGCTCGGAGATCCGCGACCCCTGGTAAGAAAGATGAGGATAATATAAGGAAGAATAAATCAAAAACCTTTGGGAAGTGTTTCAGATGTGGCAAGAAACGTCACTTCGCACGAGATTGTCGAACACCAAAGGACGTTGTTGATAAATACCGAAGAGAAAATAATTTGTCACCCTGGAGAGGCACTAAGAAAATCAGTAATGACAAGAACAAAAATCAAAAGCAACGTACTGAAAACGAAGATGAATATAATTATTTGGACCAGGTTCGCGTTGAGGAGACAAATGCAGTATTTGAACAGCAACAGAGGACAAATAGATCAATGATGCTACTTGATTCAGGAGCGACAATTACAGTCGTCAAAAGTGCCAAATACTTCACGAAGATGCAGCGTGAAAACTATAAGATAGCCTCGATGAGTGGTTTAAATCTCATTGTACGTGGATCAGGACCAGCTACGTTTATTTTACCTGGAGGCACTCGCATCTATGCTGAAAGAGCTCTTCTTATTCCGACGGCAAGAAGACAAGTTTTATGCGAGAATGATGTGTTTAACAGTGGCTATGAGATCAACACACACATATTCACGACAGGGGAAAGGTTCAAGACCCTTACGAACGAACATGGAAATTGTGCAGAGAAGTTTTATTATACTGACAATGGCCTTATCGAATTTGAAATAGCAACCAACGAGTTTATTGCACTTACAGGAGAGATCACTGATGATGGCAGACTTTGGCACGACCGCCTGGGTCATCCCTCAACGAGAATGCTGCAAAATATATTAAAATCAACAGCGGGAAACATCAAAATTTCATCAAGGCTACCCGAGTCATGCCTGGCATGCTCTCGGGGCAAACTCATACTACGTCCAGCAAAAGAAATAAAAGATAAAGAGCTCAAACCTTTCCTCAATCGCATTCAGGTTGACATATGTGGCCCAATATCACCACCATCAGGACCATTTAGGTACTTTATGGTGATGATAGACTCCACCTCAAGGTGGAGTGAGGTCAACCTGTTGTCAACAAGGAATCACGCTTTCGCGAAGATGTTGATACAGTTAATCAGGATGCAAGTTAGATTTCCAGATAATAGTGTCAGGGACATTCGAGTTGATGGGGCAGGTGAGTTTACGTCTAAAACATTCCAAAATTACTGCACAGCACAAGGTATAACACTTGAAGTAGCACTACCAGAAGTCCATTTTCAGAATGGACTCGCCGAAAGCTTAATTCGGAGAATACAATGGATAGCTCGTCCTCTGCTACTCAAGTCCAACTTACCTTTAACGGCCTGGGGCCACGCAGTAATGCATGCTGCTGATCTCATTAGATACCGCCCATCTGCAGGAAATAAGATGAGTCCACATCAGTTAGCGACGGGAAATGCACCGGATATAAAACATTTAAGGAAATTCGGATGTTCTGTTGAGGTGCCGCTTGACCCCACGAAAAGGAAAAAGTTCGGACCTCAGAGGAAGCAGGGTATCTACGTTGGGAACGTAGGTAATTCCCTGATAAAGTATATAGAACCAAAAACTGGAGACCTATTTAGGGCAAGGTTTCTAGACTGCCATTTTGATGAACAACATTTTCCATTCATGGAAATCAAAGAATAGCTGCCTGCCACGGTTTTAGACATTAATTGGCATACAGCGACAATTGACGACAGCCCAGATTATCGCTGCGATGGGGAAGTGCAACGAATACTGAGGCTGCGAGAACTTGCTCGCAAGCTACCTGATGCTTTTGCTGACACACCTGATATTGTAAAAACCCCCTACACCCAAGTCCAATACACTCCAGCACGAATACTACCAGATAATACACCGGCGAACGTCTCTCAAATTCGACGAAATAGGGGACGTCCTTTAGGGTCTAAAAATAAGCCAAAGAATTTAGGGAGAGCACCACATATTACTGGGGGGGCATTGCCGGAGACAGGGGGAGTAACACAAGGTCCAAGGGGAGTAGCAACTAACCAGCCTAGCTTCGAAGAAGCAACGGATGTAGCACTCACTGATCACGTCTGGGATAGACGAACCATTTGTAAGAATGAAGCCTTGATGGTGCACACCGTCAATGCTATTTTAGAAAACCCTGACATACCAAAAACGGTCCCACAAGCAAAGAGATCAGTAGAATGGCCGCACTGGAAACGTGCAATGCAAGATGAGATGAATTCAATGAAAGAAAGACAAGTCTTTGGGGTGCCGCAGCCTAAGACACTTGATATGAAACCCATTCGTTCTAAATGGGTTTTTGCAAAGAAAAGAGACTCTGAAGGAAAGATAATCCGCTATAAAGCACGCTTAGTTGCGAAGGGCTTTACTCAACAGTTTAGAATTGACTATGATTTCACCTACAGCCCAGTAATGGATTCAATTACATTCAGATTCCTAATAGCTCTGGCTGTGCAAGAAAGACTCTCATTTAGACTGTTAGATATTGTCACAGCCTACCTGTATGGCAGGATGGACAAAGAAATGTATATGGAGCTCCCCGAAGGGGTAGAATCCATCAACTCGACAAAAGAGAGCTCAATGCAGGATATGGGCAACTCGGGACAGTCCCAGAGAGCAAAAGCAGAGCTAGTCGACAAGAAAACGCAGGATTTGGGAAAGGGCCATAAACGTGTGACGTTTGCCCCCTCCTCAGATCCTACCAATCTTGAAAATCTGAATATCATCTCTAGGAAGAGAAAGAGAGAACTGGGTCAAGTTGTAAGGATCCAGAAAGCCATTTATGGCTTGAAACAGTCTGGACGACTATGGTACCAGAATTTAACGGATTATCTGATCCAACAGGGTTTTAAAGCAAATAAATACACACCTTGTGTATTTGTGAACCGCAAAGGAAAGCACCTTGTGCTGATCGCAATTTATGTCGATGACTTAAATATCTTCGGCACTCGGGCAGCAGTCGAGAAAACTGTTGACCTGATGAAACACAAGTACAAAGTCTAGGACTATGGACGAACTCCAAGATGCTTAGGCGTGGAACTAGAGCATTTTGAGGACGGCTCTGTATTCTTGCATATGACTTCATATACAAGTAGACTTCTCGAGAAATTTGCGATGTCAGAGGCTCATCCAGTCTCCACACCTTTAACGGTCAGAACCCTAAAAACGGATCAAGACGAGTATGGTCCGTTGCGAGAGAATGAAGAGATACTCTCTTCGGAGTACCCATATATTACCGCTGTAATGTCAATGTCTTGGTTATCGCTAAATGTAAGACCAGACCTGAAGTTCTCAACTCATTTATTGTCAAGACATAGCGCGGAACCGACTAAACGACACTGGCGCGGAGTAAAACATATGCTACGTTACTTGAACGGGACCAGAGACTACGGCATTCTTTTTGAAAGAAATTTCCAACCGATTAAAGGTTATGCAGATGCCGGGTACCTGTCGGCTCCTGAGAAAGGAAGGTCGCAGTCCGGCTACGTTTTTACTATGGCTGATTCAGCGATCTCCTGGAGTTCGAAGCTACAACCCACAGTCGCAACATCTTCAAATCATGCTGAATTGATCGCCTTATTTGACACCACCAAGGAAGCTGTTTGGCTGCGAAATATGTCATCAAGCCTAAAAACGTTAGCAAACCTCGAGATTGATATAAAACCTATGAAGATCTTTGAGGATAATGACGCCTGCCGGCACCAGATGTCAGAAGGTTTCATTAAATCCAACAATACGAAGCATTTGACACCGAAAATCTTCTATGCTGCTGAGCAAACAAAAATCGGCACCATATCCATCGAGAAGATTACCTCTGCCGAGAACATCGCTGATTTGTTTACAAAAACGTTACCACCATCTTCCCACCACAAACATATGTTGTCAATGAAGATGCGATCGTTAGCACAAGTCCGAAAGGAAAAGACACAACTTAGTTCATAACGACTAGTGACAGGATTTTGAAAAACTACGATACTTTGCGATTAGGTCAAACAGAACCGGTTTTCTGGCATCCCACCTCCGCCAAGAGGGGGAGTGTCGAGACCTGGTCAATGGTCAGGTAGCTTGGCTACGTATGCGTATACGGTCAGTATACTGCCGTTTCATACCACTAGTTCGTACCTCTTCAAGGTTAAGGTTGTACCTCTTAAAGGTTGAGGTTCTGAGGAGTCGCGTTGCTTCTCAGCCAGAACTACGTATCATCACTCTGATCCTTAGGCTATTCAGAGATAATGTGATTTTGAGCCTGAGGTACGTAGGCAGCTTCATCTCTTATCGAGAGATGGAGTCCGAGTGAAAACGTACTGTCAGCTCAGAGTTTCTTTTATCTGGTAATAATTGACTTTGACTTTTTTTGTGCATGCAATCTTTTTCATACAAGATTTTGAATATGAATTCAAGAGTTATCCATTTGAAATTGCATTCTAACCATGGCACTTCATATGGCGGGTTTTTTTCAAATATTTTTCAATTCTTTTATTCAGCTATGTGCCTACGTCTGACTGCTAGTGCACAACCTGGCAGTCCTTTTTTTGATAACAAATGGAGACCATTGTATTAAGAGAAAAAAAGTAACCGCCAAACTAGAGACTGGACAAATGAAGAAAATAAGAGCAAATGTAAAGAAGATTAGCAGTAAAAGAAAACAGGAAACTAAGCAAACTAACAAAGAGGAGGACCCTCTTTGTTCCACCTAATAGAGTAACTGGCGGCCCTTTTGAGGTCCCCATTTTTTTCTTATGCATGGGCTCACTTTTCAATGCTGCAAGTAAATTAGCTGGGAATCAATAACGTTTTTAACCCTAGAGTGCCGCTGACGCCATTCGATGACAATACTGTTGAGCCAAGAAGAGTTCAAAAGCATTTTTTCTTCCTCCTTTTCCTTGTTGACCTTTCACATTGGGTTATGAAGAGTATCCAATTGAGTTTGTACTCTTTCCAATTTTTGTCTTCACGGAAATGAGAAGCTATTAAAAAAATGGATTACAAAATATGCTATTTTAGAATATTTTGAGAAGTTGTAGCTCCTTGCTTTAAATCTGAACTTTCTCCACAAAAATGATATTTTTTGAGTTTGAGTCAAACTAAAAAAATGAAGGTCATCTACTCTGGTTTCTACTCCAATTTAAATTTTGAAAAAATTCCTAATATTGCATATTGTATTGCAATTTGAACATTGGGTGTATTTTCAATGTCTATTATTTTCTCATTATAGAATGACACGGAAATTGAGTTTACACCATGATGTTTGTCATTGTGATATACACTTATGGTGAAATTTTCAGATTTTTTGAAACATTTTTCTATTTAATATGATTTTTCTTCACTTTTTCTTCAAAAATTCTTCAAAAATTAAATTTTCCACAAAAAAAATCTAAATTTTTCTGATGTAAAGAAGACATGTACTTTCATCTCTGAAAAAATAAAAATAAAATTTTTCATATATATCTAGTTGTAAAATGGTGTGATGGATAGTGAGGTTTGAAATCAATAGTCATGGGTCTGTCATTTAGGGGTTAAGCAATTGTACAGAACACAATACATTGTAAATGATCCCTTTTCTATACTCATTGGGCCTTTCAAGAGATTTAAAAAAAATAATAATTTCAATAAAAGTCAAATGCATTTCACAGTAAAAAGTACTTTGTACAACTCAGTGGAGAGTTTTGAAGACCCGCATGTTATGTTATTGTAAGGTAACTACACCTAAAATTGCAGTCCTTAAAAGCGCACAGCGGATATTCTTGCCTAAAATGTACTCCCATTATTTATATGACTCTATGATTGCTTTTAGGTGCACCTATTTTCAACACTTTAAAAATGTACTCCCATAATTTATATGACTCTATGATTGCTTTTAGGTGCACCTATTTTCAACACTTTGAAAATTCGTAGTTTATTCATACGGTGTCCAAAAAATGCATTCTAAGAGAATCTACAATCCTGTTTTGACTACCAATGGGACCCCACAATTTATTTTTCAATATAATAGTGAAAACCATGCTGAATTGCTTAACTGTGCGATTTAAGGTGCAATTACTTTATAAGTGAATAGTATGTCCTCTTAGGAAAAGGACTACCGTACGAGATAACTCAATTACACTGCAACAATTTATTCTTTTCAATGGAAGAAATTTATTTTTTTTGCCAAACAATATAAGATTTGACCTACAACTACCTTCCAACAGAATAGAAAACAATTTTGTACCATACAATTAGGGGAGATTTGACCTATAAGTGTTGATGTGATGACAGATTATGATACACACAAGATCCATCATACACCTAGGAAATGTTGATGTGATGACAGATTATGACACACACAAGATCCATCATACACCTAGGAATGACCTGTTAAAGTCTTACATCAAACTATGACAAAAAAAATTTCAACAAATGAAATTTAGGCTATATTAGGTCAAGTTTGTGGCCATAATCAATGTCTTAGATGATGACAATTTTTTTTCAACAAATGAAATTTGGGCTACATTACATTGAGTTTGTGGCCACAATCAATATCTTAAATGATGGCAATGGAGTGATTAGTGACTACAATAGAAACTTCCATCTTTGAGTGTAAATTCATCATAAGAAGTGACCTTTAAGTCTTTATGTTGTAACTTAAACATATTGGTTTTGGGATAACCCTGAGACTCTTTGGGCCAATTCGGCAGCACACTTCAAAAATTCACAACAAATTCACACTTTGTCCAAAAAATAAAATTTCAATTGCCCTCCCCATTTCTTACATTTGCCTTCAACGAAGCCAACAGGACAAATCAGTCAATTTGGCTGCCATAGGCTGGTTTACCTCAAGTGGTTGTTACCATTAACTTTTTATTCCACTAAAGCGTAACCAGCACTAAGGTTTGTTAAAATATTTCGAAAGAGAGGTTTCAAATGGTTTCAAATCTCCTAGTCCAAACAAGCATAGAAAAAGCACGCCCAATGTCAAGCAGGTTCCACCTGCCGGTCTGTATTATAAAACATTAATACCATAGAAGAATCGTAGTTTAATGATAGCTGTGCCTGCCCGCCCGATCACAAGGTATCATCTACTACTCCTGTCTGCCTCAAAGAGGCGCTGTCTTCACAAGACTACAGTGAAGACGAACTTATGGGCCGGATGGGAACTAATTATGAATGGACCATATGCTACATACTATACAGTGGTTTTGAATAATGAGAGCACAGACAATCTGCTCTCAAATCTGGACCGACCAGGAGCTCATTAAGTTATCTTTACCTCGAGAGTTCAAAACCTAGGAAGGCTTTAGCGTCGAGAGGTTCCTCCAGGACGCTTATTGATGGCACTGTTGAGGTTCGACCTATTCCTCGCCATTGTAGCCATTCTACTAGCCTGATTACTGGTAGAAGAAACAACACAACTGTCAGCTCATACTCGAAGAAACCTAGACTAGACTTGTTGACATCTATAATTCATGAAAGGAAACACTGAAATTCATAATAAAAAATTGTCAATCCAGTTTGACATGGACAATCGATGATTAGCCAACAGGTCATCATGCTTCCCCTCAATGATATTACCTCTTCGCAAAATCCATTCTGGACTTCTGCATCAGTCTGCCCTTTGCAGTAACCTTTGAAGGAGCCCCAGAACTTCCTGCTAAAAACAAGGATAACAATGTTCCATGAGATGACACCCAGTCAATAGGCAAATGATCATTTAACAGTACACTGCAACAGAACTATTGACAAGTAAGAATACAAAGAAAACTTGGCTCACCTCCAGGCCCTGTCCTCTTCATACGCTTACTCTCGGGAGGGTTCAAATCAATGGGCTTCATTTGTCTGCTCTCTTTCTCTGCATTACAACAGGGAGCCATAAACAACTGAATTACCAGTGCTACAACTTCAACATTACAGCATCCGGAATACCAAGTGTAGTAGGAACAAACATTTAAAAGGTGATTGTATAAAACATCTCAATTGTAGATTTTACACAGCCTATAGCAATATTTGTAAAGATGAGTTAGGTCTCAAACGTTTAATCCCAACTGTTAAAGTAGTCTTGGATGATGGACAACTTACGGGAGTTCTGCTCCTTGTAAAGCTCTTTCAAGCGGTTGACACCCTTTTTCTGAATTTCGTCTTGCTCTCTAACTTTGGCCTGAGGACCAACAACCAAAACTAAGTAGCGATAAAGTAGTCAAAATGATAGTCAAATAGTCAAACTGCCAGTCAAATAGTCGAAGTTTTAAACTGATGAAATGAACCCTAGCCATGTCTCCTACGTTTTAGGACTTAGGACCCACTCACGACAATCTTGAAAATCTGGCCTGAGAATAACCTGGTATAATTGTCTCCATTTAAATTTGCAATTACGTTTGGACATCCGCTCCTGGACCATGTCCACAGCGTCATTCCCAAACTTTCGGCCATAACACTTGCGCCATAGCTCGTCAGTAACAGGGCTCAAATCTCTACCCTGCGATAGAGAAGAGGTCGAAATCAGCACCAAAACCTTTACGAGCTGAACTACGTCCGTATCAATGGCAAAAGAACAGTTTGCGGTCATAGCAAGGTCTGCAAAGTAGCAACACTTCTGAGCACACAAACTAAGAACGCACTCAAGAACATGGATCGAGAATAAAGGACCAAGGATTCCTGGTATTAAACGACCAATTTGATTCATCATATTACGAAAAATGTAATTCAGATAGGGCCAAATTTTATATCACCAGAATGTATGTGTGGACCAAAACAAAATTCCCCGTATGGCTTACTCAAAACTGCATAAACAAACAAGAGGCCCAATTTGGGCTTCTTGGTCCTTTCAAGGTTAAAGCAACATCAGGGCCAATGGATAACATAAAATTAGTGATTACGCAGACAAACCTGAGTCGACGTTTCGATGTGACTCAGCTGCTCCGCCGTGCAATGCGGCAAAATTCGCTTGAGCAATTGAATGTCGGTTTCACCGACATCACCAATATATTGCAAATTGTCGATCGCCTTCCGCACAGAGAGCTCCAACAAACTCACCACCATGATTCCTTCCTCTAATTTACCAGTAAAAAGGAAAGGTGCAGGTGTCGGTGACCGTGGCGCAGGTCTAAGGCGTGGCTGCTCTGTAAACGGTGGCTCTTATGCAACCTAGAAAGAAATAATACGCACTCAGACTTACCACAACTTCAAATGACCAGATGCAAAACCTTCCCATTGTACCATCCTCCAGTGGGACAAACAGAAAAAATAAATGGCATAACACAGAAGGTAATAAATTAACCCATAAGTGCCCAAATAGTCAAAGTGCATGCTTATATATTAATAGGAAACTTCCAGGAAGGTAACAATATGTATCAATAATCATTCATAAAATATATGAACCATTTAAGAAAGGTAGCAAAATCTATCAATAGAGAGAAGTTATCATGTCCTATATGAACTTTCTGTTTTCAGTCCAGGCACTTGGGGGAAAACTAACTACACCAAATTAACCTGCAAGACGGAAGCATCACTAGAATCTCTTTGCCTCAAACCCTAGAAGACGAAGCGCAAACCCTAGTACACGAAGCTCACGCAAAACAACCCCGCAACGCGAAACAAACCCAGCGATCAGATTCACTCATCTACAAAGCATGTGTCCGATGTATCTGACGGACAGATGCACACGAAATTGACCTGAAAATGAAATCGAACTGAAGCCCTAGAGCATACACATGCAAAGAGCAGAAGCACAATCAGAGCGAAAAAAGTGACATTTAATGCTTACGCACCTGCAAATGCGTCCTCCCGTACGAGCGAATCCCGATCTAGGTCCCACGCTCCACAAATCAGCTCTCCCCTTGCTCATAACCCTGCCAATTCCGCTTCAATGAACTCCAAGTAGCTACCTCTCCTAGCGATGACAAAAATTCACCTCAACAGCACCTCTCCTAGCGAAATTTTGGTCCACCTTTGACAAATCGCAGGTGTCTGCAAGCTAAGATTGAAGTGGAAATTCCAAAAGCGGAAGTTCAAAGTGGACCAAGCACAGACGAGAGCGAAAGCGGAAAGTACTCACAGACAGACAGGGTGTGGAGGCGAATTGCTTGGGGTGCCTACGACGGTGGCTGGAGAGCTTGCAAGCAGGAGAACAGAGCCTTGCCCCTGTTCCAGGACCGATGTCGTGCACGATGACAAAACCCTAAACAAGGAAAACGGTGATGCAGAAGACGTGATGATTGCGATGCACTTATACAGGCCACTCCACCCTGACTCCCCTGTAATATCACTTCCTTTGGACCAGGGAATGAATCACTTCCGGAATTGGAAGAGTCCTTAAGCTCTAAGGTGAAAACACCCAAAATTCTATGCTGAATTGTTAAGCAATTCAGCATAGTTGGAGGCACCTTCCCTAAAAATAGTATTTTTGCAGTATTAGCAAGTGAAAATTGTGAGTATTAAAAAAAAATAGATTTTTCTATTGTAATATGTAATTTCAATGATTTTTTAAAGCGGTAGCTTCCTAGACCACTGAAATTGTTACATAGGTGGATCCAAAATTAAAATCTGCAAAAATCTATAGTCACCTTATAGGAGTTAAGTATGTGTCCTTCAAATGCGTCGGCTAATTAAAATTGAGCATTTCAAGGACACATTCATGGGAAGTCTAAGGATATATTTAGGGACAATTTAAGGTACACGAATGGGAAAAAGTGCGCTAAAGAGTGTTTTGACCTTAATACCCAAGTGACCATTTTCTGGTTGTTGCCCTTCTTTTTTGAGTTGCTTGTTTTTAAATTTTGAGTTCTTTAAAAAATAAAAAGTATTTCAAGGAAATAAACTATGTTGTGAATTCAATTGCAGTAGTTTCATCAAATTTTAATTTCAACTCTGCCTTGTAGAATTTTTCAAAGTTAAGTGGTGTAGTGTAGTTTATAGCTCATTTTGGGGGTTTGATTTGGGCATAGAGTAAAAAAGTCAAGCAACAATTATGATTCTTGTCGGCCTCAAAAAGGACAGACTCAAGGATTTCAAGGAGAGAAGACAAGTATACCATTTTTTTTTTCCTTTACGAACACTACTCTCATTTCAGTGACCACCATGCATTGCAAGCTCTATCATGAATTGAAAAATGCTTGGAATGTTGTGCAATTTTACATATACATTTTCAACTCTCTTATCTTTCACTAAGTACAAAAAGGCATCATTTCAAAATATTCTCACAAAAATATGCTCCTTCAAAGTGCAATGCCTTGTATTTCCATTGAGCCAATTAAAACTTCAAATTTAAATATCTCTTAAATCGTGCTGTCAAATAATCTGAATTTTTTTTAGGTGCTTACTTTTGATGTGAAATTCAAGATCCTACGGTTACATCCTATCCATTCTTAAGAAAAAATGAGCAAAAAGATTGCTCAAATTCTTGAAAAGTTTGGCCCATTTTGAAAGTACACCCTCCCTTAAGTCATTAGGGATTAATCCCTTAAGGATCGGCTTTCAAATTTGAACAATATGGAAGCAAATATGTTCCAAATATAGAAAATTTTGTTTTTTCCATTCATCGAAATGTTTGTAGACAATTTATGTTAGTTTCCTTGCATTTGTATGGTATTGATCTTCAAATCTATTTTGTGCAAATATTCAACAATTCTAGAATCATAGGTATGTTTCACTACAGAAAGATGCTATGTCTAGTCCAAAAAATGTCTTTTTAAAAATAACTTGAATAAATTAGTAAAATAAAAATATTGAAAAACTCACCATAATTACAACTTTATATTTTGAATTGAAAAAAAATTACTTTTCAAGGAAATTACAAAAATTAAATCTGTAATTGATGCTAGAAAACAAAATTCAATTTCTGGTTTGTTGAAAAATATTGATTATTGTAGCAACAGATGTAGAGGTATGAATATGATCTGTAAATCATAGTTTACAATACCTTTTTGAAAGCCATCATTAAATCATTATTCTAAATTGTATTTTATAATGCATCTCAGTATTTTTGAAAATCTAAATTACCCCTTAGTTTTGAAGAAGTGAAGGTATGTACACACATAATCATCATTGCCCAAAATGTTGCCTTCATTTCAGACCAAAAAATAACATTTAAACCTAGATTTTGATGACACAAGATATGCACTATAAAACACGAGAGTCCAGTGTCAATTTTTGGTATGACTACAAACAATAGTTTGAAATTTCACAATTTATTCATAGTGTCCAAATTATGCATGCTATTGGATCCTCTTTCACTTGCCAATAAGACCCAACAAAACACATCTTCTGCTTTATATTAGTAAATATGTTCAATTGCTATTTGTGTCAATTATAGGTGCACTTTCTTTAATCCTTAACAAAGTATGTTAGAAGGAAATGTAGATTTAGGGGACATGGTTTATAGCTTGATAGAATCTAGACATAAGATCTTCATTTATATAAGTTATTATTTACTTCCTATTCCTATAAAAATTGATTTTGAACTTTGTACAAAAAACATGCAATACCAATTGCCTAAGCTAGTTACAACTTTCAAAAATAGACATAATTTGATATTTCAACATATTTAGATGTACTCCATCCATTTAATGTATCTCTTACAATATATTGTAAAAAAATTAATCTTTCATCCATTGAATACCATTTCTTTTAGGAATTAAGGCACAAGCAAATTAATTAAACCCCTAAAAGACCAAGGCCATTTTCTGCCAAAAAACAATCAAAACTGCCATTTCTATAGCAAAGAGTTAAACAAATTGTAAATTTTTTTTTCACATCTAATCATATAATCTTATACCTAATTATTATGAAAATTTGTGGAAAAAATTTCAGAATTTTTGACCTCATAGATTGCAAGATATCTGCATTTAAAGTGAGAAAAACAAGGTTTTCAACACATTGTGGGACTAGATTTTTTGATTTTGAACATTTTTTACTTTAATTTTTTATACTACAAAGTTTTGAGCTTTACATCTTTATAGTGGAGAATCGAATTGAGAGTTAGCAAAAAAAATCAAATCAAAAAAACTTAATTTTCATTGTTAAAAAAATTATTAAGTAGAAGTAGGTACAAGATCCCGTACAAGATAGAAAGAAAATCTAAAATGCTAGTGTCTTTTATATGGAATTGAAATGCACAAATCCCAATGGTAAGATTGTTCTAGCCAAAAACTAGACCACACGGAGCTTTTTTTTTTGATAAATTGTAAAATTGCATTCAGAAATGAATCCTATAAGTTATCTTTTTCATGAAGATGCTCTAAGTGCCCGAAAAATTAGATTGTCCATAACTTTTTCATAACAAATCCAAATGAAATGAATCAAAGTTTTTGAGATAGAAAAAACTTTAATCTATTGGAAGAAAAATTCAGTTTTTTTTTTAATTTTTTGCAAAAATGTTTTTTGCTGCCCCCTCTCCCCTATTTTGAGCTTATTTGGGCATAATTTTTTTCCCGGGTACCAATTGAAAAAAAATTTATACTCCCACAAAGCTCATCATTTTTTCTATCTTCCAAAAAATTTCAAAAAATCAAGACAAAAATTCAATCCATAGGTACCTACCGAAAATTCCAAATGTCCGCTAGACCAACAATGGTCATTTAGGGATTAATTAGCGTGCCCGACATTTATAATACTAACATGCACACTAAGCATCAAAACATGTGAATTTGCAAGGCTTGCTCTTGCTTGTGAAGAACAATATCAACATAGCTCCCTAATTTATTGTTTTTTTTTAAACAAGTATCAACATGTATTACAAATAAGATATGTTTTTTAAGGACCATAATAATAGTATTTCAGATAAAATTGTTAATATGTAGTCTATATTGTTTTCATGCTATTTCAAATGGTGTGATTATCATCTATTTTCATCCATTTTCATCTTAGATCATCCAAATTTTATACATAATCATATAACTTTGTCTAATTTTCATCTTTTACATGTCTTCATCCATTGGCATTTCATCTAGTATTGCAAATTTGCTCTCCAAAATGCTAGTATAGTAGTATAAAAATTTAGAATACTATAGTTGAAAACAAGTCATAAGTTAATATGCAATAAATTGTTGAATGGCAAATTAGGTACAAATTTACCAATAGTTTTTATATAATTGTGACTCAAATTGCAATTATTTGGCAACATGCCAATGCTAATGGCATTTTGATTTACGACCCAAATCTAATATTCTCTAAAATACTCCTATCTAATTCATACAATTCTATTGCAAGATATTGAAGATCATTTTGGATTTGCCTTCTTCAATTTTTTCCATACATGGATTCTAAATGCCTTAAAAGATCATAGTAATGAAAGTATTTATTTTCAAAAATAAAACCATATTTTCACCTTAGAGGTAATTTTGTGCTTAGAAATCTCATTGGTTGTATATTGTCAAAATCATATTCTTGAGTAGATTATAAATGTTAAAAAAAGAGCCAATATTGTAGATTTTAAATTCCTTCTACTTAGCCATCAAGTGTCTACTACTTTAGCTTCAAAATCTTATATTGATATTATATTGGATTGATTTCTACATTTTGTTTTAAATATAGTAAATATTATTACTACTATACATTATAATGTTACAAAAGATTGCAATTGAATGTTATAAAGTATAGAACTTGACATATATAGAAAAGATTTTAAATCACCCTCTTGACTTTTAAAACATCAAATATTTTTTTAATATATCATTTTAACATCTCATACTATATTGTCACAATATTATAGAATTTTCAATAACTAAATACATTTTGGACATTGAAACAATTTGGATGTATAGTTGTTTCTGTGTCCAATTGCCTAGGACTGCTACCAACACTACAATTATAGATATCCACCTAATTTTCACCAAATTGTTAGTTAATATGAATCGGCTATTGCTCTAATACAACACTATAGTAGACTATCTAAATTTGAATATTTTCTATTATTATTAATATTAATAGTTCATCACTCATATTTTATATTGGTTTTAAAAACAAAATTTGCATAAATGGAAGAATTTTGCACTTTGTTTGATGCTAAGTAGATGAGAATTTCTTACTATGTTTTTAAAGAGTTATGTGCCAAAATGAATTGTGCTCACATTTTTCATTTTAACTAATAATGAGCAATAGGTACTAAATAAGACATTCAAGAAAAATAAAATGATACTATTTATAAAGGTGATTACTTTTCACTACAAAAAAATGATGGAAAAAATGACTACAAAAAATGACTGAAAATTAGTCATTGTAGATACAATGATTGCAAAACGACTCAGGGCCTTGGAGTCGTTGTGGACAAGTCGTTTAGGACAACGACTACAGTCTATTATCACCATCCATTTCTACCTTGGATGTAGAAATGGATGAAGTAATAAAGAAAGTTGGGCTTAAGGAAATGTCTATAAAGTTGCCATGTGGAAATCGGACCCCTAAAACATCTGACGTGGACATCCATTTGGCCAGTTGTTTTTTTAGTCATTTTGAAGTTATGACTGACCCATGATAAATCTGACGTGGACGGCCACGTAGGAAGTTGTTTTTGAGTTGTTGAAAAGTCATTTTGCAATCATTTTGCAGTTATTTTGTAATCATTGCTGTTGGCATCTTTAGTCATTTTCAAGTCATTTTCAAGTTAATATGACATCTACAAGCCCATTATTTGGGGAGTAGTCATTATGCAATTGCATTTCAGTACGTTCAAAATTTTACAACAATACACCATATACAATACATCATATACCATGTACACCATACACCGTATACCATACATTGTAGTTGGCATCTGTCACATAGCTTTCAAAGCCACTTAGTGTGTGAGTATGAAGAAATGAAATGACAAGCGTTTTATACAAGTGGGATGGTAGGAGACAAGACAAACCATGTGGGATATGTAAAATGTAGGAATTGTGTTATAAGTAATATTTCAAATTTCATTTAAGCATAGTAGATTAATTTTTTCAAAAACCTTTGAACTAAAACAAGTTGGAAAATCAACCTCACTTTCATCTCTAAAAATCTGTTTTATATTTTGAGCCTCGAATCATAAGTTATAGACAAATTTGTGAAAGGGGTTGGAAAGGATATTTTCTTTTGACATTTTTTAACATCCTCTCTAATTTTGTCTTGCCTTTCTGTATATGAACCATGATAAAAAATGTGTTGTAAATGCAGAGAAAGTGTAATGAAAGGTATGCAAATGTTTGAAAACTACACAATGCATTACAATGCACAAAGCATTGAAGCAGTAGTTGAGTAGCTGCACAATAATCTAAGATGTTTCAACTCATTTTGTAGTCTCAAGAAGTCATTTTGCAGTTGCGTGAAGTTGTTTAGGAATCACAAGAAGTCATTCTGCAGTTGCAAGAAGTCATTTTGCAGTCGCAGGAAGTCATTCTATTGAAGGTGAGAAATCCAATTTGTGACACTATGTCATATTAGTGCACATTGCAAGTTTTGAAAAATGTACAAATGATACCAAATTGTCACAAACCTTTCATGGCCTGCAATTATAACTCAATCTATAAAACCAAACTTCAACGGCACCTGAGAAGTAGCGTTGTTGTTCATATAAGAGGGGAACGGGACTAACAATTGCTTTAGGACTATGAAAACACCTTCCAGCCTTTACGGTGGGACCTCAGGAATCTCTATTTTGAATCATATGAAATGTCTAGAAATATTGCGAAGTTGCCAATACAAATGGACCAAAATCATAGTTGTTGTCCTAGTGGGAGTATAAATGAATCTTAAAGTGGACCTCGACAAAAAAAACAATAGACCCCAACAAAACAAAAAGGTCACTGGGAATGCATAATTTATAAGAAAAGAAAAGAATAGTTTTTTCTTTTTAAAGAAGGTCGAAGAAATAAACTTAAGAAAATAAAGAAAAAAGAAAAAAGAAAAAGTTAAAAAAAGATTTAAAGAAATGAAAAAGAGAAGAAAAAAGTAAAAAAATGAATAACAAAAAAAAATTACAAGGATTACAAAATAGAAGAAATAACAGAAAATGAAACTAATAAGAAAAAAATAAAAAATCTACATTAGATAAAAAGGAAAAAGATAGAAAAAGAGATGAAAATATTTAAATAAATTTTAAAAAGAGAATATAAAAGAAATAAAAATAAAATAAAAAATGACAGAGAAGAAAGAAACCATTTTGTATGCATCATTTTCTAAAGCTTGGATGAATGACTTCAAATCATTCAATCCATATGAAAAAAAAATATAAACAAAGAGTGCATACTAAGAGTATATAGGAGCTAAGGCGCTTTAACTGCCTAACATTTATTAATCATTTGTGGACAATACATCATCTTGTTAAAGTTGCATCTTTTAACAATGTAGCACATAGAAACATCCTAACAAATAGATCTATTTTGTGCCAAAATACCTAGTAAGGTGCAATGATTATTCAATCATTCCATAGTGGCCCTACAGTAAAATCAAAGTTGCTCGGAACATCTTTTTCTACCATGTCTTTTGTAGTGGCTTTTTTTTTTTTTCTTTTTCCATCAATAAGCCAAAATTTCTTGAAGTTGTTTGCCAGTTACACTACAGTCATTTTTTAGTTGTATTGCAGTGAAGGTAAGTTACAATAGTTAATAGCCACCCTCTTGTCTTCAATGCCACCTTGCCACATTAGACTATTGACGACGATGTCAACGGAATGTGTTGGATGAAACTCGCCCTTCATTGACTATTCATCCCGAAGTCATAGATGCGACTCTAAGGTAACTTGAGCACTAGGGGATTAGCAATGTTGGTGCAATTAGGGAGTCCCAGTCGTTTTGAAGTCACATTTTTCATGTAGTCATTCTTTGCAGTCACATATTTGGCCATTTTCTTGTAGTGTTTGGCAACTACTTGGGGATTTCACATTGTGGCACCTATGGACTAATTAGAATCAAGTCATCTTTCAACAACAACCATGGTTTCATGAGAAAGTTTTCCATCTTATTTGACTACACTTGTTAGATTACAATAGAGATCCCTAAGCATGCAACAAGGCTCTAATTTTAAATGAAAAAAATAGATGTAATGTATAACATGTTTTTTGTATTATCAAATATAAGTTTTAAAATTAGAATTTAATATTCACATCATTATGGAATTTTAAATCAAAGTTGAATTTTGAAAATGAAAATAAAAAGACTTGATATTTTTTGAAACATATAGATTTTATACTATAACTAATTTGAAACAAAAATCATGTTTAAATGACATTCCAATTTTCCAAACTAATACCTTCAAAACCTTTGGTGTCAATTGTAAGCACTAGATTTGATCATCCATGTTCAATGATGTTTTATCATTTTCATTAGAGGGGAGTTGGGGTTCTTGGGAGACTGTGAGTTCCTCTGCATTCCCAGATTGCTGGAACGCAGTTGCAGCAGTTCGCTGATATGGCACAACGATTGCCACATCATTTTTTTGTTTTTTATTTTTTATTTTTTATTTTTATTTTATTTTTTCTAGCTTCCGTTTTCTAGTTCTAGTCACAAGACTGATATCTAGACTACAAAGACTAGAAATAATTCTTATTTAAGCAAAGCAGTAAGTAAAAATAACGATTATGTGACAAAAAATTATACTAAAATTCTAATGTCCTAGAAAAAGGGAAAAAAATAAAATGCCAAAAGATTAAATACCAACCTCCCTCCCTTATTTAGAGTAAAATATAAGTTGGTTTATTGCATCACTTTCTTTTTGTTCTCTATACAACTGCAAAGTTATCTTATAACTTTCATTATTATTTACGCCCTATAAAATATGGCACTTGAACAAAATGAAAATACTACATGCCATTGGATAAAATCCCACCATCCCTCTTTAGCTCATTTAAAAAATAATAGGGAGTTTCATTTTATCACTGTACTTTTTTTCTTTGATGCAGCACTGAAGTTATCTTATAACTTTTAATTAGTATTTAGACTCTTATAAATATAGCATTTGAGATGTAAGGAGCTTCAATATCTATTTGGGATGGTACATTTACCAAACTAGTCAATTGAGGAATTCAGATCTTAGATTTGGCAACAATCCAATATGATTTGACAAATTTAAACTACCTGTTAATTAACCTTCTAGGCTTACTAATGGCTAATTATCAACAAGGCTAGACATGGGCGGTGAACCAGTCAAGTAGCCACCATACTTTAATCAGCTGAGCTAGCTTCATTTTTTCATTGATTACCATAATGGAGCCTGTGAGCCCTCAAGTTAGCACTTTGAACTTTGGGTTTGTTTTTCGCAATTTATGTTATTTTTTAGTCCTATTTTTGTGCAAATAGCATGGAATAAGTAGTTGAGAGGGATTTGGTAGAAGTCCCTACCAAATCAGTGAAGAGTCTTCCTAGAATCGTGGGAAGTACAACATATTGTGTCTTTCATGATTTAGGCCCTAATTTAGAACTTGAGAGAATAGATTAACCTTTCCGGAAAAAGTGAGGAGGTGAGATTTAGCCAGTCCTAGTGTCTTGTCCATGTGAAACTAAGCCTGCAAGCGGCATGTGACGACCTAGCTAAGTAAAAGAGTCTACTAATAGGTTTATAAGAGTCTAAATCCAATTCACAAAGGATTTGGAATAGTTGTGAAACATTGCAGGTAATTTAAGAATATCAAGCCAGAATGCAAAGTAGACAAAGGGTTAGGTGATTGGAATATAAAGAAAGGTGCTTTTAGGATAAAAACATGCCAAGACATCAACTTAGGAGCCGATCTTCTACAACAAGCACCTGGTACCAAAATAATTTCCCCCCCGGGTGGAAATTATAAGGAGCATCTGATTTTAGTCTCCTTATGAATTGTATTTTAGGAGATTTGGTTTTGCCCTCAGCTTGTGGGAATTCTCAAAAGGTTGCCTCAAAAGTTTCGGGATTTTACAAAACTCCACGATGACTCCATGAGAAGTTAATTGCCTTTGAAACTGATGGTAAATTCATAGAAATTACGCAAAGTGCGGTAAAATCTCACTAAAAATTAGGATAGAGTTTTGTGTGTCCGATAAGCAACCTGTCAAGTTTGAAGACTTTTGATAGTCAGAAGTACTGGAATCAGCAACGACATTGAATTTAACAAGAATTTACAACCTAGCGGCAGGTTGACCGGTGTATACAGAGTTCATGGTGTCCAAACGTTGCAAATGAAGAATGTTTTCTTGCTACCGCAAACCTTCCGAGAAACCCTAGCCAGTCAGATTCCGTGAGAAATGCAAATTCCAGTAGTTGGAATTTTGACCTTTTCTTTGAAGTTATCGTTAGTGGTTTTTACAGACAAAATTAGCCTAGAAGACGGGGGGCAGGGATCCCTTGGACTAATTTGGGTCTTCTGAATGCAATGGCGCAATTGGTTTTTAATTTCAAGTTGTTCCCTAAAAGATAGAGAAGGTCCAGCTGTAGGTTTGACTTTTTTGGAGTAATTAGCGATAATTCTAAGTTAATTCAAAAAATATCCTGGTTAAAAACAAAGATTGGATTTAGTTAAGATCTCAAATCTTTCCTAAAAAACCCTCTTTGGCTAAACTAAGAATATTTGAAAATATCTTAAGATTAAAATGCATAATATCCTAAGATAAAATAGGTTAAAATCCTAAATATCTTTGGGAAAAATCTAAGGTTTTACTTGGACAAGATTTCCTTGCTCATTAAGGCTTGTTCTAAAAAATTCTTAGATTAAACAAAATTTATTTAGGAAATATCTTAGGGTAGATTAGGAATTAGCTTAGGATTAGTTAGGTGAGTTTTTAGGCAAAGGCGTACGATATCTCGTGGTAAATCAAGGGGGTGGGACTTCTTGAAAAGTATAAAGGGCCCTCCTCCGAGGTTTCCTCAACCACTTTTCTGCTCACTGATACGCTGCCAAAGTGTGGAAGACCCAAACTTTGATTCTGCTCACTGAAACTTTGCCCAAAGTGTGGAAGACCCACACTTTGATTTTGCTTACCAATATTTTATCAAGATTATTTATTGAGGCCAAGAGACAGCCATCTTCTGCTTTCAATTTCAATTCCTTTAGTGGAGGTCTTGGTTAGAGGACGTGGGATTCCCTTAACACCAACAAACCACACTAAAATTCACACTTGGAGGGTTAGTTTCCTAGAAGCTTGATACAATGTTTAAAACACTAACTACCTTGCCATTGTAGCAGCGTTGACTTGATTAATTCCTAATTTTGATTAAATACTATCATGTGTACCTCATTTAAGAATTAAACTATCAAAAAACTTGGGATTCACCATAATTTTTGATTTTCGGTTTAAGCACTATCATGTGTACCTCATTCAAAGATTAAATTGTTCGAGAAAGGACCAGAACCGTTTGTGTTCAAGTTTTTTCTGGAGTTGCTTCTGCAAGGTGAAGCTTTGACTTTACAACCCATTAATTAGAATTATTTAGCTTTAGAATCTTCTCAGAAAATCTTTTGAATAGTTAGAGATTGTGCCTTGGGAAATCCCCCAAAAATACGTTGATTGCAGAACTTATAGAAGTATTGTGGTTTAGAATTTGCTTAGTTAGGAAAATTATCCCTTAAAAATCCAAAAAAAATTAGAGTAACCATTAGTCAATTATCTTTTTATTGAAACTAGCCCTTAGATAGTAGGAAAGAAAACCAGAACAAAATAACCAGAACGAAAGGAACCAGAACAAAGGAACCAGAACAAGGAACCAGAAAAGGAACCAGAATAAGGAGCTGGAACAAGGAACCAAAACAACGAGCCAGAAGAGAAGCCAGAGGAGGTCGGCAGGAGCGTCCCACTAGAACCTGCCACGTATCAGCCCAAGGGCGTTGGTCCAGTCTAAGATGAGGTCAGTTAGTCTAGCTCGAAAGAGGTCAGTCGGTCCAGTCCGAAGGGAGTGATCAGTCAATCCAGCCGAGAGGAAGGTCAGTTGGTCCAGTCCGAGAGCGGAGGTCAATCTAGGCCATTAGGCTAATTTGGCTAACAGTCCAGGGAGTTTGATTCACAAAACAAAAACAAAAACTACAAGGTCCGGCCGTTGCTCGCCACACCAACCCAATTTTTTGGGTTTTTTTGCTAAAAATTGACTTGTCATCATAAAAACCAACCTCACCATTTTCCATAGCCGAATCTAATAAAACACAACAACACACTAAGAATGAAGAAGAATTGAAGGAGGAGGCATAATAGAAGGCAATTAGACAACCCGGAGAAGAAAGGAGCATCAAAAATGATTTGGTAAGAATCTCACTATTCCTTTTTGAATTATTCTTGGATTTTATTCTTTTTCCTATTCATTTAGAATCATTTCGATATTTTATTCCTTTTACTATTGAAGAATTTGGTTTGTTGCCACTAAATTTGATTCCTTTGTCAATTAGTGGTTGAATATTGTTTAGTTTAGTTTTATTAGACTTAATAAGCCAAATAGGAAGAAACAAAAGTCAACAAATATCTTAGAATAATCCAAGTGAACTAAAAAACTAACAAACAAAGAATAATTAACTATTCAATTGAAGCAATTGAATTAAATAATTAATAAAGAATTCTTGAGCTTTTATATTTAATTTAAACAACCAAAGAATAAGAATTACAAATAGAACTAGGGCTTTGAAATTTGATTGAATTTTTAAATTACTTTAGAACCAATCTGAATTCTTTGTAATATTTAATTTAGTTCCTTAATCTAGAGGAATTAAATTAAAAACACTTAAAACTAACCAATTATTGTAGGACCTTAGCCAAAGAAAATGTAGAAACAAGGAAATTTCAAATTGACCTAATTTTAGTTACCTTCCAAAATAAGCAAAAAAAACTATATAATGGAGAACAACGGTTATTTTGAGACCATCATGCTTGTGATGTGCGATGACGGCACGATGGAAGCCATTGAAATGAAAGTATGTTAATTTCACATTTATTTATTTTTTCTTGAATTGATTTAAAATTAAGTTTAGAAGTTAGATATTAGTCTTACGATCAAAATCTTAGAGTCAAATTAGTGTAAGAAAAGTAGGTAATGTTTAGAGATCTTTTAACCCATTTCATGCAGAAGAAATAACCAAAATCTAGAAGTTACGAGTAGTTAAAATTTAATCATAGGAAAATTAAGATTTTTGTTAAAAGCAATTAACAAGAAATCTTTAGGTCAAAATTAGGTTTAAAATTAGAATTCAATAGCCAATTTAATTAAGAATCTAATCTCAAAATTCAGAATTTAGTTAAAATTTATTACTACTTCTAATTAGTGGAAGAAGTCTCATGATAGAATTAAGAAGTAATTCAAATTGCCAATAACTTTCACTAAGAACTTAGAATCTATCTTTCTTCACCACTTGGTAGGAAGAAGGTTACATTCTATTACTAATTTAGATGCAACCCTAGTTTGAAATAACTTTAATTTTCTCTTCCGTGGTTTGATTAACCACGATCTTCTAACCTTTAACAAATAGTGTGATTGACTATTTGAAATTAGAAAATTTTCTGGTAACAAAAAGTGTCCATTGTTTGGAAGGCGTATATTTGCTTAGGAGTCATACACCCAGGAGTAATTCTCCATTTTGAAAAGCCGCTAGAATCCGTGTGCCACTTTTTGACTCAAGGGTGGAGTTAGAAACACTCACAAAGCCCCCAAAGTAACATATCCTAATACTATGAATATTATGGCTTATGGTGCCAGGGTGACAATCACTTTTAATCCTTTTTGTATCACTGTTTGAATGTTGGTTGACAGCAAATGAGCTTACTGTAGACAGGTTGATGCATCTTTAGAGACGATTGAGGAACTAAGGCAAAATTCTTCTTGCTGTCAAAGTGCTGTCTTACAGCAAACAAACTATGATCTCCTCACAATCGCAGACTGTTAATTTACAGATATTTGAGAGCTTTTGTTGTATTGTTAAGATGATATTGAGATTTTGTATTTGCATTTGTGTATCTTAGACTCTTTTTGTAATAGCAATAATACGTGTTTGTGGGTTGTAGAAGCATGTTGCATCCTCACTAACTTGCAATTTGTTGTCTTGTTTTTGCGATGGGCACAGGTGAAGCCCACAACCTCTTGGAGAATTTCAAACAATTTTTTTGCAATACTTTAAATCTAAAATTCTTGGTATTTGTTTTTTAAAATAAAAGTTCTTTCTTTGTACTATGAGATTTGGCTTTTATACATACTTGCATTATTTTTGGTCAATTTTTGCCTTGACAAAGTAGATACACATATGAATGGATTACATTGAGTTTAGATATTTTCTTATTGCATATAGAGTTGGATGCTAGCTCTTGTATTGAAGGATATTTTTATGATGATATTTGAGATGGAGTTTAGTATATAATGTTGAGCTTTAGATACTTTTTTGAAATGAAAAAGGTTGGATGAGTGTCCAGCCCTTGGTCTTGGGATGTACCAAGAAGCTATTTTTTTTTTTGAAATTTTTTTTTTCCAAAATGCCCATTTATTGAATCTGGCAAGTTTGGGGAACGGGCCTAAAATGGTCTTCCAAGGCCTCCGAATCCCCTCTAATGAGAACATCTTAAGGGAAAGTTTAGGAGTAATTAGGGATCTTTAGATTTATTAGTATTAGACAGTTGGTAGTATTAAAAATCAATAATAGCTTTTAAGTCAAATATATGTGAATTTGACTTTAAAAAATAGGTTAAGGGAATTTTTTTTTGTAAAAAACTTTTAAAAAAAAGATGATTGGAATCAAAGTTTAAGATTTTTTGAGTAAAAAGTGTATAAGATGCACAATGTAAGGTAAGTGAATTAAATGTAGATTACAGAAAATATACAAGGGTGTAAGATGTATAAGAGGTAAGTGGGACATGTGTGAAAGTACAAAAAGTGTATAAAAGTATAAGAATTATAAGATGTATGGGAGTGGAATTTAATACCAACTTAAGATGCAAGAGTTGGAGGTAAAAATTGATGGAGCTTGTGGAGGCAAAAGACTGGAGCTTGTGAGCTATAAAAAGAAGCCAAGAAGAACAACCAGACACTATTTAACAAGATATTTCAATATGCATTTATTTCTAAAATATTTTGTATTTTTCATTCTCTCATTTTTCAACTCTCCAAGGTATTTCCTTTGTTCTACGTATAGTAGTTTAGATGAAGAGTTTCTCTCTTCTCTACCTGATTTTTTTTCATCTGTGATTTTTAAAGTACCTTTTCAATAGCTCTAAGTTTTTTGTAAGTGCATTCCTTCTATTGTTAGCTTTTTAAAAAGCTAAATGAAGCTTAATTTGAACCTTTTATATAGAATTTGTGCTTAGTTGAGTGAAATAGGGTTAGTTGCTTTGAATTATCAAGAACCGCAACTTCTTACATTCATAATTTTTTGTGAAAAGTTCATTATTAGTTGAATTTTTTTGACAAATATATAGCTTCTTGTTATAGCTCTAATAAGTTAAATTCCAAATGTTTGTTTGGAACTTTAATGCAAAAGTTATAACAAGTTGAGTAAGTAGGGTTTAAATCCACTACCGTAAAACTACATTGTAGAGTTTTTTTTAGTTTTAATTCTTTTGTCATATTTTCTTTGTTGTATTAGACAGTACTATAAAACTTGGAACTTGTAGCATTTGTCTTTGGAATTTTAGAAAGCTAAAAAATTTCAAATTTAGAGCTGGGACAAGATTGTGGTAGTCATTTGAACACCAAGAGGTCTGCTGCCCCTATTTGCACTTATAACAAGTGTTTTTTTTCCTTTACCCACTATTTATTACATTGATTAAGAATATATATATTTTTTGTCTTTCTTCACTTTAATAATAAATTTATATATTCTCTCTTATTCATCAATTAGATGAACGAGTTGGTTTGGCTGAGAAGGTAACAATTACAAGAATCATTAATTTTAGCAGACAAATATTTTCTTTTTAGTTTTTCAACCTTAAATCCTTTCATCTTAATTTTACAACACAAAAAAGCAAATCCACTAAGACTTATATGTTAATTTAATATCATAGCTTAAAGTAAAAATGGAGATTATGGATTGATACCAATAAACACCATTTTTTGTTTTGAAGGCCTATTCTATAACCACTTCAATGATTAAATGCTTTTCATAGACCTTGCATTTTTTTATTTTGGATATAACTTGTAAATTTTTTATTTATTTGCAAGTTATTTTTGAAGAATTTGTTTTACATCAAATCGAAAAATCCACACCCATGAACTTTTGTACTAGAATTGCTTTGTCAATAAACGTAAATTTCTCCCATTGAAATTTTGTAAATGCAATTGTGAATACACTACAAGTTTTGGGTGCTTTTTCAATGCTAAAAAATTATCTTTTTATATCTATTTACTATTCTAAGTGATTCTTCTATCTTTTTTTTATTACAACATTAGTTGTTTGTCTTATAAAATTGCTTTTTTTAGTTACAATATTGTTTTTTTACTAGCAATGACGTCTTATCCTTTCGCATCAATTTTTTACAACATTGTTAAAATCTACAATAGTTAAGGCTAAATCATCATTCTCTTCTTCCAAATCTTCAATGAGCCATTCTCTTTTTATCTCACTGCATGTTCATTATATAGATTTTGATAATTATGCTTATGGTTCATAAAATAGAAATAGACGTCATCTATCTTTTAACGCAATTGTGAAAACAAATCACTGATAACAAACTAAAATGCTTTCAAACCATTAATCCTTTACTCAATGAATTTGTTGCAATTTTTTTTAGCTTTTATATTATTTCTCTAATTTGAAAATAAGACATCATAAATCTTTTCATGAACACGGCATTAAGATAATTTAACTATACAAAATAATGATAAATATTACAATATTTTTTGCCATCAAGGTTTTCAATATTTGCATTCTTGAAATATTTGGGAACCTTCACTCAAAATATGCATTCATATGTGTATTTCAAAATTGGCCTTTACAACCATCTACGTTACTTTTGGTTATAGAGGCCAATTCAAAAATAAACTAAGTAACCTTAGTATTTCGAGATTTAACATCTTTTTGTCATTTTTCATATAAATGGCTTGGCAAATTGAGAGTGATTTTTCCTGCATGAAGAAAAAATCACCCCTAGATTTTGGCCGAAAGGGAGTGTATGGGACCCCTAAACTATATTACCTTTCAGACAATGGATTCCTATAACCAAGGACAATGTTCTATATCAAAATCACTCTAAAATCACCATTAGAACACCACAATGGCTTTTAATTTAGCCCTAAAGAGTAAGTGCAACACACAATGCCATGTCATGCACATCACACCTTCACATATATTGATTCAATTCAACTTCTAATTCATCATAAAGCCCAAGATTTACCATTGAGACATAATTTTTTTCAAAAATCACCATTAGGACACCACAATGGACCTTAAATGAGACCTAATTAAAAAATTCAACACTCAACTCTCATAAAACCATTCGCTTATGAATTTAAACTTCCACTTCCAAGTAATCATACAACCATTCAACCCTAACCATAGTACCCAATTGGAATTCAATCAGTTCATTGCAAAAACAAAATATTTTGTAATCATCATCACAATTCAAGTTGATAGAGATCACAAGAAACAACAAAAGGTGGAGTTTAATTGACAACCGTTAGGGCATCAAACCTTCCTTCATGAGAATAATCACCACCGCTTTGTCCATGCTCCGATTGGATCGATTTTAAGCTTTTCAAAAAGCCAGCTTGAAGACGCATTTTTTCACCAATTTTCAACTCCCATTTGCCAAATTGTCCGTTGGCGATCGCTCTTCAAAGTTGCAGCTTCCAAAAACTCGTGGCAGCAGACCTCCCTTCATGGAAACAATCATCGCCGCCTCATCAGTGCTCCAATTGGATCAATTTTAGACTCTTTGGAAAGCCAGCTTGAAGACACATCTTCTTACCAATTTTTAGCTCCATTTGCCAAATTGTCCGTCGGCAATCGCTCTTCAAAGTTGCATGTCATCTTTGAATTTCCAAAATCCTAACTTCCTTCCATCCTTCACATCAGACCTCTTCACCTCCCATTTTTCACTCATTTTTTGCTTTCAAGAACACGTGAACCTACTCGACAAATTGGTCCTACTTTTTATCCTAATTCATTGCCATGATGTTTCTAACACTTTTTCTCCGTTTTTCATTACCATTTCTCTACCAAATTCTCAAAACACACATACTCACACAAGTTGAGAGAGAGTGAGAGCTTGGAACCCTAATTTTTTCCTATAATCAACATCCTTACGATTAATTTTCCTAATCACATTCATCCCACCTTAATTTACAGTTAAATTGCTAATTTACTGTAAAATGTACTAAATTAGTGAAAACTGTGCTAATTTAGTGTAAACCCCCCTAAATTACTGTTTTTTTTCCTAATTTCACTGTTTTGACCCTATTTTAATGTTTCTAACACTATCCTAGTATTCTAGTAGTAGTTTTAAGTTTACTAACATATTTTGTGTTTTTTTATATTTATTATTTTTTGTGGTTTTCAAGTTACCTTTAGTTTCATTCCAACTTGTAGGATTTTGTTTTAGTTTTCTAAATGTTTTACCATTTGCCTAATTTGGTTACTTTATCAAATCTTGCTTAAAGTCTTTTTAGTTTTAACTTCCCATTTTTTCCTAGATTTTTTCCATTATTTTTTTCTAATTGCATTTCTAGATTTTCAATCTAAATTCCTAAAGTTCCTATTCCTATCTCACGGAAGACTCTTTAAATTGTGATCATGGCTTAATCCGTTGTCCTAACACTTTTGGACTTGGAATTTAATACATAATATTTATATTTTCTACAATCCAAAAAGTGAACCAATACGGTGATTCACACAAGTGCGTTAGTATAAAATCGAATAGGTGCACCTAGTTGAGGTGTGGTTCAGACTTGTGCAACAATATTGAATTGGGGCTATGAATAAACATAAAGAGGAGGGTGCACAAGAGTCAAAAAATTGGGTATATTAGAGGCAAAAAAAGGCTATCGAAAAAAGAAAAAGAAGCCTCAAAGACAATAGAGGGGTGAAAAATAGACAGAGAAGAAAACATGACAAAGGCTATAAAAATTGTAGAGGCATTGAAGGGAGATGCAACAAATAATTATATTTTCTTCAGTATGGCTACAACCTTTACAATATCCTCTTTTGAAAAAATTCTATGACTACAAAAAAGAAGTTGAAAATTTATGTACATATTAGCTCTAAAATTACTATGATTATCCAAGTAGCAAGGTATTATCAACTTTTTATCTAATGAATATGTTCTTTCTCCAAAAAGAGTCGGGAGTTTGTGCACGTATTAGCTCTAGAATTATTACAGTTATCCAAGTAGTAAGGTACCATCATACTTTTGAAGGCTTGTTTTAATGCCTTTTGGGATATCAAGAATAGTGTAATTCAAACAAATCCACAAGAATTAAACAGCGTGCTAAGGCAGCCGCTGTTTAGTAACCCTCTTATTAAAGAGGATGTAGATAAAACATTAGGGATGGAGTCAAATATAAGATTGCATCTTTGAGCTAGAACTAGAATCTTGAAGATTGCCCATCTATGAGATTCGAATATACAAGATTGGCTTACGATCAAGCAAATTCAAGAAAATTGCCAATGAGGGAAACAGTTATGGATCTGGGAAGGAGGAGAAGGCTGAAAGTCATCGCCCATATATCTTGGGATCCTCGAGCATTCCCCGAGAGGATACAATATGCTTGGCTCAATGACCCCGGTAGCTCTTTTTTTTATCATCAGCAGATAGAAAATATAAGGAAGGAGAAAGTCTCCAGGTATACCCTGGATTAGAAGAAAGGAGTCTTGATTAGAAATGATAGAATATTTTGTTTACCACACCTAAGATTAAAGCCAGTACAAGTGATTCTATGGGATGCACAGAAGAAGAGTTTCTCGGAGTGCAATCGAAAGATTGATTCCAAACATCCGAGTTTGGTTTGAGTGTACCCGGGAGTTTATATTATGAGCCTTCCATGGAACTACAGGGAGCGATTTTGGAAGCGAATTGCCAAGTTTAAAAAAGCTCCTTTCTTTGAGTATTCGGCCAGAAAGGATTACTTGCATGGTCTGAAGAAGAAGTCAGAGCGTCCTATAGCGGTTCAAGAACTTATTAATAAGAGCTTCAATAAGACGGAGAGGGTTCATATTTTCTAGGTGTTATAGCATAATTCACACTCGAAGAAGCAAACAACCTTCCTCTGGCAAGTCCTTAACTAGGGCATTGTCCTGATGATTGGCTTTCTTATCGTATTCCCAATGCAGATGTTAGTTGTTTGTTTTGTAATTGCAGAATGGAGTCTACTAGTCACTTGTTTTGGGAATGTTTGTTCACCCAGGAATTGTGGCGACGATTTAATACGCTTGCTACTCGGGCCATGGCTGTTCAGATTGACTCTCTCCAAATTGCGTTGATAGGGACAATTAGGATCTTTGTTGTTGGTAGTACTAGCAAATTTATTTTTAGCCAACAATTTTGAGACCTTATGCAATCCTTTCTTGTTTGGTTTATCTGGATCGATAGGTGTAACAAAAGGTACGGTCATTAGGTTGTTAGTAGTCAACGCATTCTTACGAACATGTAGACGACCATGCTCCATGCGGGCATGACGACTTGCTATACTCATGTTGTGTTTAAAAATTCTGAATGAATTACTCAGTTAGAAATCTCCTTTAACTAAAAATGGGCTCCTTGCTTTTGTGCCATTGGTATAGGGGTTTGGCATTTTACGCCTCCCAATGAATTTATGTAATTTTCACTTTATTTTTTAATTGAAAGGGGGCCGTTGGTCCCCTTGTCCGTCCATCATGATATTCAAAAGCAAGGTACCATCAACATCATCAATTCTCACTTCCTTCCTTTGATTTTGGTCTGTATTTTGAGGAGGCGCTAACTTTTTGGATGCCAAAATTTCTTTTTTCAGTCTTTTTTTTCCAATTTTTTGAGCTTATGTGTGATAGATCTTAGTGATTTGAGTGCGGCAGTTCTTGCGTCCATAGGAGCAAGCTAGTACGGACAAATAGAGCTTGATTTCAGAAAATTTGGAATTGATTTGGTTAGTTACTGGCAGCCGCAATGAAACTGCAGTTTTTTAACGATTAGGATTTTGCAGCAATTTTACTTCGATTCAGTTCTTCTGATAGTGGTCCCTTTTGGTAAAGATACTATGCTACTGGCGGAGGAGAAATAAGGGTTGTGGTACAAGCTTTCAGTTGGTGCAAGGACTTAAATTTGGGACGTTTCATAGGTTGGAACGTTGTGTGGTCGAGTTTTTAATACTTGGGGTTTTGTTGTGATTCTTGTTGGATAAATCTTTATGGAATTGCAGCGCCTTAGATTAGAGACTTGGGTAGATGAATACAATTATTTCTGCAGCTATAGAAATTGGGCTTTGGCTTAATTTCTAAAACCCTAGGCTTATTCCATTCTCTTTTTGAATATAGCTGCTATTACTTGCGTCGGAAAGTTTGTTTTGATCTAAGCTCAATTGAGCTAGCACAATAGAGAAGGTGATCAGGTAGACTTTATTGTTTTCAGAGATTTGGAGCTGAGGTACATAGTAACCGGCAGCCACATTAAAAAATGCAAGTTTTTAAACGATTTAGGGTTGCAACAATTGCGGCAATGCTTGGTTGATTCAGTTGTTTCGACAAATTGCTACTAGACTCAAGTTGCGATTAGACTCACGGTAGAAACGACAGCAGTTTTAACGATTAGGATTGCGATAGTCTTGGTTTGATATAGATTGTTTAGGCAGGGGATCCTCTCGTTGCAGAGGCTTTTTTAGGCTTCAGGACGGCTTTTCAGTTTGTTGCTAGGTATAATAACTTTTAAACAATTAGAGTTGCAGCGGTTTCTTGGTTTGATACAGATTATTTTGGCAGGGGTCCTTCTTGTCAAAGAGGCTACATTTCTTACTATGGAGATTCTCGGGTTAGGGTGTGTAAGCCTCCAAATTAGCACTTGAGCCTTAGAATTTTTTTTTTTTTTCTTTTTGCTCATATTTACAATTAATTGGAGTTCAAAAGACGTTATAAGTGTATTCATATAACATTTGGACAAATCCCTATGAATGTAGTGAGAATTGTCCAAGAAATCCGGAAGCACTCTAAGCACTTCTATTTACTAAAAATTAGATCTACTTAGGTGTTTAAGAGGACATTTGAGGGTTGAGATGACATTAAGTCTTGATGGCCAAAGCACAGAACCACCTAAATATAGACAATTGAAGGATTTAACAAGCAAAAGTGTATACTTAGAATGGAAAGACAAAAGATTAAAAAAAAAATCATGTGACAATGCAGGTGAAAATCAGGACCATGACTATGGACAATCTATAGACAAAAAACGGTGGTTCTAACCAAGAAACATGCCGAAAACATAACGGTGAAGGCTGGTTGCCAGATTTTCTAAATCAAGAATGATTCCCTCCCTGGGAGGAAATTAATCCTATATTGAAAATGATTCCTCCTACCTCGGGTGGAAATTAAACTGGAAGGTATTAAATTAGATAATCTTTTTATTAGTGCAAAAAAAGTTGTAAGCTTGCACATGGCACTTGGAAACTTTCTAGAGGTTGCCCAAAAAGTTTTGTAATTTTACGAATTGCAGAAATGACTCCCTGGGAAGTCAACCGTGTTTTTACGCATTGAAATTTTTTTAGAAAATCCCAAAGTGGCGGTAAAATCCCACTTAAAATTAGGATAGAATATTTAGTGCTAATAAAGTGCTCGACCAAACTCCATTACATTTCGACCTCGACAAGTACCAGAATTGGCAGCGCTAACGGATTTTTAACGAATTTGCAAACATTCGTTATGTTGACTGGCGCACCAAGGGCTCCCAATTTCTAATTGGAGTCAACTTGGACTTTTTTCTTACTATCTTGGACCTTGTAGACAACTTTGGCCAGTCAAAACTTGAAAGTAAAATCATCTCCAACAATTGAATTTTTACCCTTTTTAGCGATACGCCAAACATTGGTTTTAATGTACAAAACGGCCTGAAAATAGAGGGTAGAAGGATCCTTGGATTAATTTGGATCTTCTGAAAACAATGGCACAATTGGTTTAGAGTTTAGATCATTTCTCCAAAAATTAGAGTGATCACAACAGTAGTGTAAAATTTTAATTAAGTAAATTTGGATTTACCTAGAAGTAGAAGTAGGTAATTGGAAAGAAGGTGAGAGCCTTGAGCAAGTATATAAGGCCATTTCCTCCCCTCTCTTTGTACTCTTTTTTTATTTTCATAAAACTTTGGCCAAAATGCGGCCACGTTGTTGAAATTGGTAGTTTTCTGCCAAATACTTGTTTTAATGCACTTGGAGCTTTGCTGCTTGATTTTTATCAAACATTCTCTTATGTTTTGAGCTCATTGAATTGCTTATTTGCTTACACGTACTTGAATTGAGATTACCCACGTTGTATGTGTCTTTTTGTTGATGTTTAGAAAATCGTGATTTCGAACCCCTTCAAACCGAGCTCCTTTTGTGGGATATCTTGTCTCACATCATAGAACATCCTCCTAAAGCCTTGACGTTTGAAAACATTGTTCCTAGAAGAATCATAATTGTTTTAGAGAAGTTTGGGATGAAACCAAATTTTTACCGTCAAGTTTAAGAATTTCCTTTATCAAAATCGTCTAGAATTTTATGTTAACCCCTCTAATACAGCAAAGCTATCGCCAAACATAGTTTCCATTTGTTTAAAATTTCCTTGTTAAAAATTGCCTAGAAGTTCGACCCTAACCCCCCGAACGGTGAAGCTTTGCACTTACTTAGAATTTTCCATTTTTTTAAATTTGTGTTAAGGGGTCCTTGAAGGGAGATCCAAGGTGGCGAGCAACAACCAATGTAAGTTAGGATTAAAAATCCAGTCCAAAAAAGTCCAGAGACCAGAACTTCGATCTAGGGACCAGAGACAAGCAAAGAGGCACCAGCACAAGAATGGGCAACCAGCCTTGAGAGCGGGCCATGTGTCCAAAGCTGAAGTGGTCTAACGAGCTGCTGGGTACTGATTGGCCAAAAGTTGGTCTGACGAATTGTTGGGTACTATCGGCCAGGAGTTGGTCTGACAAGCTGAGTCGGAAATTAATTGGGAGTCCAAGGACTTGGGTAGTCGGGCTTAACTAAGTTTTGATGGTCATCCATGTGGAAAGGACCAAAATCAGTCTAATTTATACAGGAAAAGCTAACCATTACCAAGTTAAATTTTTGAACACCAGACTTGGTTTTCAAATATCTGAACCTTGAAAGGAAATTCCTAGTGGTGGTTTTTAGCTAGACATAAATATTAGAAAGCTATTGGTTTAAGTTCAGTGGAAATTTGGAATACCCTAGTAGGGGCTGATTTCTCATTGTACAAAGTATTTTTGAAATAGCAAGAAGTGAGAAAAGCTCAGAGGTTTAGAAAATTTCAGATTTGCACAATGACCAGAGAAGCATCAGAGCTCCCAGCAAGCTATTAAGCTTAAAATTTCAGATTGCACACAAGGACCAGAGAGCATCAGAGTTCCCCAACAAGCTATTAAGCTTAAAATTTCAGATTTGCACTCAAGGACCAAAGAAGCATCAGAGCTCACCAACAGCTATTAAGCTTAGAATTTCTAAGGACCAGTTGGAGCATCAGGTCAACACAGTCAGTAGCCAGCCTAGTTTGTTTCCAAACTGAAACTAGTTTATTCTCAAGTCAATTCCAAACTTTGGAAACCTCAACTCAAAACCTCTAGCTAACTCAAGTTGCACAGCTCAAACTACAAAATTAACGAAACCATTTTGAATAGAAGGGTATATGTGATTCAAAGTGTGTTGAGTTGGTTGTAAGCCAACCATTAGAATTTTGAAATTCCCTAGATTTAGTTAGATTTTCTTATAAGACAAATAGATAAGACAAAATAGGGAATAATTGACCTTGGAAAGATTCTAGAATTAGTTATTTATAGAAGAAGTTAAAAAAAACTTGTTTAAAGACTTTGTTAGTACCAATAGAATTAGCCAAGAATTTAGCTTTAGATTTTATGGAATTTTATTCTCACAAAATATCTTCCAATTGTTGTGGTTAGATTTGATTAGATTTGATTTTTACAAAATATCTTAAAAAAAAAAAAAAAACTAGAAAGAAAAAACCAACAAAAGAAAAGAAAATATTTGGACAGAAAAGTTTGGGATTTCTAAAAAGTTATAAAAAATTCAAACGCAAAACATCAAAGATGGAATTGGAGCATGCAGTCGACCAGTAGGTGGCGTTGTATAATGAGGAAAGCACCAATGTTCAAGTCAGTAACTGATTATTTTGCTAAAAATTCTTGTATTTTTTCCAAGTTAGTAGATTAGACGTTAAACTTTTTCACTTTTAAGTAAAATTGAAATCATCATAGGAAATTAGGAAAAAACCCAATAAGAAATTTATAAAAGACTTTTAAAATCTACCATAGCCATTACAAAGGATTTATCACAAGTGATGAAAAGTTACTAGAATTTATCTCTAGAAGAAAAGTAGCCATAAAAAGAGGAAGTTACCAAGAAGAATCTTTTAGGAATCTTTCAGAAATCTTTTTAGAATCTTTTAGAAATCTTTTAGAAATCTTAGGTTATAAGATAAAAGTAGCAGTAACTTAGAACTTTAGGTAAAAAAGAATAACGTGAGAATTTTGATGAACCGGACAACGGTCAAAATTCACCCATAAACAACAATTACCTAGGAAGTCAAAAGTAAGAAGCTTTTACCTTCTTAAAATTTTAAAGTGAGGGTTAAAAAATAAGAATATTAATCTCAAGAGATAAAAGTCAAAACTCCAAATTTATCCAATTAGTAAGAATTAATTGAGAATTTATTATTAAAGATAAAAAGAATTATAAAAGGTAATTTATTCATTTAGGAATCAATTAGAATATTAGGAAACAAGGTAAAAGTAGAGATAATTTAGAACCTTAAGGTAAAAATACATTATGTAAGAATTTTGATGAACCGATACGGTCAAAATTCACAATAAAAACCATTTACTTAAGAAGTCAAAAATTAAAATTTTAAGATAAAAACGAGTTACTTAAGAATTTTGATGAACCGACACAGTCAAAATTCAACCGTAAATAACAATTAAATTAGGGAGCTAAAAGTTAGGAGTTTTTATTTTCTTAAAGAATCCAAAGCAAAGGTAAAAAGAGAAAAAACACCAATCTCCAAGGATAATAGTAAAATTTCCAAGTTTATCCCACAAGTAAGAAGTAGTTGAGAATTTATCTAAAAGATTGAAAGGTTTACCAAAGATAATTTAAGTTAAAACTTCATCCATTATTATTCGCTAGAGATCTCCGTTAAAGTTAGAATTCTTTGTCATTGAAGAAGGGGCAAAACAAACTTTATAGATTAAGTTATTTTTTCCATCTTGTTTGACTAACAACTATTGGACCTCAATTTTGGCAATTAAAGTCAAAATTGACTGCCAATACTAAAGAGTGGTCCAATTTGATTATTTTGATTGAGTATTAACCAATAAACAATTATGAGTAGGAACACAACAAAGATCCATTGCTTGGAAGGCTCAACTAGATTACACATTGCTAGACGCCCCGTAGGAATTCAACTTCACAAATACAAGAACCTGGCTTTATGTACACTTTATTCCAAGGGTGGGAATAAAGCGCCCACATAATTGGTGCATCTGCCGGGAGACATTAGCTATTGACAAAGTAACTACTTCACTATCCAGGATTTGACAACATTTTTTACCATTGGCTATACTTTGGTGATTATTCACTAGGACCTCGGGTGGATCACTCTTTGTATATTTTATACCCCCCGTGCGGCAAGGGGGTATTTTTAAGGGGGCTATTTACCTCCAAGGCTTCAATAAAAGGGCCCCTATAATTATGTAATTCAGCAAAATGGCCTATATTATGGTACTCTAATATTACTTATACTAGCCATATAAGGACAATTTTCTTTAGGCTATTTTCTTTATAAGGAAAAAAGTGAATTGAAAAGCAATGTGAAAGCAAAAAAATTAAAAAAGAGTCCAAATATTGCATGCGTGGAAATCAATCATGTTCCATGCATTTTGAAACAACTTAGTTTTAGCATTCCAACATTTGAAAATTTTATTTGGTACAAAGCATGAATTTTTTTCCACACCCTATTTTTTGTGGAGAGACTACGATTGATGTTGAACTTTTTTTTCTTTTTGACATCCTATTTTTTTTTGTTTAGGCTATTTGATTTAGGGTGTATTTTTTATTCCTTTTCCACATCCTATTTTTTGGAGTTTAGGGTGAATGATTGGTGTGACTTTTTTTTCCTTTTTGACATCCTATTTTGTTGGTAAGGCACTTTGGGTGGTTTGAAAAGGATATTTCTTTTTTGCACCCTATTTTTTTGGTGACACTTTTGTTGGTGGGAAATATTGAATCAATTGTTGATATTCTATTTTTGGAGTTAGGCTATTTGATTTAGGGTGTATTTTAATTCCTTTATTATCTTTTTTCACACCATATTTTTTTTGGTTTAGGATTGACAGTTGGTGTGATTTTGTTTTTCCTTTTTAGCATCCTATTTTGTTTGTACTTCACTTTAGGTGGTTTGAGAAGGGTGTTCCTGTTTTGCACCTTGTTTTTTTTGTGAGACTTTTGTTGGTGTAGAGTATGTCTTTCTTGTTGACGTCCTATTCTTGAGGCTAATACATTTTTGTCGATTTTAGGACACCAATGTATTTCTATAAGAAAAAAATACATTGCATACCCAAAATTCAAACGGGACACAAATAAAGCAATGGCATTCCAACTTAAAAAAGGGTTAGGATATTAGAAATGCTCCAAAACATGTCAAACCACTTGGGACTAAGGTTTGTTCAATCTGGCTTTCAGGTAGATTTATTGAGAAACTCTGCAGAATGGTTAGCTGAAAAAATTCAATTTCATCTCAGTTGTAAAATTCAGGTTCCGCTCTGGGCCAGCGTACTAGCGTACCTTTAGAAGTTAGATTTGCTAGTTGGATTTTTTATTTTTGAAATTGGGCAAGTTTTTGTGTGGTTTTGAACTTGTTTTTGCAAGTTGATTGCTGATTTTATATTGATTTGAGTTGTTTTGGGGTAAGAAGAGTAAAGTGGAGTGTATATTTGGTTATAGGGGTTGGCTACCAAGTAGGAGAATTTATCAAGTATCTAAGGTGGAGTTGCAAAGCAGTTCTAATTTGGTGATTTTGGAGCAGTTAGTTGTCTTTTCTGTGGTTGGTAACTACTGGGCGGTTCCTATTTTATAAAAATTGTAAATGGTGACTTTTTCACCAATTTGGAGTTATACGAAATATCTGCAAGTCAGTTGATGTTGATGCAAGTATGTATAGTTAAAATGGTCTGAAAAATGCAAAACTGTGATTGTTAATTAGTGGTTGATTGTAATGTGATTGTAATTTTAAAGGCTAGTTATTGAAAGTTTATAAGTTGCTTGATGATTGTGAGTTTATATTGCCTGAGTGTTTAATTTAGAGAGAAGTAGAATTGCAGTTAACATGGTTGATATGATGGAAGCATGGAGGAGTTTATATGACCTACTAAGGTGAAAAGTAATTCCCATGTGTACATGAAATGCTAAGGTCACATGATGTTATAAATTGTGGTTTGTGGTTGTATTTGATTTTGAGTGAAAGTCTACAAGTGGGTGTTAATGAGTGTTGTGTCAAGTGAGTAACTGCTAAAAAGTACTGGAAGTGATAAAAATAGTTTTGGACTAGTGAAGGAGTATAACTTTTGTAAGGGTGAGAATTATATGAAATCAGATTTTGTATAAAAAGGCAATCACAACCCAACTGTAATGTATTAGATATACAAATCCTACTAAATACAATATAGAGGATCTCAATGACCAGCCCCTAAATTAGATGTAAAAAAAATTAATGGTCTAGATTTTCAGGCTACCTAACTTATTTATAATAGATTTTTCCTTTTGAATGAATCCTACTTTATTTGTAATTAAATTATAAATTTTACCTCAAAAGAATAAATCCTTCCCTATTTTATGCCGCACGTCGTTTCTAAAATGTGCTAAGTGATCCATCCGGGACTAGGACACTTCACAGGCCTACTTCGACAAACATATCGACAATTTGGCCTATACCTTTGAACCATTGGCTACATTTGGTGGAAACACTAGGCTATTAGGGTGAGAATTTTTTTGCTTTTTGTCAAGTTAATTACTGGAATTAGAATTCTAACAACGTTATAATTTTACAAGGATACCAAATTAGTGGGGGGAAATACAAAATTCCATCACTTGTTAAGTAGACAAAGACCGATTGTGTCCGTCCAAAGAAGCGCTATAGGTGCAAAGAGAAGGGCAACAACGATGACGAAGGAGGCAACGAGATCCTTTTATTGGAGAAATTGCTACTCAGTCCGGTTGAGCTTGGAGTATCTTATGAATACTGGAACCACCTCACCCGACAGTACCTGCTCAACCCAAACCAGCATACTCCATCGCTATTGCAACCGGAGAATTTGGCATCTCAGAGGACAAGTTTGCCCATTGCTTGCTATTTTATTGGAAGGTAATTATTGCTATGTAGAAGAACAAGAGAACTTACACGAGGGTCTGCTTCAAAGCCGGAATTTTGACATTTAAGACACACCAACCAGCTATTATACTCTACATTTGCAAAGTTTGCTATCCCGCACCGATACGACTCACTCTTGAAGGACAACACCAATTTGATTTGCCAATTGAAGAAAACGACCGCCTTCTTGACAATTCCTATACAAGTGCGGATTTCCGGATAAATCACACTGGCATTGGTCATCTTACCTTGCAGTGCTGCACTGGTATATCCACTTGACTTGTACCAGCCAATCTAGGCATAGAACATCAGCTGCAATACATCACCAAATACGCTGTAGCTTGCAAGCTGTGTCAGGACAATGAGGACTATCGTGTTTCACTCTTCACCATTCCAGCGGGTGAAGGATCACACCATCCATGGTTCCACCCCTTGTTCTATTAGTACCCAAGTTGCCAGAGAAGGACTTGACCATTTCAAATCAAGAACGCAACTTTTTTCAACAATTTGCATATGTAGGATCAAAACTTGGACGAGATAGAGCGTATCGAAATCCTACAAGATCCATACTTCTTTGAGACACGACCTACTTCTTCAGAGATAGTTGGGACTTTGATCTGTGCAGACCAAACCATAGCGCCAGTAATTCCGAGACCATTGGAGAGTGATTAGCTTGTAGCACACTTGAGTGCTTATTGCGTAGATTTTCCTTATTATATATATGATTGGATTGGATTTGTATGAATTGGACTCATCTAGACTTTAGATGCCACCAAAATCATTGAACACATCTCCATCCAGCCGGATTACAAGATCAAGGGCAGTAAGAAGGAGCCCCACACCCACTGACTAGCCTTTACAATCAGAGGAAGAAGAAATTTAGCAATTTCTACTAGTTCCCAATATGGCTACTGGTGCCGCTGACCCTCGTGGTCCAGCCAAGCATCCAGCATGCAAAGATGAGCCAGCAAAGGCACCTCTTCCGCCGGTCATTGATCCAATGATGTTACCAAGAGGTTTGCCAATTGTGGTTCCCCAGGGTCTGAGAAAAGTACCAATTCCTCATAACTTACCTCAATTTACTTGATCTAGGGACGATGATCCCGCGGCTCATGTTGAGAGATTTGAAGAGATTCTAATTTCTAGCTTAGTAACTGACCACAGCTACTATTTGATCTGGTTTTCCACTACTCTTGCTGGGACCCCTTACTCATGGTATAGGTCTCATGATGCAAGATTTTTTACTACATGGCTACAACTACAAGCAGCATCTTTACAACATTTTCAACCAGAAACCAAAAAACAACAGGCATTGATGGCCTTGAATAGTTTACAATGGAGGGCGACAGAAGAAATCACTACATATGTACGATGATTTTAGATGGTACGTACTTGCTACGTAGGGAATCTTCTCAACAACGGAACAATACACTACTACTTTGTCCAAGGTATTGATTCTGTTGTAACCATCAGAGATATCTTATCCCAAAGGCCAGTAACGTTGGAAGATGCAATACAAGCAGCACTAGAAGTTGAAATCATTAACAAGGAAAATGAACGAATGGTAAGAAGGATAGAAGAGCCCATACCTACTTTTATCCCAGTCTATCATCAAGTAGCTAATCCCCTTGCTTACCAAAATTTGCCACCAAAAGTGTCTACGATTAGACCATTAGCCAGCAAAAAACCTATGCTCATGCTACCAGCATCTGACCTAGATTAACTTCAGATTGAAATGAGACAAGTCACTAAAGAGATGACAAAGTTTGTACGCGAGATAGCGGAACAAATGGTGTGCCTAGTAAGAGGACAAGCGCCACAAGCTCCACTAATCCACCACGAATCAAGGGCACATACCACAGGTGTTTGGTGTAACCATTGTGGTCAACCAAACCACATGCCGCCATATTGTCCCTTATCAAAAGATGCTCTTCCTGCACAACAACAACAACATCATCGGCCGAAGGGACCACCCCAACCATACCGACATCTAAACACACAATACCATTCATTTCATTTAAATTTTGAACTAGTTTCATGACCTTTTTCATGTATTCATAAATTCTTCTATTCGCTATACTAATTTGTGTATTCCATAATATTGAATTGGTCAATGGCCACATCTAATATGACTTACTATATCATCAACCCTATTGTATTCAAAATATTGAAGGATGGTCAATTCAACATCTTTCAATGTCAAATCATCCATACTCTCTTCACATTCTGCCAAAGCCTTCCCTTTATCTTTCTTCTTGCGTTAACAATTAATCTAAAGTAGTGTATAAGTTTTCATTTTCTCAGTCTTTTTTTTAACACAAATGAACAGACTTTCCTTGCAAAAAACAACCTAACTACAACAATAGTCACAAGTGGTCTGGTACGTGGACCGGACAAAAACAGACACATACAAGACAATATTTAAGACCCAACGGATAGCAGAGAAGCAGCAAGCAAAGCCAAAACCGCTGATATTTTTTCCTTTCAATTAAAAATTGTGAGCCGCATAGTGACTACTAGTTCACTGGCCATCACTTCTAGTATATGTTGTGAATATTGGGATGTGCTGGCATGGGATGGCAAGTTCTGTCTGACGGAACTCGGTTTGGAGGATTTGAGTCCTACTAGCGCTACCTTGTGCCAAGCCCCCGCATGCAACGGCGGATAAGCCCAGTTTGAGATTTTTACCGCATCACAATCATTTATGGTTGTTTTTGAAGAACACATTGAACAATTAGTATAGTTGATACGTGGGAGAAACTGAAGTTGAGGCGAAATAATGTTTAAATTCAATGCTGTAAAATGTTGTTTCTTTTGTGTGCTCTTACATCTATCTATCAAGCTATTATTCATTCCATTTGGATTTGTTATGAGAAAGTTATAAACAATCTTGTTTTTTGGACGATTAGACAATCACATGGTTTAGTTTGCTTGCTAGAACAATCTCATCATTGAAGTTATTACATTTTATTTCCATTTTAGAGGTACTAATCAATTACATTTTCCTTCTAGCTTGTACTTAACAATTTTTTTGAAGCATGAAAATCAAGATTTTTAATTTTTTTTCCTAAACTTTAGTTCAATTCTCCACCATTAAGGTTGAAAGCTCTAAATTGTATAGTGCAAAAAACTAAAGTTCAAAAGTTTCAAAGTCGATTAATCTAGTCCCGCAATGTGCTAGAAAATTATTTTTTTCCACTTTTTAAATGCAAATATCTTGCAATCTGTGTGGTCAAAATTCTGAATTTTTTTCCAAAAATTTTCATACTAGTTAGGTGTAAGATCCTATAGTTAGAGGTGCAAAAACAACAACTTTCAAACTTTCAAACTTTTTGCTATAGAAATGGCATTTTTGAGTGTTTTTTGGTAGAAGAAGGCATTGATGGCAAATTTCATGAAAATGGCCAAATTTCGTTACCTCATTAGAAGGGATGTGGGGCCAAGAAAGGGTTGTTTTAAGCTTGTTCCCCAATCTATCTCCATGTTGTGAACAATGGTATGGGTTGTCAGAAAAATATATTTTCAATTTTTTCTTTTTTTCAAATTTCATTTTAAGGAAAAAAAAGCCTTTTTCGGTACACCTCTTATCAAGAGCCCTGATCTATTCTTGTTTGTGCATAATCAAGCTTATTTCTTAAACAAGATTTTCAAACCATAGATACAAGTATTTCATACTCTAAATTCCCATCATAACTTTCAATCATGCAAAATACCATAAGATAGTATTTGTTTGCTCCATGTAGAAGCAAAATAATGTAAACATGTAATCTGAGTGTAACTTGCTAGAACACGTTTACAAGCTTATTAGGCAAAAAGCTATCAGTTCATAAGTTATCAACAAGATAATTTATCCAACAAATTATCCAATCTCACTATACAAACTTTTTTTTCACTATGGACAAAGTAGGGATGTAGGAATTAAACCCAATTCAAAGTATCTAAGAAGTTTTATGAGGACAAAGGCCTCACCTGCATCCATACACCACAACAAACAATTAGTCAATTACGGTGTGTATGCGAGGTGTCTTCAACCTTATGTCACTTGTCATCGTTTTCACACAAAACAACTTAGAAAAGAACAAAACAAACCAACTAAAGTCCATGATGGCCTTATTCGTTAAAATGAGACAATCTGCACATTTGAGACTTCAACTCTAAACTTGTTATAGTGATTTATCGTCGAGTTGAGGATAAGATGAGACTGCAACCTTTGGGCAATCAATGGTTTTTATATATATTAATATATTATAGTCCCAACTTACCAAATAGTCTTAAAACTGAACAGTTATAACGTTTTATCTTCGAGTCGAAGATAAAAATGAGACTGCGAAAAGTCTCAATATAACGAATATGGCCTTCATGCAATATTGCAATACAGATCAACAAAATGCAAGACACGAAACCTGACTATTGAAAGTGGATTGTGAAGAAGCCATCCTTGAAGCACAACTCCTGTTCTAAGCCAAGTAATCAAGGAACAGGTATGCTTGAGCAATCAGACTAAAATACGGCAGAAGCACTAGGTAATCAGTAAGAGAGACTCCAATTGAAATACCAAACACAATAATTTGGTAGTACAAACAGGGAGCAAACTTGTAGTCAAGAGAAGCTTCCAAAAAAAGCAAATCCAGACCAAATCTACCAGCTCATGAGGGAACTTTAGTCCTTCATTATAATTAGCCCCATAGGCCAACCTGTGGCCTACTCAGTTGTGCAAACAGGGTTAATTAAGCTTAAATCCAAGCATTAAAAGTACTCTAACCACCAAATCTGTTGATAATAAGGTACAGCATTAGATGTCTGTCCAGACATGATGTGAGTATATAAAACTAGCTGTTGCATAATGCATACATGGAGGTTAACTAAATAACCCATTGGGAAGTTTAACAAAATTTGTCAGGATGTATGTTATCCTTTGCAAATTGTTAGTAGAATAGCTGTTGACAGTAAAACAGGTAATTAAACATACCTTAAGAGGTAGTTTAACTTTTTGCAATTGAGCTGAGATTTTAATATCTATATATGTGCTACTCATAATACTCTCTCATTCTAGTTTTATCTAACCGCAATCAAGACAAATTAAGCCATAAACATATTTCAAAGAAATATGTGATTCCAAGGATAGTTTTTCAAAGCTTCAATATCATTAATCCACTTAGTCAAGTTTACATGTATATAAATTTAACCAACAAACATAAAAAAATGTTGGTGTGCTAGATAACTTTTCAAGAATAACTTTCACAATGAAAGCTTGAAGTGTAAATCTAGAAAAAAGACAGAAGAAAAAAGAAAAAAAATTGAAAATCTGAGGTGGTCGAAATTCGACCATGTTACACTGCTATAGTGGCACAGTTTCAGCAGTCGAGAACTGCACAAAACTTTTGGATAACTTATGGGAACTTGTGTCCCTTTAGAGGGCCCAAATTCTCTCTAATGAATGACACTTTTAACAAAGAAGTTGAACTGTTAATCTGTAGGTGAAATCTGTACCTGTCTTAGATTATTAAAAACTACGTCAGTCCTAGATACCAAAAATCTAGAGCACTCCTAGATGTTTTAGACCGCATGATTTGAAATTTATACCATTCTTAGATGTTTGAAATCTACAACAAGCCTAGATGTTTCAAATTGCACAATTTGAAAAACGGCAGATGGGATTAGGCCATTTTAATGAAATTCACCACCTTGGTACTGTAGGGGTTAAAGATGCAACCAAGGGACGCATGGTCACAAAGTTTCTATTGTGCCTTGTGCCAATGCCATAGTCAATATAAAAAATAAAGTAATTTAATCATTTTATAATTCTTTAAGAAACCCTAAAGGTTAGAGACTATGCTATCACCAAAAACTCTCTAAAATTGCCATTTCTAGTACAAGTACCAAATTTTAGAAAAAAAACATTTTTGGACACATATGACCATAGGATCTTGTAGTACACTAGTTCAAGATGTTGTGGAAAAAATTTCAGAAATTTCCACCTTGTGGATTGCAAGATAATAGCGTTTGAATTGACAAAAATCCTTTTTTTGTCCCTACCAAAATCCGGGCAGCTGCACTTCATAAGGTCACATTTGTATGACAAAATGTCCAAAATGGTGGTTACTCTTTTGATTCATTCTTCAAGGCAAGTTGACTACACGCTTGAAAAATTGAACTATACAACATATACGAAAAAAATAGTAAGTAGAAAGAAGTAGAGAATGGTTCAAAACACAAAATTGTTAAGAATTTAATTATAGAATTGAAAAATGCCAATCCCAACGGTTGTAATGTTGCAATAAACAATATACATCCTAATCTTTTATTTTTTTCAAAAAATATTAAAAATTGAGTTAGATAAAGGACTTGAAAGCTTATTTTAGAGTAGGGAATTCATAACTGTCCGCAAACTAGAACACCTCATAATTTTCATCTCATAAATCAAAATGGAATAATTCAAACCTTTACACGTATATATAAATCTAAAAAGACAATTTCAAGTTTTTTATTTTCTTAAAAGTGATTTTTTAGAATTTTTTTGAACTGCCCGCCAACCATTGAAAATGACATATCATCCAATAACTTTCTAACAATGTAATCAAAAGTTTTTAAAATTTTTTGACCTTAAAGCTACTCCTCGGGCACACAATGTGTGAAATTTTTAAAGAAAAAAATAAAATTTCCGTCCGTAGTGAGCTGCCCAAAATTGCTATGTTGCCAAAAAAACGTCGTTTGGTCCTTTAAGGGTTAATTTTGAAGTTTTATAACTTTCACATTGTAATGTGAGAGGTTGCATGCTTGGTACTAAATACAAAGCTTTATGCACAAAAGGGTGCAAGGCCTTTGAGTTATGCATTTTTCAAAATAAAAGATAATTTAATTTTGTTCTTTAATTTTAAAAAATCCTTAACTTTGACGACGTAGGTCCAAACACTACAAAACAAAGCCATTGGACGTCTCAACATATCAAACAAACAAAAAAAAAAAAAAATAATTTAAGATATAGATTTTTAATTTTTTGGTACCCTAACCATACAAATTTAAGCTCTTGAAAGGTGAGATCTCTTGGCTACAATTTGAAAGAACACCTACAAAAGGAAAAAATAAACTTAGGAGAGGTGCAATCTCTTGGCCATAATCTGAAAGAACACCTAAAAAATAAAGGAAAACTCAAGAGAAGATGAAGTTGTTTCCAAATAATTTGTGAGAGAACATTTTGTAAAACTTGAGTGGACTTAGGACATCCTGTGAGTTCACCTAGCGTGGCAGGCCATGGCTGAACGTAAATCACTCCCAAGAAATGCGCCGTTCATTTCCTGGGAGGCTTCTATAGCGTAATGCCCAATTGCACGGGATTTCTTGTGTAATCGAGCATTACGGATTCTTCATCTGATTTCAATTTCTCATCTCCAATATTCATATCGTTCTGCTCGTTCTGATCGTTCTGATCGTGGTTTACGTCGAACAATGGCCTCTCGTTGTTGGGCATTTTGGAAAATAAAGGGCCTCCTCATCGGCCCTTTATTTCTCGAAATGCCCTCCTCCGCGGGCATTGCCCTATACTGAACATGTGCACATAGGAGCCTCCGACAAAACCCCGCAACCACCCAACCACTTACGCCGCGCCACATGTCGAGGCAGATGGCGGGTGGCGGGTGGCGGGTGTGAACTTGGCATGTGCGCAAGGTACAATACGTCGTCCAATTCACCACCTAGTGACTAGCCGAGGATGAAACGCGTGGCTTTGACCGCTTTTGAGGGTTTCCCTCAAATAAAGGTCTCAACTGGTGTATTGGTTGCTGCTAATGGGTTGTCACACATCCTTCAACTTGCCTGCAATTCTTAGAGAATTAGCACGTGGCGTCGTTCAAGTGGTTGCACGGGATGGGCGGAGATCCAATTCTCAGAGAATTACGGGCAGCCTTTCTTCTCTTCTGTAGGTGAAGAAAATGGCTTGAACAATTTTCTCCAAGAATTTTTTGATCTTGCACTTCCTTGTTTCACCTCTCTGCTGCCAGAATTCCACCCCGATGCACCAATATTGTACTGTGATTGGGTTTGTGAAAGCAGCTTCAATTACCCCATTCTCAAAGAAAATTCTCCATACTCTGAACACCAGAAAGGGGTATCACACATCCTCCAAGCAAAACGGCTTGCCATTGGCTCCTCATTTCTCTCACAAATTTCTCCAACTTCATGGAAATCCCATTCTCTGAGGATGCATGCCAACCCCTAATATGACAAACCTCCGGCATCAACTAGGAAACCTAAACACTATTGTACTGTAGAGACGTGTGTAGAGACTAGAAAGCATTGCTATTAATCTACTTGATGAGTAAGTGAAAGACCTAATTAAGTGAAGATACCTACAATAAGCAAAATGTGCGCACAATGAACAAAGTGGTAAGGATCGATCAGTTCCCAATTTTTGGGCAAGAGACACTAAGGGCTAGTTTATACTTGGGGCTGGATTGAAGGCTGGCCGGAACTCTCTAAGTTTGAACCAATAGAATCACTCAATTTCTCCAAATCCAGCCCGAGGGCTTTATACTTGGAGCCGGATAGAACTACAATTCATCCTATGTGTCGCCTTAGGTGGCATGGTTTTGGCGCCAAACCAACCGGCCCCAAAGGAGCAATCGGGATGAGGTTTTAGGTGGCCCAAACTCCCATCTTGGGCCGGATGGAGCCCCTCCGTTGGATTGTACAAACCTCCACCGTTTATTAATGCAAGGTCTTTTGTTTTCTTTTTTTTATTACATGCTTGTTAATTGTGTTCTCAAGAAACTTCCTTCCATCTGCATTGCTGAAATTTTGGTTCTGCTGTCAATCCCAGGCTTGCTCAAGTTAGCAAGATGCAGTACAGTAACACGTGAAGGATAAATGCAAGCAAAATTATCATCATGTTGTGCACTTCGTTTTGCTCCTTTTGAATGAGTTCTTGAAAGAAATATTTTTATACTTGAATTTGTTTTAGGGCTTATGAGGGGATGGTGGCAGTGTGGGGAAAGTACGTTATGTAGTGTGTAAAGATGAAGGAGGGCAAATTTGATCTTTCACAATTTTGATTTGAGATATCCGTTCATTTTGCCTGTGCAATATAGTCCTTGGCTTTTCCAGAACATTGTGCTCTGAAGTGTTAAGGAGATTTACCTGGCGATACAAGCTTGCAGTCCTACTTCATCCTTGATTCACAAGTGCGTCAGAATGTACACGAATGGGCACTCTCTTGAGGTTGCTTAAAGCTCATTTCTTTGAATTCTGGACTTTGGAATTACGCAAATCTATTTTCGAAGGTCAAGAGCTTCAGTTGGCTAAGTACTAGAGGAAGATTCAGAAAAAGAAGGACAAGGGTGCCGCTTCTTAAGCTTATTAGGTGGTTGGAATTGATGTGCCTGGGCTCACGGTTTTGGGAGTCAACGAAAGTGTGCTCCTTGTGCATGTGCATGCTATCTTCTAATGAAGTTCTCATTCCTCAAGCTTAGACCGCCTGGTTGAAAGTTTTGATTTGCAATCCATTTAATTTGCCTTAGAGTCTCTTGCTGAGTGCGTATAATGCTCCTACACAAAGTCCTCAATAATTTTATTGCTTTTAGAGAGTTGTAAAATGATTTCACAGTGCATTTGTGCATATTGCTTTTGGGGGTTGATCCGTAAGACTCTTTACTCTTGTCTTGATGTCGGATTAGTCAAAATGCAAACAAAAAAACAGAGTAAAAAGAGATAGATAATGGACATGAGGGTGCGGTTATGAACTGCATTATGAAATGGGATCGAGAGGGTGAACTCGCACAATTAGGGTTTCCAAACTTGCCTCAAAACCCAGGTGTAGAACCACTACAACACTCAGATTAGCCTGAGGAACATCAGTGATGATATTATGACCTAGATTGTGTTAGTGAACATTCTAGATAAGTTGTGAGAGTTGAGATCGGCTATTGAAATTGGAGAATTGCACGATTACAGTTTCCAAGCGCGACCAAAAGACTCACGTCCTGCATGTAAATGTTCTAACTTTAACTCAATAGCACAACAACAGAACTACAGTACTTTAGAGTGAAGTCAAGTGAGCATTAGGCAAGATCGATATTGAAAATATTTGCAACCTGAGAGAACCAAATACGTCGTGATATTTGAGATCGGCTTTTAAGATTGGAAATTTGCACGATTAGGGCTTCCAAGCTTGACTGATGACTTAATTAAAACTAGTGTACCTGCCAAACCAAATCAAAAATACAAGTAATTTTCTAATTTTTTTTATTCATAAAAACTTTGAAATTCAATATTTTTTTTTGCCGTGAGTTGAAACGCCATGAATCAAAGCCCGTGCACCCCTCCTAGGCAAGGGCTTTCCGACAATACCAAGCAAGCGACTAGGGATGCACGGTCTAGGAGATCTCAACGTACCAAACAAACAAACAGCTAGCCAATGTAGCCTTGTGCCGTTGCAATAATCCATACATTAACCCCTAAAGGACCATTTGTCCCCTCAGAGGACAATTTGGGTCTAGGCAGGTTCCTACTGTCTCAATTATTAGTGATCTTTTTTGGAATTTTTTGAAGTTGTGTATTTTTGCAAGAGCTTTGTAAATACATAATTTTTATTTTAATTGATGCTAGGGAGCAAAAGTTATGGCACAATAAGAAAAAATGGAATTCGGTGAGCAGCACAAAAAAAATCACATAAAGTCAAAATAACTTTTTCCAATTGTTTTTTCAAACTAAGACTATATTTTTGTCTATATGTGAAGCTTTATGTCATTTAATTTGGACTAATAATGAGAAAGTTATGGACAATCTTAGTTTTTTGGGCAATCTAAGCATCTTCAAGGAAAAATAACTTGAAGAATTCATTTTTGAATGCATATTTTAGAATTTTTCAAAAAAAATTATTAGACTTGGTTAGAATTTTTGCTAAAACAATCTCACCATTGGGATTATTGCGGTTGCTTTGAACTCACCTCTTCTTAACAATTTTTTAATGAGCAAAAATTAAGTGCTTTTTTTCCTAAATTTTTTTTGTAGACTCTTGACTCAACTACTTAACATATATAATTAGAAAATCAAAATCAATAGTGCAAAAAATTGAATTAAAAAGATTCAAAGCCAAAAAATCTAATCAAGCAAGGTGCAAAAAACTTGTTTTCTTCACTTTAAATGCATATATTGTGCAATCTACATGGTCAAAGTTTCTGAAATTTCTTCCACATATATATATATATATGTCAAGTATAAGATTTTATGGTTGTATATGCAAAAAATAAATAATTTTAAAGCTCTTTTCTCTTTGCAATAGAAATGGCAATTTTGAGTGGATTTTAATAGGAAAATCACCTTAGTCCTTTAGGGATTAAGTTGGCATGGATTTTCTAATTTTTTTAATTCATAAAAAGTTCAAATTCAATATATTTTCTTTTGTGCGTCAGAACGCTATGAAAAAAAAGTTGTACATCCTTCCTTGCAAAGCGCTTTTCGATAATACCCAGATGGTACACAATCCAAATGATACATAATTTAAGATATAAAAATAATTCAAAATCCAAAAATTTCACACCATAGTTAAAATGCCACAAAATAAAGTCCACGCACCCCTCCTTGCAAAGAGCTTTCTAAAGGTACCAAGAATCCAACCGATTGACATATGGTCCAAAAGATACATATTTTAAGATCCAAAAATAACGCAAAAATCCATAACTTTTACATCGTAGGTCCAAACGCCATGAATAAAGTTCATTCACCCTTCCTTGCAAAGTAGTTTCTAACTGTACTAAGAATGCGCCCACCTAATGCGCAGTCCAAGAGATATATAATTTAGCATAATTTAGCACAAGTTTAGATCCAAAAATAACTCAAAAATCCATAGCTTTCACACCGTAGGTCCAAATGTCATGAAACAAAGCCCGTGCACCCCTCCGCGCAGAGAGCTTTTCGATAATACCAAAAATGCAAGTAGAAGACGCACGGTCCAGGAGATTTCATCATAATAAACAAAAAAAATAGGTATCTAAATATAATTTAAAAAATATATTAGGTGTCAACATACATTGAAACTAAATCTCGTCAAACAACTTGAATTTTGTTGTTATATGACTCATGAAGGCAATTGAAGTACTATTCATTTTATTCATCACAGATAAATGAGATAAGTGTTTGGATTTTATGTGAATTATTGGCATTACCATGAAATGATAAAACTTGAAAATTTAATCTTTATAAAAGATCTAACTTTCTCCAATATGATATATATGCTTTTTTAGGGTGATTCCCGGGGGGGTACACGTCTTGTTTTTTGAAATAGGAAAGAAAGGAAGAAAAAGGAAAATATGTTAGCTTTTTATACTTTTTTAATTGAGCATTGAAAAAATCAAGAGCACATGAATTGAATCCGGCCCAAGGGCTTTACATTAGTTGGGGCCAGATGGACAACTTTGAAATCCGGCCCTAGAATCCGACCCAAGGGCTTTACAATAATTTGGGACGGATGGAAGAATTGGGCCAGATTGAAGGCAAATCCGGCCGGCCTTCCATCCGATCCCAGGCCAAGTATAAACCGGCCCTAATTCTCTTATTGCAGTTCCAGAATTCGTTGGCTCCTTTCCTTTTGCTAAGGATGCCTTCAACGATCATATATATATGCGAAGGAGGGGATTTGTGCTGGGCAGTCCGTAGACCCCTTGCGACGGATCTACGACCCTAGTTAATCTCCATATTTTGCGGAGCTCCATCGTATTCCAATAAGTTATACTATATGTTTGTTGCTCCAACATCCCTTCAACATGGATTCAACCTTTAGGTCATAAGGTAAACCAGCCTAAACTCGCAAGCTGCCTATTTCCGCCAGGGTACTTTTGGCTCCAATTTCGCCACCAAACCCATCCAAGTCCATTTTCTTTTCTGAAAAAATCAGAACATTAACCCGTAAAGGCCCAAGGCCTTTTTGGATTCAGAAACATCATTGCTTTTGACTTGTTATAGATTTAAATGTCACTTAGTTATAGAGATTTCAACCATACAATCTTGTAGTCTACATATTATAAATGATTTGGATCAAATTTGGAGACATTTGGTCACATAGATTGGAAGATTATAATTCTTTAGTGTTAAAATAGGGTTTTGAAGTTTCACTAGCAACCCATTTGATGGTGAAATTTGATTTTGAAATCTACTCAAATGAAAAAAATTTAAACTACAAAGTGATAGAAAATCAGTATACAAACACATTGGTGAAAAAAATATAATTCAAATGACTCAATGTGTTTGCAAAATGACTTTTGAAATGTCAAAAAATAGTAAAAAAAGTTGCAAAAAATACATCTAAGGCTAAATCTGGTTCTACTAAAATGCTTCTTTGTCATTCATAACTTCTTGGATTGATATGAAAATTTAGCCACACAAACTAGACTAGTACGTGCAACTTTTACAAAAAATTTATTGGAAATGGACATTGTTTGAAGAAGAAATAAGCCGCTGAAGTTCATTGTAATCCAAAAATGTCGGGATTTTGAACTTCGGATCCCTTCCACACATTTAAAAAACTTGGATTGACATGGAAATTTTTCCACAATAACTAGAATTCAAGGGAAACATAACCTAACAAATTTGATCAAAAACTAACATTGGATGAAGGAGATACAAGCCCCCAAAGTTCTTGCCATCATATGCAATTTGGTGAACTCAAATTGAGCATGTGAACTTCGATTGGCTTCCAAAAATTCAATACATCTTAAATTGACTTGAAAATTTTACCACACGTATAAGAAGAGAGAGCACAAATTTTCCAACAAGTTTTATTGCATTTGTACATCAGATGCAAAAGTTATAGTACTTTGAATTGGACTTGAAACTATGTGAGGATACCTTTGGGCCTCTGGGGCATTTTGGGGTTAATGCCACAAAGGATAACGTGTCAGTATACCTCACTTATGGGCGGTTTTGTAATTTCAAGGGAGACCATTTCAAAAATTCACAGAAATTACAACTTTCATCAAAAAAATATGATTCCACTTGGGTTTGATTTGTGAAACAAGCGCACATCTCTGAAAAAATATATTCCCTTCTTGAAATTGGACCTAGGATATTCTAATTGCAAATCAGGGTTGTAATAGGCTTGTGTTTACCTTAACTCCTAAAAGCCCATTGTCCCTCGGGGGACAAATAGGATTTTGAACATGTATCTATAGGCTGAATTTTTGTTGTGATTTTTGAAACTTTTTTTGAAGATGGAAAAACTAATAAATTTTGTATGAATATAAATTTTTTCAATCAGTGCATGGGAACAAAAGTAATGCCCAAATAAGCTCAAAACAGGGTGAGGGACAGCAAAAAAAAATTTGCAAAAATTTAAATTTTTTTGTAAATTTTTTATTTTTATAGATTATATTTTTGTCTATCTGGAAAGCTTGGTTCATTTCATTTGGATGTTTTATAAGAAAGTTATGGACAATCTTGTTTTTTGGGCAATTAGAGGAGCTTCTTAAAAAATAATTTGTAGGATTCATTTTGGAATGCAATTTTTGCAATTTTTCGGAAAAATAGGTTCTAAATGGTTTAGTTTTCTTGCTAGAACAAACTCACCATTGGGATTAGTGCATTTTAATTCCATCTAAAAGATATTAATATTTTAGATTTTCCCTCTATCTCATACATACTTCTACTTAACAACTTTTTAAGAAAATAAATTAAGGTTTTTTGAACTTTTTTTTTTCCCTAGACTGTCAACTCAATTCTCCAATATAAAGATTTAGAGCTCAAAATTGTGTAGTGCAAAAAACTTAAGCTAAAAACGTTCAAAGTCATAAAATCTAGTCTTGCAATGTGCTGAAAAACTTGTTTTTTCACTTTAAATGCAGATACCTTGCAATCTATGCAGTCAAAAATTATTAAATTTTTTCCTCACATTCTCATACTAGTTAGGTGTAAGATCCTACAATTAGACGTGCAAAAAAAATACTTTTCAATTTTTTTTACTCTTTTGCTACAAAAATGATAGTATTGGGTGTTTTCTGGCAGAAAAAAAGGCCTTGGGCCTTTAAGGGTTAATGTGGTACTGTAGTAGTGTAGCAGTGCACTTTTTTCAACCACCAGTCCTGCAAGTGATTGGGCCGCCCTTAGCTTGGAGTCTGACAATGTGAACCTGAAAGCATGAAATTATGTGCAAACGAAAGCTGACTTCATGCTACAGTAGTGGGAATAGACTTCAATTCACGCAACAAGCTTGAAGCTAAGCTACAGTCAGTCAAGATCTCAACTCCCAGCTTTGGAAATCATTGCCATGTGCGTCAGAATTTAATTGAGGAACATTGACTCAACAGCCTCAAGGCCTTTTTTCATCAAATTTCACTCAAAGCAGCATTTGTATTGCAAAGTGCAAAAATCTTTAAAAATTTCTTTTTTTTGCATATTAACCACAAGGTCTTGCACTAAACCAGTATAAGAATTTGTGGAAAAAATTTCAAAATTTTTGATTGTGTGGATTCTAAGATGTTTGTATTTGAAGTAATGGAAAACATTTTTATGGCACCTTGCTTGTCTAGATTTTAAGGCTTTGAATCTTCTTAGCTTAAAATTTGACCACTGGACATGTTAAATTCTAAAAATTTATGTTTAAGAATTGAATTGAAAGTGTAGGAAAATGAATTTCCTTCTTAAAACTTGATTTTTCTTGTTAAAAAAATTATTAAACAGAAGTAGGTCCAAAATTGAACAAAATTCAACCATTCCAAATGATTTTTTTTGAACATTTGTAAAAATTGCATTAAAGAAGGAGTCCTATAATTTACTTTTTCAAAGAACTAGATGCATAGATTGCCCAAAAAATAAGATAGTCCATAACTTTCTCGTCTATTCACTAGTCCAAATAGAATGAGTCAAATCTTTCCACGTAGACAAGAGTATTTCCTATGAAAAACAAAATTTTGAAAATCAAAATCAAAATTTGACCATTTGTGATTTTTTTTTGTCCAATAACTCTCATTTTGGACTTAGGGTGGAAAAATATGATGAAAATTGAGACCATTGGAGTCTATCCAAAATCCATTTTGCCCCTAGAGGAGACAAATGAACGGAACTTTAGGGATTAAAGCATCTTGCACCACACAAGTTTGTTGGGATTAGATTATATCTATATACACAAACCTTTAACTCACTACAAAACATTTCAACTTTAACCCCTAAAGGACCAACATGCATTTTTTGGTTGTATAGAATTTTTGGGCAGGTACGTACAACTAGAGGTTTACATACTTTTGGCTGAAATTTTAATAGAAGGTGGGGGCGAGGAATATCTTTCATATGCACCAAAATTCCTAGAATGTATATTGTTTATTACAACATTGCCACCATTGGGATTGGCATTTTTCAATTCTATAATTAAATTCTTGACAATTTTGTATTTTGAATCATTCTCTACTACTATCTACTTACTATTTTTTTCCTATATATTGTACAATTCCAAATGAAGTGAAAATTTTCAAGCATGTAGCCAGCTTGTCTAGAAAAAAGAATCCAAAGAAGCACCATCATTTTGGACATTTTTTCATTGAAAAGTGAGCTTGTGAAGTGCTGCTGCCCTGTTTTTTGCAGGGCCAAGAAAATGGTTTTAGTGAATTTGAATGCTTATATCTTGCAATCCGCCTAGTGGAAATTCCTGAAATTTTTAACATATGTTTTCAAGTCACCATACTACAAGATCCTATGGTTACATGTGTCAATTTTTTTTTCTTCAAAAATTGGATACTTGTACTAACAATGGCAGTTTTTGAGCCTTTTCAGTGAGAACATAGTCATGGAACTTTAGGGGTTAACCCTTGAGTGTCTTGAAGTTCATATTAAGGTAGGATCACCTTAAACTAAGTAAATTTTTTTAAACAACGTAATTGAATGTTGGAAAATTCTTAGTTTTTAATCAAATAAAGATAAATTGCATTTAAAGTTGGATGAAATCCAAGAATGATATTTGACTATAATATGCAAAAGTTGTAAAAGTTCAATGTTGAATTGGTAGATTTTCTAAAACTATACTTTATTTCAATGTTTCTACCTTGAAGAGAGTACAAGAAGCATCTATTTTTTCTCTAGGTTGTTTTGGCTTGCTTATGGAAATATGCTTGGATTTTGGTGATCCTACCTTATGGATAATTATTAGAATGCTTATGGATGTTGTTCATTCAAATAACTTTGCAATCATCAAAAATTATATTTGAATCTTCAAAAAGCAACCTAACTTCCTTTATAATTTGTTTGATGAGACTAAAGTAAGTAATACATTAGTAAAAAAGGTAGTCTTTGGGCACCAATGAATAGTGCAAGAGAATGGTACTCACATCCCATATTGACACTAGCTTGGTGCCAATGTAAGCCTTGAGCACCACGCTCTAGTATTATTCATTGGTGTCCAAAGACCATCCTTCTATTAGTGCTATAATTGCACAAAGATATATGAACATATGCAAATTTTCAAAAAACATGTTTGCATATTAGAAAGCTATAGAAATGAAGCAATGTGCATAGCAATCTTGTCATATTCACAAATTTGAAATTGTTTCAAATATCATTAGTCCTAAAATGGCTACTTATCCCTGAAAGAACAAAGTGTCCCCTCATGGAACATTGCAAGTTTCAAGCAAATTCCTATGCTCTCGATTTTTGATTTTTTTTACTGAAATTTTTTATGAAGATAGGGAAACTCATTAGCTTTTTGAGACATGATTTTATTCCAATTGAATCTCAAAAACAAAAATTATGTCATACTAAGCTCAAAAAATAGTTCACTTAATGGTACAAAAAATCACCAAAATTCAAAATGAAATTTTCAAAATTTTGTTCTTTATAATAAATACTAGCTTTTCTATATGGAAAAATTTATTCATTTCATTTGAACTAATAATAAGAAAGTTATAAAAAATCTTGTTTTGGGGGCAATTAGAGCATCATTTTTGAATTCAATTTCACAATTTTCCAAAAAAAAAGTTCCACATCATTTAGTTTATTTGCTAGAAAAAATCTTACTATAATTGCAATTATTGTGTTTCAATTCTATCTTAAAATTATTAAATAATAAGTTTTTCTTCTATCTTGTCCCTACTTCTTTATAACAATTTTTTAAGGAAAGAAAATTAAGTTTTTAAAAAAAAAAGACTTTAAAATCAACTCTTTAATATACAAAATTTTAAGTTAAAAAGCTTCAAAATAAAAAATGTAGTTATAAAAGTATAAACAATTTTGTTTGTCACTTTTAATGCAAATGTCTTATATATATTTTTAAACTTGTCTAGTGCAAGATCCTATGGTTAGATATGGAAAAAAAAATCAAAGATTTGCAATTTACATTAGAAATGGCAATTTTTGACTATTTTTTGACTAAAAAAAGGTGGTATCTTCTTGACACTTTTTTAACTTTTGAAATTCTATGACATCATTCACCAAAAATACTTCAAAATGACCATTTTTAGTGCAATCAATCAAAAGCTAAGATGATACTAAATTTTAAAGATTCAAATTGAATATAGAAATTTTGGATCTTCTCTTATGAAACATAGCTCTTTAAAGACCAGAAAACATTTGAAGTAGAGATCAAAAAAAAAATTTGTATCATCTCTCACAATATTAATGGACTTTTGAAATCTAATATAATGAGATGAAAGAAACCTATACATGAGAATTTAAGTTCAAGTGAAGGTAATTAAGTAATTGAGTAAGAAATCAAAATCCAAAAAGTTGAAAATTAGCTCAAAAGTAGAATGTTTTTGAAAAAATCATTCATTGAGTCATACATTCATAGACAAAACTAAATAGCAAATAGCATTAGTGAAAAATGTCAAACCCAATAGTAAAAATGTTTCAAAAAAATTCTGATCCCCTATGCGGTATTTGATACTAAAAATGATCAAAGTTAAGCTCTCAAAAATGAATGAATGTTGTATTTTATTTTTGCTAAGAGATAATATAATTACTGTTAGTATTCTAAAAATCTTTATAGCATTTGTCTCACTGATGAGAGTGTAATGAATACAGGCCCTACGTTGATATGGTTTAATGAAAATCATTGAATATTTAATTTCCTATATTGGTCTCTAAACAAAATTTAATGAAATTTTACCACATATAAGATTTTGATTTATCAAACCTCCATTAAGATTTCATCAAAAGAATATCATTCAACAAGCTACCGAAGGACCTAGTCAACCACCTATCTAAGTTGCATACACGTAACTTCATTTTTCTTCGTATTAAGTTCAAGTCTACAGTAATTCTTCAAGAATGCTGTATTATGTTCGTTTATAAAATTGCTAGAGCTATTTTTGTAGAAATGATAAATTTTGGACCAAATTTCATCCCTGAATTTGAACATTTTTTCATGTCTTTACCAACTTCTTGTACTAATATCATTCTGTACTCCCATTTGGAGTACAGAATGATATTAGTAGGCACTGGTCAGGTTCCAAGAGGAAGAAGGGAAGTAGCGTAAGAACAAACAAACAAACAAACAAAAACGAAAGACAAGACCAGTGTGATTTGCACTCTCAAGAGAACTGGAGCTGTGAGCTGTCTTACAGTGACCATTTTAGACAATCATGTCCGTGCAACAGCCAACAGATAGGTACGGTGAGGAAATGTTCTTAACTTTTCCAAACGGTAGAGTAGAATATTAATTACTGCTGGTCGATCGCTCTTCCATCTCCACTTCACAATCTAAGTTACAAAATATAAATTTGCAACCCACCGGGAATTCGAGGGCCTTGTATCAGCGAGGAATAAATTCCATCAGCTGGAAAAAATCATTTGGTGATATGCACTTGTAATCTTTCTGATTTGCCAAATTGACACAGGCTAAAGGCGCTGGAGTTTTCAGGTCAAAAATCAGTCTTCTCAAGTTGGTGCCGAAACTGAGTGCCAAAGTGCCAACCACCTCTCTTCCACTGCATTGCAGCCCGTGCAAAACAATTTAGACAGTCGTTCGGTCATGGAAAGAGGGTGCGCCCCAATTCCAGTGACCTTCAACACATAAGTTATAATCAACATACACGCAGCCTTTGAAACAGTACAACGCGGCTTATTTTGACGCGACTAGCCTGGTGACAGCCTGGGGTTGGCCAATGCATCAAATTCTCAGAAACCCAGGATGTGGCTTTTCGTTTCTGTCAGACAATCTGAGGGCTCTGACAAAATAAGTGCATACTTGAATTATCTTACCAAGTTGAGGGGGAAGCTTGTTCTTTCCGTTCAGTCCATGCCAGTCTTCCTCGCCTCCGTCCGAGCAGGTGAACATATCGTATCTGCCTCGTCACAATGGGCCTCAATGATCAGTCAGTGGGTCGCAGGAAGCTCAAGACAAGAGGCACGACGGCCAGTACAAACATTGCTAACTCATCCTGTGACGATCCGGAAGTTTGGAATTTCGCATATTGCTATATTGAGGTGCAAGATTGTCTTATGTTGAGTACGCTTGATTGAAGTACGTTCCTTCAATACCAGCTGCATTTGAGTACACCCACAACTATAATTCAGGCTGCAATGAATTGATGATTGAGCTCACAATGACTTTTGCTCCCAATGAGCAGCTCCAAGATTGGTACTGACACAGCCATCCACCTCCATGATCACAATCTGGTGGTCGATTTTCTAATATTTAGGATTTAAAAAGTTCACTACTAAATAAACCACACTTAAAAATTACTTGCGAGTGAGAAGACATACCGGGAATGAGCCGGGAATGGAGTCTGAATTCTTCGAAATTCATCTGAGCATTTCCATCTCATTTGCCTGTATCCCGTACACACGAAGCTGCAGAATGTGGCACAGGGTTCAGTTGACTCACTACAAAGGCTTTCTGACATCAGTTTGAAAATCCTGAATAGGTACTCAACTGCACTTGCTAGTACACTCTGTCAGGAAAAAATACCACAGTGCAGCTCATTATGTAAAAGCCTCCCTCCCACCAAGTCTGAGAAAATACAAGTGTCAAGGATAGGCCGTGACAGAAGATTCTGGAGGCTCATGATACGAGCGGCATTTGTCTCTTGCGCTTTTGAAGAACAATTGGAAAATTCATTTCCACCACCAGCCTCAATAACAGATGAAAGAATTCACAGCACTAGAAGTTATAAAAAGCAATCCTGGCTCCAGAACTCTGCACCATCAGCGCTGTTCTGAACTCCTTCACTGCCACCAGGTATGCATTGCACACTCTGCCATCCTTGACTTGCTCATGATCGTCAGCTTGTTCCAAAGTCTATTCCATACGCAGTCGATGTCTTGCTGTCTGCATCTTAACATAAATGCTTCAGTCTCGGCTTCAGTCATGAGTAATTTGTCTTCAAGATTCTCACCTACTAAGTCTGGGATCTTTAAACTTACCAGTTCTCAGCTCTCTGACTGTGGAACTGTTCAAGCTACTGTAGTTCCACATTCCTGTATGTGTACCTAAATGCACAAATGCCGAACCAATGCCATCCATTTTCTAACCCAAGGTACAACATATTGTACGTTGTAATCAATCTGTTAAATTCATAATACTAAGCTGTAAGTCTTCGACACTGCCAGAGTAGTGTATCGAGATTGAGTCACTTGTCTAGCTGTAGTGCTGCTTAGAATACGGGTTAGAAATGTCTTTACAACAATGATTCCGACCTTGCATATAATGTCTTTCGCATATTCTGCAGTTGGACTTCATGAAGAGATGGATCTCATGCTCTGTTCTTGGTCACCGTCCACTCCAGGATGTGCGAACTCTACAGTAGACGCAGTGGCGTCTTTTTCATGCTTTAGAAGCTTGGAATCTGTTTCAACGTAACTTGATTGTCAGTTCAAGAGATTATGCCTGAAGAATTGTTGGTTCGGTGTTGCTTGCAGAGTGAGATTTCAAAGGGTGGTCTACTCCTCCATTGAACAACAGAAGTATCGTCCTTGGAAGATGGAGTCCAACAGGGCTGCTCTTCTGCTGCTGCTCCTAGCTGTAACAATTCAGGCCGCCGTGGCTGCACAGCCGTTCACAACAAACTACCTTGCCGAAACTGATACCTTCCACACCAGAGTTGTCAATGCCGGTGCACGCGTGGATCTCGTTCTGGACAAAACATCAGGTACAATTGTGAAACATTTGCAAAATAACACTCAATTGCTGAAGCTCTTCAGATTCATTCAAGCTACAATATTCCGGGTTAAGTCTTTACCTTTTGCTGTAAATCATTACCAGATTTCTGCAACTGATGTGATCCAATTGCTTCTTGCTGCGCAGCTGCTGCATTTGGATCCAAGGGCAAGTATCTGTTTGGGAGCATTGGAATGGGGATCAAATTGGTGCCGGGAAACTCTGCAGGCACCGTCACTGCTTACTACGTAAGATACTGACTACTGGTTAGCCTTGACATAATTGCGAACAGGGCATTTAAAATTAAAGCCATTCTGAGAATAGGAACAATGCTCAGTCCCTCGAGTGTTGTTACCTTATGTCCAAAAGTCAAGTCACGTTTGAACTTGGATCATAATCGCTTGATATTGATGGAGTGTATACAACCTGCAGCTGTCGTCAGCAGGTGCACAGCATGATGAGATGGACTTCGAGTTTCTCGGCAACAAGGCAGGCGAACCCTACATTCTGCAGACCAATGTGTTTGCCAAGGGAAAGGGAAGCCGCGAGCAGCGCATCAACCTCTGGTTCGACCCAACTGCCGACTTCCACACATATTCTCTGCTCTGGAACAAGAATATGATTGTGTAAGCTCCTCATGCTTCAACTCTGCAACTAAACATCACTGCACCACATGTCGTTTGTTTAGAGGACAACGTAGTAACATAAACATAATATAAACTAAGGTAAGAGCCTCTATTTACCACGATCCTTGACCAAATATATCATAACTAAATGTCATTCAAGCAACAACCCTAAGCCAATGAAATCTGTCAAATGCAAATATTCTATTTGTAGAGCTTGTTTTGGTTTAACCTTTTCCTTCTCAAAGTAAGGCTTTTAATGAGTGAGGAAGATCAGATGGAGCATGGTTTAGTTGAAATACGACAATGACTTTTAAAATTCATTACTAATTCCATTCAACTCCATATATTATGAAACAGTTTGCGTTGGGTAACAACCAAAAATTTCTCGTGGTAACAACCAAGAATTTCAAATATTTCAAAATTAATTCTCACCAATTTGCAAATAGATCAGATCCTTCTTTTGACGGTTTTGGGTTCCTTACTTTAAACCCTAAACCCCTCGCTTTCTTCAGATTCTATGTGGACACGACCCCCATTCGCGTCTTCAAGAACAGCGAAGACCTTGGAGTGCCATTCCCCAACAGCCAAGGAGTGGGCATCTACGCAAGTCTGTGGGACGGGAGCTCTTGGGCCACTGACGGTGGCAAAGTTGGCCTGGATTGGAACGCAGCTCCATTCGTTGCATCTTTCCAAGGTCAGTCACCAGGCATGCTTCTGTGTTTAAAGCTATGTAAGTAATAGTACATGCTAGTCTTATGGAATTAATGATTGCTGAGTGCAAAATGTGCTCGAACAGGTTTCGGTCTCGACACTTGCGAAGTAAATGGTGACGTCGCTGCTTGCAAGAATGGCAACCAGTGGTGGCAAGGAGCCGCCTACCAAGACATGAATGCAAACCAAATTGGCCAGCTCAAGAATGTGCGTAGCAAGCATATGATCTACGACTACTGCACCGACAGGCAGAGGACTGCAAATGCACCTGTGGAATGTGCACGCAACTGGTACGAATAGATCTTCCATACCGCCTTCCACAGCGCTCATCTCGAGAGACCAGGCCCAATTTGCACCAACTTTAACTGCAAAAGAACTTTCATCGGGCCGGCAAATCTGTGCTTTCTGGACCAGAGGACTACTCATCCAGACATCTTTCTTCAGCGGCTCAAAAGGAAAGCGGATTTTCTGTCAAAAGCCCGTTACCTCAAGTATTGTGTGCTAGATGTATCCACTGAGGATTTATTCTTTACTATTAAAAATGCCTTCATTCTTTTGCACCTAAGTGCAGAGTGATTAAGCATGACCTGTAACTTTAAACCTTAGTTTTTTGCAATAGCAAATAAGGCTGGGTATGTTTCCTAAGCTGCAATGACTCCGCTTTTCATATACTCAATTCTGAGAAGCAATAAAACAGAGTGTCTGTTTAAAAGTCATGATTACATCTACTTGTGTGCACTGTCGTCAGCGTTTGCCTCCACCAGAAGGAGATACTTGCAAGACTTAAGTCGAGGAAACAGAGAGCAACTTCCATGCGAGTTACAAATCACGATGACTTCCGGCAACGACTGTTCGATAGCCAATAAAGACAATTCGAAAGGTCATACAAAAGCAACAGCTAACTGCGAAAAACACTGCATTTCTTGTTCCACTATCAATCATTTAGGGGATCACAGCGGAAAATTGATAGCGGAATGAGGTAACCCTAACCCTAACTTTTGAGGTCTAAGGTGAAGTCGAATCACGGTCATAAGTACACCAGTTTCCAATGGCGATCGTTGGAGAAATAAGAAAGGACAGGCCAGTTATGAAGAACAGCATTTGAGAACCTTCTCGCTTTTCAGCTCAGCGCCAGTTCGAACATATTTCCCAATTCCATTTAAAAGGTTACAGCTGAAAAACACAGGATGTTGAAAAAGAATAGACAAAAACTGAAAACCTAAATAGCTAATAAATAAATAAAATGAAAAATCGACTCTAGGATAATCGACTGCTCTTCGTAAAAAAGAGGCCAGAAAACCAAGAAGCAGAAGAAGCAGAGACTCACCAAAAGCAGAAAAAAGAAGCAAAAAAGGTTTTTCATACAGCGCCACATTCTGACAACCACAAGAATAGAACAAGACAAGTTTTCAGAGGGCAGAATCAGCAGCGTTGCGGTATTCAACCGCGCCCCACATTTCATTAAAATCATAAAAAAATAGGAATATGATGAGCCCAAACGCCAAAGCGGCTACAACATCCTTGATTCCGCAACTCAAACACACGCAAGTAGCGAGTGCTCTTGCCGCCACCCGTGGCCCCAGACTACATCCTGGACGCCCAACCCTAATCCCAACGCCTACAGCCCCAGCTTGGTTCTGCGCCAGTGCCTCCGCTTGGCGTTGTAGCGGATGGTGTTGTCCGTCCGCATGCGGATCCAGTGCGGAATGGGGCGGTTCTGCTTCATCTTCTTGCCCAGCTTCTTCTTGATCAGGAAAGTCTTCTGGGAAGGCATGGCGACCCGCGGACACACGGCGCTGGAGCTCGGCTGCAAAACGGCGAGCGAGGGCAGGAACTGAAAGAAGGAAAGGTGAGAGACCCTTCGGGTATTTCAGTCGCAGAGGAGGCAAGGCCAGTCTTAGCCCTAATTTCTAGTATATATATTGAAACGCCAGCACTCGCTAACATCTACTCAGAGGGATTTTTAACGGGGGTGTAGCTCAAATGGAAGAGCGCTCGCTTTGCATGCGAGAGGTACCGGGATCGATACCCGGCGTCTCCAAACGGGATGTTCTCATTTTTCAGCCATTTTGTTCTCCAAGTGTTCTTATTACTCTTTCATTCTTTAACCCCTAAATGCCCAAGGCTTGTTTTGGGCTTCCTGGAATTTGCTCTAAATTGAACAAAATGCCAACATTTTGATAAGTTGTTTCAAGTTTTTTTTAATTGTAACCGTACAAATTCAAACTGGACATGTTAGAGATCTCATAGGAAAAGAAAACACAACAATATCACTTATGGAGTGAAAGCTTATAATGTTTGACCATGGGGGTGCTAAACTTGCAAAAATATTTCAATCTTCTTTACACAAGTCAAATCTAAAAAGTTGGTGACCACAAAAATATGAAGTTAAAGGGCCTAACTTGTATAGCCGTGATCAATCTATGGCTTCTTAAAATCTACTCTACAATTTTTTTAAATGAATTTTGAATGTGATTTTTCCTCCAAGATTTCTCAACCCTATAGGAAGTCAAGATTGCAATGGTTACCCTTGTACAAAAACTTGACTATCATTTATTTTCAAGATTGGATTTTTGATGCTAAAATTAGACTTCAAGAAGAACTTTCTAAAAATATAAACTACTAAAAATAGCAATTGGTTAAATTTTATTTAACTTCAAAGTTTTGCAAACACCAGATTTTAGTGCCTTGGGCATTTAGGGGTTAAGAAGAAATTTACAACATAACATTCTTGAACTTCAAGGCAGAGACCTTGTGCTTACCAATGTGTGTCATATGATTTCACAAAGTCACAATATTTGTTATTATCTTTTAATTAGTGCAAGGTAGAGGACCTTGTGCTTATTACATAAATTCATAGTCATAATATTTGTTATAATTTTTTAATTAGTGTAAAGCTATTGTGCTAATCTAAAAAATACTTCGGAGTACATATAATTATACAAATTTTGTGATTTCACTAATTGGATAAATCAATATATTTATTGTTGATCCTTTAAGATCGATCATTATTAATTCGGAGCAATAATGGAGGCAACAATGGCAAGTTTAGCGAAGGGCTCTAAACGAACTTTCCAACTCTATCTAATGCACCATTTGTATCATAAAGATTTGCAATTGGATCCAGAATACTACAATACTCTTGCTGTTGTAATGACTTATATATAGATTTCTTAAACCCTAAAGTTCCTTAACACCTATAGTCCCATTGGCCCTACTAAGGCCAAAATATGACTTCGGATAGGCTCATACGGTCTCAATTTTCATTGTAATTTTCTAAAACCTTTTGTGAAGCTAGAAAACCACATAAGCTTCATGGGAATATAATTTTATTTCAATCAGTATCCAAGAGCAAAGTTATGGCACAATAAGTTGAAAATGGAGGTCGGTGGGCGATACCAAAAAAATCACAAAAGTCAAAATAAAATTTTATATTTTTGTTTATCATATAAAGCTCTCATACATTCTATTTGGACTAGTGATGAGAAAGTTATGGAGTATGAACAATCTTGTTTTTCGGTCAATCTAAGCATCTTCTTTAAAAAATAATTTATAGGATTCATTTTTGAATGCAATTTTCACAATTTAAAAAAAAAATGTTTAACCCCTAAAGGACCGGCATGCATTTTTTTGGCTCTATAGAAATTTTGGGTAAGTACGTGTGACTAGAGATTTCCATATTTTAGGCTAAATTTTTAAGAGAAGTTAAGCGCAAGGAATATCTATGCACTAAATTTCATGACATTTGGAAATGCAAGTCAAAAGTTAAAGACTAATATGTTACTTTTTTTTGTAACTAGGCAATTCGGGCAGATAAGAAAAAATCACTTTTTTCAAAAATAAAAATTTGAAATGGTTTTTTTAGAGTTATATATATATAATATTGTAATCTATATAAAGCTCTAAATCATCTCATTTTGATCAATGAGTCAAAAGTTATGAAGATTTTTAGTTTGCCAACAGTTATGGATTCTCTACTCTAAAGTAAACTTTGAAGTCCTTTATCTTACTCAGTTTTCAATAATTTTTGAAAAAAAAAAATTCCTAGGACGTAGATTGTTTATTACAACATTTCAACCATTGGAATTGGCTTTTTTCAATTCTATAATTAAATTCTTGGCAATTTAGTATTTTGAATCATTCTCTTCTACTATCTACTTACTTTTTTTTTCCTATATATTGGACAATTTCAAATGAAGTGAAATTTTTCAAGCATGTAGCCAACTTGTTTAGGAAAAAGAATCCAAAGAAATATCATCATTTTGGACATTTTTTCATTGAGAAGTGAGCTGGTGAAGTGCAGCTGCCCTGTTTTTTTGCAGGGCCAAAGAAAGACTTCAGTGAATTTGAATGCTTATATCTTGCAATCCACATGGTGGAAATTTCTGAATTTTTACCACATATTCTTAAGTCAGCATACTACAAGATCCTACAATTATATGTGTCAAAATTTATTTTTTTTCAAAAATTAGATACTTGTACTAGAAATGGCAGTTTTTTAGCATTTTCAATGAAAACATAATCATAGAACTTTAGGGGTTAACAAGGTTAGGTATGCTTGCAAGAATATTTTCACCATTAGAATTATAGTGTTTCAATTCCATCTAAAAACTATTAATAATTTAGTTTTTTGTTCAATCTTAGACCTACTTCTATTTAACAATTTTTTAAAGAATGAAAATCCAATGTGTTCTTTTGAGATTTTTTCCTAGACTTTCAATTCAATTGCTCAAGATAATTTTTCTAATTCCAAATATGTAGCTGCAAAAAATTTCCACAAATGGCGGTCAAAGTCATTTGAAATTGCAAGACAACCCTCAAAATAACTTTTTCTCCGTCTTTGAATGCTAATATCTTCTAATCTGAACAGTCAAACTTCATGAATTTCTTACCACACAATTGCAGACAAGTGAAGTACAAGATCCTATGGTTAGATTCTAAAAATAATAATTTTTTTGTTTTCTTGGACAAATACAATAGAAGTGGCAGTTTTGAATATTTTTTGTCAGAAAAATGGCCTTGGGATTTTAGAAGATAAATCCAATTTAATCTTAAAACTTTTCCAAAAGTTTCTTTGTATCCAAACTCATGCATTACAAGAATTCTGAACCCTTCAAGGGGTTGCGAGTTTTTGATCTTCGGCACCCCCGCAGTGCAATTACAGAAAAATTTTAAAAATCTGCCATGGTGTTGACGTGGCACCAATAGTGCCATGTCAGCACCCAACTTTTTTAAAATAAAAAATAGTTTTTTATTTCTATTTTTTTCCCTAATTGCACCTCAAGGGTGCAAAACTCGCAGCCCCTTTGAGGGCTGAAACTTTTCCTAATGATGTTCTTCATAAAACACAAAGAAATATAGAACTATTATAGTGAATTTTGAGCTTACATAACTCATTACGTGCTTGTTCAAATCACTTGAAACTTCTACAAAGTATCAATTAACTTATCAACTCTTCATATATAAAAATTCATCTTCATCTAAGCTTTAGTTCAATTATGGTGAATGTTTTACAGTACTAACTTCCTACCGTAGTCATGACCGGTTGCATTCTTTTCCATAAGTCATATATCCAAATTCCATTGTAGACAAAATTTTAATACAACATAGGAGATAAATTTTGGTAGATATCTTCAAAATTTTACAATTGTGTCATTAATACTCAATAATGTGAAGCCTACAAGAAAACCCTCTTGGTTGCCTTAAACTCTAGCCCCCTCTATTTTGACACCTTATTTTTTCATGTCCATAAATAATCTAAACCTAAGCCTTTGTGTGATATTAGTGCATTTTATCAAAAACTCAAATCCAAAAGTTTGCTTAGATCTAATATTATCCATTCACAACCACAAAACTTCTCAACCTCAAAATTATCTTCTTTCATGAAGTAACAACAAGCTTACAATAACTTGCACTAAGTGCATCTCACATACCTCAACACACATAGGCACACTCCTCCTTAACCCCTAAAGGACCGGTTGTCCCCTCGAGGGGCAAAATGGGTCCGAGCAGGTACCTATGGTCTCAATATGAAGTCAGATTTTTTTGGATTTTTAGAGGTTGTGTATTTTTGCGAGAGCTTCATGGATATGTAATTTTTATTTCAATCGGATTCTAGAAAAAAAAGTTATGAGTCTTTTTCAATTTAAGGGTAGACCGGGCTGTCACATTTTTGTTGACTTCAAGGTGGGCAGAACTTTGGGCTACCAGGACCAGGCCGGGGTGGGCAGCAGGTGAAGACCCTGCCCCGTGCCTGGTCGGCGCCCATTGGACGGCGGAGGTGGGTGGGTGGGGTTTAGGGGAGCGCCAACCCCTGGTTGGAGAGGGGGCTGGGCGCCTGCAAGGCCGCGCTTCTGCGGGGCTCCGCTGCAGGCCGTGCCTCCGCGCCCCTACTTCAATTTCATGACAATTCTTCAATTTGGATTTGTGGGTGTTCAATTTGTCAATTCTACATCGTTGAATCAGGGTTTAGGGTGAAATTTGAAACAAAAGTAGATCAAATTTGGTAATGAGAAGAATCTCCAAAGTCCAAAATTTGCATTCAAAATCGACTTCATGAGCACCAAGAAGCCATGAATCGACTTTGTGGCACCTAAATTGAAGCGTGTGCAATTAATTTCACTCACATTTGAGAAATTACATCACTCTATATACACAATTATAACCAAAAACAGTTCCCACTTCCTCACTTGTGACACCACTTCTTCAATGAATACAAATTCAGGTCGAATTTGTTGACAATTCACAGTTCCCTGACACAACAAGCAAAGCACAAAGAAAAATTAGGCTCCATTCAATGTTCACTCTACGTGATTGACGTCATTCCCAAATTAGTCACATTAGTCACATTAGTCACATAGCCACAACTTTGTCTTTGGTGGGTGGAACGTTCTAAAAACTTGTGTACATGTGACTTACTACATTACGCACCTCCATGTCAAATTGTAGAAGCATTGGACACTTTTTGAATTTTTCACAATTTTTTTATTGTTTTAATTCCAAATTAAAATTAAAAATGGATTTGGCATTGACTTTTCTAATTTTATATGTTGGAGTGCTTGTTTAGAATTAGTTGAAACTATTGGAAAGTTTTGGGACCGTTTTCAAACTTTGAAGGCATGCATTTTAGGAGATTAGTTCAGCTGTGACTAATGTGACTAATACCCCTTGGGGGTATTAGTCACATTAGTCACAGTTGAGTAACATAGCCACAACTTTGTCTTTGGAGGATGGAACGTTCTAAAAACTTGTGTACATGTGGCTTACTACATTAGGCACTTCCATGTCAAATTGTAGAAGCATTGGACACTTTTTGAATTTTTCACAATTTTTTGATTGTTTTCACGTCCACAAAAAGTTTCAAAAAATCAGGAGAAAATGTTAGCCCGTAGGTACATGCCTGAAAACGCATTTGTCCTCCGAAGGGACAATGGTCCTTTAGGGGCTAATCCAAGTCGTTTCATATTTTTTGGACCTTTGTGGAATTAGTTATGAATTTTTGAAGTTCATAGAGGAGGGAATATGTTGTTTTCAAGGGCTGATTGCCTTTTAGGGGAAGATGGAGTGCTTGAAATAATTTTCAGTGAATTTTCAGAGGAAGAAACATGAAAGTGACATCTAACCCAAGTCGTTTCATATTTTTTGGACATTTGTGGAATTAATTATGAATTTTTGAAGTTCATAGAGAAGGAAGTATGCTGTTTTTGAGGGCTGATTGCCTTTTAGAGGAAGATGGAGTGCTTGAAATAATTTTCAGTAAATTCTCAGAGGAAGAAAAATGAACCTGGCATCTAACCCAAGCCGTTTCATATTTTTTGGACATTTGTGGAATTAGTTATGAATTTTTGAAGTTTATAGAGAAGTAGTTGGATAGAAACATTTGATGGATGGAGTACATTGTAGATGGATGATGTAATGAGTTGGAGGTCCCATGCAATGGAACGCTGTAGGGAACATATCGGGAACATAGGGGAACAAACCGGGACCCTTTTTTTGTCATTGCCCACAAGACTTTGGCTCACCAAAGTATTCTAATTTCAATAGAAATTAGAGTTTTCTTTCTTTTTTTTTTTTTTTGGGAGTTTATTAAAGGAAAATAAATCTTTCATTCCACCGTTGGGATTTTTCATATATTGAATTTATGAGGTAGAAAACTTGCTAGCAAGAAAAGATAGTGTATTGTCAATTTTCTAGGCATTGTGTCATTTCAAATTTTTTTTGGATGTGTTCCACACATTTTTTTGAAGCGATTTTTGGTGGACATATGTATAACATTATCCTCAATAAATTAGATTTTTTTATTCAAAGTCCTTAGTGCAAAAAATTTCCACAAATGGCGGTCAAAGGCAGCTGGAGCTGTCGGGCAGAGTTCAAAAAAACTTTTTTCTAAACTTTGAATGGTCATATCTTTCAATCCGTACGGTCAAATTCGATGAAATTTTTACCACATGATCTTAGACAAGTGAAATACAAGATCCTATAGTTATATTTAAAAAAAATGTTTTTTTAAGGGTTTCCTAAGTGAACGCAGCAGAAATGGCAGTTTTCAGTGTTTTTTGACAGAAAACACCCTTGGGGCTTAGGGGTTAACTCCCTAAGAGAGTCACAAAGGCCAACCCTCTACAACAAATACCCTTCACACATACCTGAGCCTCCGCTAGCCACTAGCTAATCCTAATACTCCACACCTTATCTAAACTACTAATTAACCCAATGAACAACCATCAAACAGACATGAACTCACAAAAGTCTACACATACATATCAATCACAAGTAGATGCCTGCTTTGAGCTAGTAAATGACCTATATTATATATTACAACAATGGATGATAGATTTTGATGTTGGACCGACAAAAGATAATTCAATCTATAGTAGTCACATTCTTTATGTATTGTCTAGCATTTTTTATTCCAAGATTATATCAAGGCTCCTATAGTGATGATCAAGGCATTCTAAAGCAATGTCTTGTAGCAAATTACAATGCAATCATAAACAAGGCACCACCATATGATGTAGTGACACAATTTAGGTATTTTTTGTAATTCCTACAATGGCCCTTTTTCAACTTTTCTATGGCTTCCAATATTGATATGATTTATTGGAATTTTGCATTTTCATTTTCATTTTTTATCATTTGTTTCCAAGAAATTATAAGCTCTATAATCTTGTTTCAAATTTTGACCTATAAAACAGCCCACTATAAGTTGGCCCCTACAAATTCTTGCTTAAAATATAAAACTCATTAGAAAGAATTTAAGGCCTTAAGATGATTGCTTCTTTGTTATTATTCATTAGTTCTGTTTACTTCAATTGTCATATTTTACAATTTTTTTTTATCATTTTTCAAATCCTACACCAACAAACTTTGGAAGTTTTGTACGTTCTTGCTTTTTTTTGTCTTCAAAGGTACAAAAATATACACATAAATAAATAAAATTAAATCTGATTTAATAGACTATTGTAAATGATGTATCTATTAGGAACAATTTAGCTATCTAAGCCTCGTAGACCTAGATGGCACCTTCCATATTTCATGCCTCGGTTACAAGATAGACCATCTAAGGTCCAAAAAATTCATTCCCTTGAGAAATTTTCAAGTTTACATATGACAATAAGGTCATTTGACCCACCATAGTTGGACAGACCATGATGGCAGTACCCGACCAATGCTTGAGATTGTATATATACCCACCTTACTGGTCACTAGTGTATTAAGGCCAAAGCCACTAAGCTATGGCTGCAGGTGCCCTTCAAAGGCATATATTATATTTTTAGAAGTGTATTTTGAAACCTTTATGATGGTACATTATATTTTAATTAGTTTTGATGAAAATTTACTCTTGCAATGTGCATACAAAGTCTCAAATTGGTTTTAGGTATATCAATAATCAACACTTTAAAAATTCATATTTCATTCTTACATTGTTTAACAATGACATGCTTTGCAAATTTAAAATCTTCTTTCATTGCCAACAAGATACAACTAAATTAAGACAATTTATTAATACTAACAATGCTCAAATGCCTATATAATCAATTTTACAATCAATTTACTTTTATTATCCCTTTGTAAAGATGGTGTTGCCAAAATCACATTCATTGTCTTGGAAAAAAAAGGTTCAACATTGGTACCTTCAAGGTATGAGTGTCCAAAATTTCCACTTGAAATGAATGCATGAAACCTTAATCCCTAAAGGAAGGTGAATACTTTGCCTTTTCAATGTAGATCGTATATTTTTGAATAGAAAGATGTATTTGAAGACATGTAATAGACTTGTATAGGTGCAATTTCGCATATATTGTTACTTTCTCAAGATCCAAAATTATGCAAAGACGATCCCAAACTCTTGCTAATTTTTGCATTATATAAATATGGATTTTACACTTTATCAAACATAGTGCAATAAAGTATGAAACTTTGTGCCCATATCCAATATTGTCATTTGCCTTTCCAAACATAGATTTCTAAAATTTCAAGGACTCCATAGGTTCTTACTCATTTTCAAGGATCAATCCTTAAAGGTTTGAACAAAACCATGATGACTTTTAGAATTCGAATTATATATTATATGGTAGGAAAACACCAGTAGATTGGTAATTCAACAAGCAAGCATCTTTCAATTTGATTTCATTCTAACATCCTAACCTTATCATGTTTAAATGCAAAAGTGTATACAAAGAATATACGACCATTTTGTAGGTGCAATAATGATCTCTATTAGAAGTGTTATGTGCCAATAGATTTGATCCATCATAAATACACACTTTTGTCACTGCTATGTAACATTGTTAATCAACATTGATCTTCCCCCTAAATTCTAAGAGGGAAGTATATCCCTTTCTAAGATACCTAGTGGGAGCAGGACTTCAGTTTAATTACAACATGGTTATTGGTCTACAAAAAAAATTTAGCTATTGTAGGAAGAGTCTACCCTTGATTTGCAAAGGAATGCAAAGGGACCCCTACACACATTAGTTAGCAATGTTATGTACAAGGTAAGTATATCCCAAATGGCCCCTAATCCAATTGTGACCCATACTATTGGGTCCAATTGCAACTTCTTGATTCCATTATGGTGAAAACTTAAAAAAGAATATTACATTAGACATCTTCAAAGTAGAATTGGATTGAATAGTTATTGTTTTATAACGTCAAAGAACACCTCTGCGTAGTTTAGATACATGGGCAAAGGTTCCTCCGTCATTCCATAATTTGACGAGACACTTTTGGATACCATTGCAATTGTGTGGGGAGTTCAAAGAACCACATTAGAATCCAAATGAACAAATAGCCAGTCCCCTACAGACAACAATGGAAAGCTATATGTTTATTCTTTGACCACCTACAATATGTCTTTATTTATTAGAAAATGAATTGATTGAAAAACTTGTGAAAAAACTTTCTAATTTACCATTCTATTGCAACCAAAAATTTGTGAAAATGACCAATCTAAATATATGCAGTACATTGACCGAGGGTATCACAATGAGGATATACTTGCTTTATATCTCAATGTCAAAAAAAACTTCTATGTATGTCAAAAATGATAATAATAATAATAATAATAATAATATAAAATATTACTTCCTCCATTCCAAAATGATTGTCTATAATTTCAAAAATAGATGTCCAAAAATGATAGTCTACTATTCAAATTTAGTTACATAAAGACGCAATTTGTGAAATAGTCAGTATGTCACAATAAGAGTTTCAGTTACATAAAGACACAATTTATGAAATAGTCAATGTCAATTCTACAAAGAGATAATTCATGAAATAGTTAGTTTTAGTTATACAAGCTACTGACACCAAGTTGCGTACAAGCTGTTCACAAGGAATCTAATTCTAAGCTACCTTCACAAAATCTTCATGTGGTACAAAGACTAAATGGAAAACCAATGCATTGTTGTACTCAGTGCTTAGTTATGGTGGGAAATCGTAAACCAGAGGGTAAATTATCATGTGAAGTTGCAACCTCAACTTTCCCGCTTTTAAGTAGTTCATGCTTTAAATGTGATATTGCCATTTCTGCAAACCACTGAGCAAATGAGGAGTTAATTTAGATGTTTGCATTCATTACTTTACTAAATTCTCAAACTTCACCTTAATCTTGAGAAAAATTTGTCGTCCGACAATCATTTTGGGAAGGAGGGAGTAAGTTATGTCGCGTCCATAATTGGGCTTCCCTGACCTAAGTTATATCATAGAATCAGGAATCATTCTTTCCATCAACAGTTGAGGGCTCCATCATTTAGGGTTTCCAGCTTTCGCCCGAACAGTTCCCTGCCCATTCTTATTGCGAGAACCTTTTGCGACGACGTGTTTCCCTTCGGAGCCTTTCAATTTGGAGAGTCGCGGTCACGATGTCCGATGCTTGGAACGATACCGTGCTGGTCGAGGCTTTCGACGCGGCTACCGTCAAATATCAGCAGGTAGGCGCAATTTTCGACCACGGTATGCAATAGAGGGATTCAACGCCGCGCTTCGAAGTGTAGATCGGTTGATATATTGGGATTGACCATTTCTTAAGGCGGCCAGCTCTCTACCGATTCGCTGCAGCTGATGAAATCAGCTGTAGGTAGCGAATTTCTTGAATTTCTTGAACTTGTGTGCGTAGTATTGGCCGGGATTCGTTGCTTGTTGCTGGAACCTGCAAAATTAATAGAGTGAATTGAAAACTAAACAGACTTATAACTCTCTTGTCACCGCATTGCATTGCCTCTAGCTGTATCCGTTGACCAAGAGTGCTGGGCTATTGCGTTGTTATATCTTTATTACAAATGTTTGGACTTTTGATTACGCAGAAGAGTGAGGCCTCGGAGAAGCAGATTTAGCCAGAACTGCGCTTTAATGTCTAGCTCGGTTGATTTTGATTTTTGAACTTTTTGAGTTTTAAACGCGGTTTTGGCCGTGATTCAGTGCTTCTTGGTGGAATTTGCAAACTTGTTAGAGGCGAATAGAAACTCATATATGCTCTCAATTTTCTGGTTACCGCATTGCTCTGCCTCTAGCTGTATTCAATTCTTGGAATCCCTTGAATATAACTACTTGACTATTTTGTGTATCTGCATCGTTCTTACAGATGCATGGACTCTCAATTTTGAAGGAGAGTGTGGTCTCTCAAGGTTCAGAGAAGGAAGATGACGACCTTGTGGACTCCCAGCCTACAAATTCTGAAGAACTGTATGAACGTGACTTAATTCGTGGCATCGTATTTGCTGGTGGCCCTTTCCTTTCCTTATTGTTATTAGCAGTGAGGCTTGTCACTAACCACTTGTCCAATATCGCCACTTTCGTAGTTGCTGGGCAGATTTTTGATTTTCTTGTTTGGCAAATGAAAGAGGATTCCAATGCACTGAGGGATTCATGCGTTATATTATCCTGCAATACTATGCTGGGCCAAAGTTTTATTAAGCAGATGTTCTTAAATCGTTTATTTGACAGCAGGCACATATTGATTGAGGAGATGCACATCCTGTTGAACATCTGATTATGTGGCAGTTCTTGCTGGTTTGGGTATCCCTACCTTAGGCGCATGCATTTAGGCTCTCAAGAACATGCATTTAGGTCTCGAGATGATCATGGTTCCAGTCAGAATTGTTTTTTGACACATGGATATTGGCATTGTTGGCAGAGTCCATGACCTTGGCACGGAACCACACGACCATGTGTAGAATCCGATTCCTACACTGCTCATGCGGAAAATTTTAAAATAGTGTATTTTACTGAATTCTGCAGTGTCACTTGGTTGACATTGGCTCGTGCTCGACCTGCTGGCAACGGTCGTTTCACTCATGATAAGCCTCGAGTGCTTTCATTGGAGGTTGGTCCTGGGATATGGCTTTGAGTTTCAATACGCAGGGTATAAATTCTCCTCTAACTTCTCATGACATTTATATGTTGAGAAGGCGATTACATTGTGGTGAGGGTATCTAGATGAAGTGAAATCGTCCGCAAGTGGCAACAGTCTTCATTATCTCTTTTATGCATCAATCTGCTACTAATTGTCATCTTCAAACAATGTATCGATTTAGGTTCCATTCGGACTTCTAAGATGTTCGGAACACATCAATACACCCCGGTTGGCCACTTAGGGCATATGTTGTCAATGAGCAGTTGTAGACGGCTTCATTTTCGGAGATCAATGTGTCCCCTTTGACAATATTCTTTTTCAAAAAAAAATTGGAAATTATTTTCATACCTAAGTGTACTTAAAAGATCTAAATTTCTCCTTAATTGAGTAAATGGTTGAATTTTCCTATTGATTCAAAGAAGGTCATAAAAGCTTGTGTTTTAACTCGTCTTTAGTTTTTCTTCTTTTTGAATGAAAAGATGAATCTAAAATATTTTGAATCTCATGCATAGAAACGTGTGATTAAGATGAATTACCATGATAATTGAAAGGTTTATAGATTTATAGATGGCCACGGTTTTTTTTTACTTCTAATAGACATTTCAAATTGGAAACACTCATATCTCACTTGATATTGGTCATTTTGCTTGATTTAAAGTGGTAGTGAAAGTACAGAAAATTTGAATTTTGGTCTTCATTTAGCTTAGGAACATTTGAGATCAATACAGCTACAAAAATTGTTTTTTGACCCCCGAGGTTTCGTTGGACGTTTGTAATAGAAATCTCCGTAGAAAGTCTTTTTTTGTTGTTCTTCTTTGAAACACAATGGACAATTTCCATAGAAAGTCTTCACAACTGTCGATGATCCCGGAATCAGATATATCTCACGGTTAGAAAATTTCTGTGGAGCTGGTCAGTCCAGCTCATTCCTTGTATAATGTTCTAGTTTGCCGGATGGATTTTATTGTAAGCTGCGTCCGTCTCATCGTGAGTATGAATAATGATATGAGTGTGTATGGTTACTGTAGATTACTGTACTGTTTTTGTACTCATGCTTAGTACCTGGAAGCAGACCAAAGCTTTGAAGTTTAAACGCTGCTTAACTCGGACTAGGTTCGGAAGTGTAATTATGAGCCACCTGAAAGTTGCACTTAGTGTTTACTTGTCAACCATTTAGATTTAATGGCCTTTAACGCTAACCCCAAAGTCTCAAGGCCAGTTTTTGTTAAAAAACACTCAATACTGATGCAAATAACAAAAATTTGAAAATATTTGTTTCTTTTGCATATCCAATTGTAGGATCTTCCACTAGATTAGTATGAGAATGTTCGGAAGAAATTTCAAAAACTTTGACAATATCTATGATGAAGAAAATGAATTTCTTTGTTCCTTACTAGATTTTAAGGCTTTGAATCCTCTTAACTTAAATTCTCTTATGCTGAAGAATTTAGTTGAGAGTTCAAGATTAAAATTCAACTCCTCCCTCCCTTTATTTGTATTTTTTTTTTGAATTATTAAACTGAAGTCGGTATGAAATAGATAGGGAAACTATAGTACTGATAGCTTTATGATGGAATTGGAACACACTAATTGCAATAGTAAGATTGTTCTAGGAAGCAAACTAAATCATGTGTAACTTTGTTTTTTGAAGAATTGTTAAAATTGAGTTCATAAACATATCCAATACATATTGCCCACAAAACAAGAAGCTTTGTAACTTCTACATTGCTTATCCAATTGGAATGAATCAAATCTTATCAAATAGGCAAAAACATAGTCTATAAAATAAATAAATTTAAATTATTTCAAATTTGGGTGTTTTTTGGGTTGCCTATTGTTGCTTGTTTTGGATTTATTATGGCATAACTTTTGCTCTGAGGTAGTGATTGAAATGAAAACTATATTCTCAAAAAGCTAATCAATTTTCTATGTTGAAAAAAATTCAAAAAATCTTGCCAAAAATAGAGATCATTGATACTTGCCAAAAGCCCCAAGAGTCCCCTTGGAACTTTAGGGGTCAAGAACATTAATTTGGACATGATTTTTAGCACTTTGTATCTTCAACGTTTTCTCCTCCGATAGTTGAAACATTAGGAAGATAATTTCCTCTGTCAACGTTCACATCCTAGTTTTCCTAATTAGATATCTGGTTGGGTTTGGCTTGGCTGCTCGTTGATAAAAGTAGGAACTATAGAGCTGTGACCGAAAAGAGATTTCTTACAATGGCTGTGGGGTTTGATTTCGTGAATGCCTTTAGACCATCTTTGAGCTCCATAACATTCTTTAACAGCTGAATGACTCCCCCCAGGTGAAAGGATCATTCCTCCCTAGATGCCTGGGGGGCAAACTTGAGTTATAATTATGAGAATTTTATTGGTTTAGCCCTTGTACAGTGTCGTGGCTTTGTCAGTGACTTGCATGTCATTCGTTGGGGGGCTCTTGATTTTGGGGGAGCAAAAGGGCACCCCCAAGGAATGTTAATAATGTTATGTCGATTGCCGTGTTCATAAACTTGTGCAACTATGCCAGATTCATCCCAATGTGGTAGTAGCCAATTAGGTTCAACATGTTCTTTTACTACACAAAATAGTGAAATTAGGTTGCCCCACACTAATTTCTCATATCTAACACTTTCAGACATGATCAACTATAGTTTGGGGCAACCTAATTTCACTATTTTGTGTAGTTAATCTTGGCAATCGATTGATCTGTTTGTTCGAAAACATTACCGAAGTGTTTCAACGATCGGAGGAGACAGGTCGTACTGTAGTGAACTCATGAGCTCGAACGCTCGGAAGGCACGTTCGACGTTTTGTAACGTATTACTTCCAAGCAAGCTCCAGCAGGCAAGCACGCATGTTTGTTTGTTCTTTCTTTATCACATTAGTCACTTCCAGCTTCTAGATGTCCGTTCTGAATGCTATCTGAAGCGGGAACCACTTACGGGAAGACCACAGGAACTCCTCAGACATTTGCTCAGTTCAATTTTCTGCAAAACCATTCACATAACTTGGTCGTGAGGCTGTCTTGAAGGCAACAGGACAGCCTCAAGACCTAATCTGAACACTGTCGTTGCTTTGGATCCAGACGACGTGGCCCCTCAGCCTGCTTTGTGTGAGTTTTCATCCAATCAGGGGTCTGCCAGGTTCCGCGGTCTGTCAGGAACCCTTTTCGGCTCTGAAATCGAACTGGGATTGTTTTTCGTCTTATTCCTTCAGCTGAACGACAATGAAACCAGTGATATATGTGACCAGTAAGTTATGTACCACGTAACTAAGTTAGGCGAGGTTGTCATCGAACACTGGGTTGCTTTGGGAAAGTTTCAATTTGGTAGTTTCAGTTAAATTCGGTACTACTGAAACCAAGACTTGTACATGTTACTGTTACTCTGATGAACTCATTCTACTGTATAAACTCATTCTACTGTGTAAACTTCGTACTACTGTACGTTAGCTTGCAGTCAGTACTCATAGAGCTGCACATTAGGCACTTTTCATACTGTGTTGTTGAGACAGAGTAATTAATGATAGACTTGATTCACTGCCTGGCACTTCACAAAGTTCAGGACTTGTTAAATTGGAAGATCTGGTACCCCGTAAGTTAGTCCAAGTTGGGAGTCCGGACTTCGGAGTGGCTCTCAAGTCTCAACATGGAAGGGAATGACGTGGAGGGTCAGGTCAGTGCACTACTGCCTCATCAAGCGCCCTCACTCTCTCGTGCGACGTGGGAACATTCTATGGGAACGTGAGAACGTGGGCAGCTTCAACTTCCTCAGTCCTCACTCGTAGGATATTTCCAATTTGATTGATTGCCTGGATTTATTGGTGCAGTTGAGAATAAAATGTCTGCAGTGGACACTTTAATGAGAGTGTGGCACTAAGGGAGCCGACCCATTGTCTACCATTTAAGCAATTACGCATATCTGCAGGGCGGGGTTCTTGAAGGGAGGAATTTTCCCATATGTAGAAATTTAGTTAAAAAGGTTCCCATAATCTTTCAGATTTTTATTTCTCAAAATATAATTACTATGAATTTTTTTTGCTAAAGATTCTATTTGACCTATACTTGTTATATAGACCTCCCTATTTACGACCAAGGGCTGATTGCAAATCCATCCACAGATTGGTTGCAATATTGATCATCTTGTAGCCAATCATAATGTGCCACAACTGCATGAGAAATTGTGCCATAATTAATGACCGTTTCTCTCCTGCTAATCAGAAAGAGAACAGTCTATAGAATGGAAATGGGGTGGTGGTCGGGAATGGGTCGGCTCCCTTAACTTTACTTTACTTTACTTTGCATAGGGAGTGTTGTGAATAGTACAAACAATTTGGAAGGCAACACCACCTGACTGCGCCTAAATAAGCAGTTCAAATTATTATATTCTTATATTGAAAAAGCTTTTGTGAGGCCTTGTTGGGAGTCGAAAGGGGTTTGTAGATTGTCATAGAATCCATTTTGGGGACAAAGTATGAATAAACTCTCTAAAATTGCCCTTTTTAGATCTAGACCTAATTTGATAATGCCTCTTTTTTCTACATATTCAAATGTACGTCATTGAAGTGTACTACTCCCCCTATGTGGTATAAAAAATTTAGCATCTTTGATTGCACACATTGAAAGATTAGAGTATTTGAAAATTGAATAAGGGAGCCAACCCATTCCCGATCACCACCCCATTTCCGCTCTGTAGACTGTTCTCTTTCCGATCAACAGGAGAAGAACGGTCATTAATTACAACACGGTTCCCGATGCAACAGTGGCGCATTATGATTGGCTACAAGATTATCAATATTGCAACCAACCCTTGGAAGATTTGCAACCAAGCCCTTAGTCGGAAATAGGGAGGTCTATATAACAAGTATAGGTCAAATAGAATCTTCAACAAAAAAATTCATAGTAATTATGTTTTGAGAAATAAAAATTTGAAAATTATGGGAACCTTCTTAATTCAATTTCTACACATGGGAAAATTTCTCCCTTGAAGAACCCCGCCCTGCGGATATGCGTAATTGCTTAAATGGTCGACAATGGGTCAGCTCCCTTAAACCTTTTTTTCAAGCATGCTTGGCAAGATCAGCCAACTTTGATGACTCCTAGATTGAATTTTGATTAAAAGGAATTGATATATTGTAGTTCTTGAAGGTAGTTACTTATATGCTCAGTTTCAAAGAAGTTGGAGGGGTGCAGCATAAGCCAAAAAAAATTGGAAGATTTTACATGTCTAAACTACAATCAATATACTATAGGTTTTTCTAGCAATAATTTCTACTTTCACTTTTGCACTAAATCAAAATCTAAAACGTTGAAACAAAGAACCAAGTCTCTTCTTTACACAATGTTTTAAGAAAAAAAAAAAAATCAAGATCTCCATTTGTAGAAGATTAGATGTTTTCACTACGAATAAACGACTATTGAATCAATTTTCTAACATTGGATAGCTCCACCTCTAGGTTTACAAAGTCCCAACCTAGTGACTTTTGGCCTCTAGTTTGGATTTGACCAAATCCTACAGCTCGAGCCGTTATTGAGGCCTACCCAACAAGCCCAACTTACATGCCGTGGCACCTAGAGTGGGGGTAATCCAAACATTCTCCATCCCTTCATTCATGTGGGAGTTTCTTGTGGCTCCTATCTTGCGAGCTATCCAACCCATTGAATTCATCACCATTTCCAACCCATGCCAATCATTCTATCTTCAAAGTGATTGTATGCTTAATTAGGACCCTAGAAACAATCCACAGTAACAATAATGTTATAACACCTGACCAAGCTTCATAAGAAATCCAAAAAAAAATGTTACATGATCCCAAATTAAAAAAAAATAATGTGATGCAGTAATGCAAGTGCATAGCATAATTAAATTTTGGAAAACAAAATAATAAGTGATATGCACGTACTCAAACACTTGTCTCTTTAGTCCATGAAAAATGTATTAGCAAATAAATTTTTTTGAAAGACATAAGACCTAAAAAGTAAACCCATTACTTATGGCTAGGATTTTAGAACAAGATAACAAAATAAGTACACAAGCCACAAAAACAGAAATACACTTTCATCTTTGTCCATTCCGAAGTTGTTATGGTGTTATTGAAAGCACCCTTTCTTCAAATACATATACTTGTTGTCACAATTTTGGCAAAAGGTTCTAGGTCTACTTGCACCATCATTGCATGCAACACAAAAAAAATTTGCCTTCAATGTAGAAGGAAACAAACCCATTTCCTTCACAACAGTTGGAGGGTCTTTGTCACTCTAGTGTAACTCTCTATTCAAGATGTAAACACAATTCTATCCAAAATTGCAAATGTGTCATTGGTTTACATGGAGTTTTGTCATTCTGCACTTATTCAAATAAATTGTGAACATATTCACAAAGTTCAACTCAAGTAGGAACAAAAATACTTGGTGCCTCTATTTGTGAAATTGATTTTGAAAGCAATGAGAAACTCCTAGCTAGTTTGTTACGTCAATACCATGTATACTTCTTGCAAATTTTTTTTCATTCTTTTTTGTTAATTCAATAGACTTTGGTGGCTGTTTAGGCATAGTAGAATTTCTTTTTCAAAAGACTTGAACCAAAAAAAGTTGGGAATTAAAACCAAATTATATCTCCAAAAATCCGTTTGCAATTTGAAGTTTTCTTTAAAAAATTATGGACAAAATTCAAAGAGGATGTTTAAGAATATCAAAGAAAATTCCATTCCAACCCCTCTCTGAACTTTGCTCATAACTTATGATTGGAGACTTCAAATTGCAAACGGATTTTTGGAGATAAAAGTTAGCTTGAATTCCAACTTTTGTTAATTAAAAGTTTTAAAAAAAATGTTGTTCTACTTTGCTGAAATTGTCACCAAAGTCTACTAACTTTTAAAAAATACAGAATTGTGAATGATTTAGTTCGAAAAGAAAATTCCATTTTACATAGAATTCCAACCTTGGTGATTGATTGGTTGATGTGGACATTGCACAGTGGGTTACAATTCATTTACAAATTGTCTACTGTGTCATTCAAATTTTATTTGCATATAGTATAGAAAAATATTGGAATTTTTTCTCTTGCATTATTAATATTCTATTCTTACACAATTCCAATCAATCATACCAAATTTTAGTTCTGAAAAAATGCAAAATATCATTTTTGGTGAATTTTTAAAGCCAATTTGCATAGTTATACATGGTATTTAGTAGAAAACAATTGGTGATGCATTTTTTTAATTCAATTTTATAAATATTTAGGAAACATCCATATGCACATCTTTCATATTAAAAAACACCCCCTTAAATAACAAAAATATTATCTATGACGAGTTCAATATAAGGCGTCATATGACCAAACTTTGTAAAATAGATATTTCTATATTTTAAGTAGATTTTGGCAAAGCAATTGTACCATCATGTTCAAGTTTACAAAATTAGCCTCAAAGTGTGGGTCAAATAGCAAAATCTAGTTAAATTTTGAAATATCTATTTGATAGAATTTGGTCATGTAATGCTTCACATTTAACTCTTCCTTGCTCATATTTTTGTTACTTAAGGGGATGTTTTTTAATATAAAAGATGTGCAAATGGATGTTTCCTCCATATCTACGCAATTGAATTAAAAAAATTTATCACCAATTGTTTTTTATAAGATATTATGTATAATCATGCAAATTGGCTTAAAATTTTTACCAAAAATGGAATATTTCATTTTTGGAACTAAAATTTGGTATACTTGATTGGAATTGCGTAAGAATTGTGTATTAATTATGCAAGACAAAAGTTTCTAATTTTTCTCTATACTATGCAAAGAAAATTTGAATGGCACAATAGGCAATTTGTAAATGAACTGTAACCCACTGTACTATCCAAATCAACAAAAAAATTTGACCATTTTATTAACTTGACGTGGACCCTTGAAAATTTAACGTGGAAATTCAATTTCCGCACCTGAGTGTGAAATCAGACCTTCACGTAAGGTAGAAGCACCTAAATGTAACATGAGTCGTTTATGGACATCTAGAAAAGGACCTAAAACCACGTGCAAGTGGATCCAAAGTAGACAAGTGGGGATCCAAAGTAGACTCATTCCAAGAAGTTGTCATTGTCGCGAGGGAGATTCTTGAGTTAGCCAATCACATGTGTGTGATCCAAGCTTACAATGTGTCGCTTTTGGGTGTTTCTGTGTCCTCTTTGGTGTTAGTCTAGTGTCCACAGTAGGTGCATCTATGAAGTTATTTTCAAAAATTTGTATTATATTCATACAAGCTTGGAAAAATACAAAACCAATTTTGTTAGTTTCCTGAACCATTGATGAGAGAGAATTGAATGAGAGAACATGGAGTGAAATTCATGGACAAATTGGGGATCCTGATTCTTTGCAACATTTTGGCAACAGTGATGCTTTAGGGCAAGGGAGTCCTAGGAAGAACTAAATGTAAATCAACAAAGGCATGAACTCATTGCTACATTCAAAATGTGAGGAAGTATTCTCTAGGGCTTTGCCCTCGGCTTTCTGCCATTTGTTCTTGGTTTTTTTGGAATAAACTCCAGGTTTCAAAAAAATTTAAGAGAAAATGTGAGGAAGTATTTTAATTTAATCCCTAAAGGCCCAAGGCCTATTTTTTGCCCAAACACCCAATACTGCCATTTTTATAGCAAAGAGTAAGAAAAATTGAAAAACGTTTTTCTTGCACATCTAACTAGTATGAGAATGAGTGGAAGGAAAAAAAAATTGAGCGCACAGATTGCAAGATATCTGCGTTTAAAGTGAAAAAACAAGTTTTTCTAGCACATTGCGGGACTAGATTTTATGACTTTGAACATTTTTAACTTTAATTTTTTGCACTATAAAGTTTTGAGCTTGAGTTGAGTTTAAGAATTGAGTTGAGTTTGAGTTGAGTTTGAGTTGAGAATTGAGTTGAGAATTGAGTTGAGTTTGAGTTGAGTTTGAGTTGAGAATTGAGTTGAGTTTGAGTTGAGTTTGAGTTGAGCTTGAGAATTGAGTTGAGAAACTAGGGAAAAAAAATATTCAAAAAAACTTAATTTTCATTCTTCAAAAAAATTGTTAAGTAGAAGTAGATATGAGATAGAAGGGAAATCCAAATTATTAATATCTTTTAGATGGAATTAAAATGCATGAATCCCAATGGTGAGATTATTCTAGCAAAAAAACTAAACCTTGTGGAACTTTTTTTTTGAAAAATTGTTAAAATTGCATTTAAAAATGAACCCTACAAGTTATTTTTTTGAGGAAGATGCTCTTAAGTGCCCGAAAAACAAGATTGTCCATAACTTTCTCATAAAAAATCCAAACGGAATGAATCAAAGCTTAACAAATAGACAAAAATATAATCTATAAGAAAGAAAGAAAAATTAAAAATTAAATTAAATTATTATTATTTTTTGTTCCTCCCCCGTCCCTTGTTTTGAGCTTATTTGGGCTTAACTTTTTTTACCGGGCACCGATTGAAAAATAAATTATATTCCCACGACACTTAACAGTTTTCCTGTCTCCAAATTTCTTTTTGGATAATCACAACAAAATTTTAGCTCGTAGGTACCTTGCCCGAAATCCCATTTGGGCCTTTAGGAGTTAAGTTAGTTATATTTCCCTCAGTCTTACGTGAGAATTTTTTCTTGAACACATGATAATTCCCATTGATAATGTCTTACGTGAGATTTGATTTACGGTAATTTGAGATCTAAATGCAGAAAAAAAGCAGCAAACCGAGCAAACCGACTTGCTAAATCAATGTCCACAAAATACTGTGGGTAGTGATGGAAGTGGGAGGTACCATAGCACATGGAGAGAACCAACTCATCGTGTCTAGCTTAGCTTGGGGGAGACTCAATTATCCTCTTTTCATTTTCTTCGGAAAGTGACTAGAATCCAGTATCTTGCAGTGACGCACGCAGTGTTCCCAATTTGGGCTAAAATTACAACAAATTCATGCCTCCTATTTGGGTTTCTCAATTTTAATAATTCTTTGAAAGAGACTGACGGTGCTACCAATCTCAATTGATATATCCACTGAAAATGAGAATATAAGTCTTTAATTTGGAAATTTAGCCAATTTCGCCATGTTTTTCGCCATGTTTTTAGCAACTCTAGCTAATTCGGAATACAGATTTCAAAAATCTAAGTATCCTTTTACCTCCGCACTAACTAATTGAACTATTAACCCGTAACCGAGCGATTAAGCAATTTTGATATGATCTTGGAGCAGTATAAGGCAAAACAAATATTTTCAGAGGTGCAACAATAGAAATGACGGGGATTGCAATTTTTTTGGTAACTTTATTGTTGGAACTGAAATTACTATGAATTTTGGGATGCAAAAAGTGCTCCGAATCCATGACTCTTCTAATTCTGATCATTCAAAGAACTTTTTTCATGTTCATAATTTCCTACTTTCTTTCTCACTACTTGGGACATGTGTCATGAACTTATTAGTTCCAATCTTGGAAAAGAAAAAGAAAAACATTCTAAGCTTTAAAAAATCTGGTGCAACCTTGGTTGGTTATGGGCTTTACCTTAAGAAGTAAGTAAATCAACAAAAATGAGTACCAGATGATGTTTATGACTATAAATTGTACGTTCCGTTCCCCCAAAACAGGGTTAACCCTTGAAGGACGGACTGGTAGTCGTGGAAATCATGTATTGTGATTCCGTGTGACATCATCTACTTTGAAAAAGCCTAATATATTCATTGGAAGTTAAAGAATTGTTGTAGATCTTTCCTTCCCACTCCTAATACCGAGGATGAAAAGTTGCACTTCTGTCCTATAGGAAAAGATTCTTTGTCATTCAAAGGACGCAGAACGTCCTCGTCGGCGTTCAAGGGTTAACGAAAACGGAGAAATGGCTCACATTGAGTGCCTGAGTGGGCACATTACGGCTCTGGCTGGTTTTAACGAACTGTTAATCTAGATTTTGATAATTATTCGTGAATAGCCAATAATCATATCTACGGCTGCCTGTAGCTCCTTTTTCAGTAAGGTACATTTTGTAGTTCACTGAGTGGCCTTGTGACGTCAACACTTGTGAGTCACGTCAGTCCCATGCCCACGCTTCCGTCTCTTCCTTCCGAGGTTACGGACAAATACCGTATTGTCCAAATTTATTCATACCAGTGTCCTGTCGACTATATTTCCTCTGTTTTTTTCAGATGTGTTTTTAGTAGAACTGAAATTCAAGTGGGTTTTTCCTTCTTTTTCCTTCTTCGGTCCTTCCCGGCATGGCAAAGCCATTAGTGGAACCTGAAGAACCCCACTTGTGGGTCCTTCATGTAATAATTTAGGCTTGTTTGTGTGTGTGGTCTCTGTTCTTGTCTCCAGGGCTTTGCCCTCGGCTTTCCATTGCTTGTTCTTGGTTCATTTCTTGGAATAAACTCCGGGTTTCAAAAAAAAAAATGTGTTTTTCATACTAGCTACAAAAGAACTGAAGTGAGAAATCCCATTCAGTTCCGGCCAATTTGTAAAATGGCAGACAGACTGGCACCTCTCACTTAACCTGCCACCCAGGTTAAGCCGGTTGAGAGAACCGTATTGATTGTTTTTTCCTTTGGGGTTTTGTTGGTTTTTTTAATGGTCACCGCCTTTTTTCAAAAAATAAGTTAAAAAATGGCAGATAGACAGGGACCAAGCCGATTCCAGCATGTGGAGTGGAGTTGAGGACGGTGGGTTCATCACTCCATTAAGGTGGGTACACCCAAATGCGCCATTGACCTTAAACCGCCATCTATACTCTCTGTACATCTCCAAATCAATTCTATACCTATGTGGAAGAAACGCTTTTAGAACCAAACTTTGTTCCTTAATAACTTTTGCATACAATATCCAAGTGCTACGTTCTTTGGTGCGTTGGAACCTCCTTTCACTTGCCAATAAGACCGTATGAAAATCTGACCAGCCTAGTAACAGTGACTAGGCACAGTACCAATTTGTGACGGTTTTGGGTGTACCCACCTTAATTCCCCACCCGGCCTGCCTGCCCCCACTGGGACGGAGCCTCACCCAGTCACCCCCACGTTACCAGTTCAATAACATATGCTCCCCAGCCCAGCCCAGCCCACCCCTGTGGGCATCACCACCCACTTCACTTCACTTCACTTCATGCTGGACTCATCCCTGACTAGGCTGCCATTTGGCAACCTCTTAAGGCTGCTGCTCCTCGTAGCGCCAAATGCTCGCTGAGGCATGACCCTCCCATTAAGGTACTCATCACGACGTCCTCACTCCCCACGCATTGGGGGAACCCCCCTCCCCCCCTCCCCCCCTCCCCCCCTCCCCCCCTCCCCCCCTCCCCCCTCCCCCCTCCCCCCTCCCCCCTCCCCCCTCCCCCCTCCCCCCTCCCCCCTCCCCCCTCCCCCCTCCCCCCTCCCCCCCAAATGCATCTAATTAAATTGCTAGGGGTTCAAATTAATTTCGAGAAAAAAAAATCAAATCAATTGCAACAATTGGGGGCTCTAGAGGAAGTTGGAATAGTTAAGGTAGAGGCACCCATTGTCAATCAGGACCCATTCCCAATCTATAGGGAGTACCATTTTCGATCTTAGCTAGAACAAAACTAAACAAATCCAGTCTAAGTTTGGAATGTATTTTTTCAAGGTAGGAACTAATAAGGTTATGATGCATGTCCCAAAATAGTGAAAGAAAATGCACTTCTTGATGGATTGGAATTAGAAGAGTCTAGAGATCGGCAATTGGTCCTGAGTACTTTTTGGCTCCCAAAATTTATAGGTTTTTCAACTTTGGGAATTAAATTATGAAAATTTTTCAATCCCCATATTTCCTATCTTTCTACATGTGAAAAATTTGCTACATCATAAACTGTAGTCATGATCTACTGCAAAATCTCTAAAAAGAACAACAATGGGTGCCCCTACCTTAGCTTACTTGAAAAGTGAGTGGAGACGATTGGAATGGAGTAGCATCTACTCAATTTTTAATATTTTTTGAAACAAAACAAGAGGATGTAAATTGTTTATTACAACATTACAACCATTGGGATTAGCATTGGAATTGGCATTTTTCAATTCCATAACTAAATTCTTAACAATTTAGTAGTTTAAATCATTCTCTATTTCTTTCTACTTATTATTTTTTTTTCTGTATGTATTGCACAATTCCAAATTATTTGAATTTTTTCAAGCATGTGGCCAGCTTGCCTTGAACAATGAATCCAAAGGAGCACCACTAATATGGACATTTTTTCATACAAATGTGTGTTGTGAAGTTGCCTTGTTTTTTCGTTGGACCAAAAAAAGGACTTTTGTGAATTCAAATGCTAATATTTTGCAATTCACACGTAGAAAGTTTTGAACTTTTTTCCACATCTTCTCAAACCAGTGTACCAGAAGATCCTATAGTTATATGTATTTTAAAATGTTTTTTTTTCTAAATTTTGGCAGTTTTAGAGCATTTTTGATGAAAACAAAGCAAAGGAACTTTAGGGGTTAAACCAATGATTCACATAGGGTAATGAAAAGGGATGATTTCCAAGGCCACCCATTCATCTTATAAGGGTTAGTCAATTAACCTCAGTCCTAGTTTGAAATTTTTTCAAGTTTTTCCTTATATCTTTGTACAAATATGTCACTTACATAATTAATAATAATAATAAATTTAATATTGATTTTATTATAATTATAATTATAATTATTTTATCAAATCCTTCATGATGAAAGGTTGATCTTTAAGTCCAACTATTACCTTGGAAGAATGAAAAGTTATTTGGATGAAACATCCCTAAATCACTTAATTTGTTCATCATTAAGAATATTGACCTTGTAATACTTAACCCCTAAAGTTTCACGACTATGTAATCACCAAAAACGCTCCAAAACTGCCATTTCTAATACAACTACCAAATTTTTGGAAAAAAAACAATTTTTGACACATGTAACCATAGGATCTTGTAGTATGATATTTTGAAAACATGTGGTAAAAATTTCAGAAAATTCCACCGTGTGGATCATAAGATAGAAGCATTCAAAGTCTTGAAAACCATTTTTTCAATCCTGCGAAAAAACGGGCAGCTGCACTTTGCAAGCTCACTTTTCAATGAAAAAATGCCGATAAAGGTGGTGCTTCTTTAAATTCAGTTTCCTAAACAAGTTGTCTGTATGCATGAAAAATTTCACATCATTTGGAATTGTACAACATGTAGGAAAAAAATAGCAAGTAGAAAGAAGTAGAAAATGACTCAAAATACTAAATTGTTAAAAATTTAATCATGCAATTTAAAAATGTCAATCCCAACGGTTGTAATGTTGTAATAATCAATCTACATCCTAAGATTTTATTTTTTTCCAAAAATATTGAAAATTGAGTTAAATAAACGACTTTAAAGTTTTTTTAGAGTAGAGAATCCATAACTGCCCGCAAACCAAAAAACCTCATAACTTTTGACTCATGGATTGAAATGGAGTGACTTAAAGCTTTTTAAGTATATATAAATGGAGTGACTTAAATCTTTTTAAGTATATATAAATGTAGAGAACCAATTTCAAAAAAAAAAATCCGGAAAAAATGATTTTTTCTGATCTGCCCAAACTGCCCGGTTACGAAAAAAAGTAACATATCAGGTCACAACTTTTGACTCGTATTTCAAAATGTCATGAAACTTGGTACACATGAAGATATTCCTCGCCCCCACCTTCTATTAAAATTTCAGCCTCAAATATGGATATCTCTAGTCACATGTACCTGCCCAAAATTTCTATACGGCCAAAAAACGCATGTTGGTCCTTTAGGGGTTAAGGATTAATAGTCTTTTATTTTCATTGAATGAAATGAGTTTTCATTTGTATCCAATTTACACAAAAGATGGAAGCCAGGGGACACTCTAGAATTTGTTCACATTTTGGATGTAATTACAACATGTTTGAACCTTCATTACAAAAAAATTTAGCCTTCTCCAAGGCAACGGTGCTAGTATGTGAGCCTAAGAATGTGAGCTTGTGAGCATTGAGCCTAAAATACAGGTACCTATAATATAGATACCACACACTATAGAAGGTGTAAGTATCATAAATACCTATAATATAGGTGTTTGTAACACATATACCCTATAATCATAAATAGATCTAATAGTATATACACCTATAATATAGGTGTGTAGTATTCCAGGCTCATGGACTCACACTCCTATGCTCACATAATAGCAACTCTCCTCTACAGGGTTGCTAGCATTACAAAAATTTGCAGGCCACAAGTAGGCCCCTTTAGAGCAGCTGAAAGGACCCCACAGTAACATTTAAATTGAATAAAGGATTGCTTTTTCCTCTATAGTTGTTCGCCTTGCACTGCGACGTCGGATGTGTTAGTGGTTCAATATCCAAGTATAAGGAATAAACCCCTAAAGGACCAAGGCCTTTTTTCTGCCAAAAACTCTCAAAACTGCCATTTCTAGAGCAAAGAGTAAAAAAATTTAAAAAATGTTCTTTTTTGCACATCTAACCGTAGGATCTTATACATAACTAGTTTGAGAATGTGTGGAAAAAATTTCAAAATTTTTGACCGCACAAATTGCAAGATATTTGCGTTTAAAGTGGAAAAAACAAGTTTTTCAGTACATTGCGGGACCATATTTTTTGACTTTAAACATTTTTAACTTAAAATTTTTGCACTAGCGTTTTGAGCTTTAAATCATTATAGTGGAGAATTGGGTTGAGAGTATAGGAAGAAAAAAGAATCCAAAAAAACTTAATTATCATTCTTAAAAAAATTGTTAAGTAAAAGTAGGCACAAGATAGAAGGAAATCTAAAATACTCATATATTTTAGATGGAATTAAAATTCACTAATTTCAATGGTGAGATTGTTCTAGAAGTAAACTAAACTATTAGAGAAAAAAATTGAAAAATTACAAAAATTGCATTCCAAATCCTACAAGTTATTTTTTTCAAGAAGATGCTCTAACTGCCCGAAAAACAAGAATGTCCATAACTTCTTCATATCAAATCCAAATGAAATGAATCAAAACTTTCCAGATAGACAAAAATATAATCTATGAGAAAAAAAAAAATTTAATTTGAAATTTTGCAAATTTTTTTTGCTGCCCCCCCATCCCCACGCATTCCAAGAAATGGCATAAATCTTGCTCAAAGGTCCAATTTCAAATTTTTTTTTCCGCCACATACCTCTCTCAATTCTTCACATTCACAAAAAATTTCAGAAAATCAGGAGAAAATTTCAGCTCGAAGGTACCTGCCCAAAATCCCATTTGTCCCCCGAACGGACAATGGTCCTTTAGGGGTTAAATAATCAAGGCTCAGGTATTGTAATGCACCTTAACCCTGATTATTGCATATCTTGTACTCTAACCAAGTTTTGGAAAAAAAATCACATGTCAAAATTAGGCCAATGACATCTACTATCAAGATCTTTTTTTAATGGCAATGTGATAGTCATAATTCATTGACAATTGGTGAAAATGAAGGGTGAAGAGCTTTTTTATATAGAAAATCCATTGTCCATGGTGAAATCTCAAAGAAAAATTGGATATTTTGAAGAGAGATAATTCATTGTTCAAATTCAAGAATTGTGTTAAAAGTCAAATTTCAGATCTCAATTAGGCATAATAGAATAATTTTTTCAAAAATCTTTGTACTAAAAAAATGTGGAGAATCAATTTAGTTTTCATCTCTAAAAATCCGTTTGAGGTTTAGAGACTCCAATAAAAAGTTATGGACAAAACTCTAAAAGGGTGTTTCTATGTCAAAGAAAATTTTGCTTCCAAACCCTTTTTAGAGTTTTGTCCATGAATTTTTATTGGAGTCTCTAAACCTCAAACGGATTTTTGGAGATGAAAACTAGATTGATTCTCCACATGTTTTTAGTTCAAAGATTTTTGAAAAAAATTATTCTACTATGCCTAAATGAGGCCTGAAATTCAACTTTTAACACAATTTCTGCTTTTTACTTAACTATGAGTGGTTGTGCTCTTATTAGTAATAATTTACATATTCCACATGGATTGTTGTACCTACTACTATCCCACTTGTATAAATATCTTCCCTTCCCAATTTCAATTTTACTAAACTATTTGGCTTACAAAGCTAGTTTGAAATCACTAGTGTTTCTAATTCTTTTGACAACTCGCATCAAATCCATTTCATTTTGGTTAATTTGATTAATATCTACTTAATTAGACCTATACTACAGTCGCTTTATTGAGTTCTAACATCCTTCCCAAAATTCATACACTTTGACTACTCATTGTGGCTACATGCCTACTTTCAAGTAATAGATTGGTTGGGTCACTCTAGACCGGCCCTCTAGAAGCCTGCGATTTTCTGTAATGAATGCATGAACATGGGCATTTAGAAAAATTGTTAGTCCAAAACGGCTATCAAGTAATTTATAAGTGAGTAGTCAGCCAAAGTGCCCGGTCGGAATTCCAATAAAAAACTTATTCTTTATTATTTAAAAAAGTTAAAAAAATATATTGTAATTGCACATTTGCCGAAATCCTAACGGCTTTGTATAGGGTCCAAATTTTCTGTAATGACAGAATGGCTTGGTGGTGGGGCCAAAGAAACATCTGAGTGCTTGTTCAAGGAAGAAAAATAACTTGGTGGACTTGAGAAAGCATCTATTTGTTTAACACCTAAATCCTAGGGGCCCAAAAATGTCCTCACATAGTTTTAAGTCTAATTCAAAGTACTGTAACTTTTGCATCCAATGTCCAAATTCAATAAAACTTACTAAGAAATTTGCGCTCTCTCTTCTAGTTTGTGTGATAAAATTTTCAGATCAATCCAAGTTTTACTGATTTTTTGGAAGCTAATCAAAGTTTACAGACTCAGTTTGAGTTCACCAAACTGCATATGATGGCTACAACTCCGGGGGCTTGTATCTCCTTCCAATGTTTGTTTTCAAAATTTCTTATTGGATTATGTTTCCCTTGAAGTCTAGTTATTGTGGTAAAATTTTCATGTGAATCCAAGTTGTTTCAAATGTATGGGAGCAATATGAAGTTCAAAATCTTGACAATTTTGAATTACAATGAACTTTGGCGGCTTGTTTCTTCTTCATACAATGTCTGTTTCCAATAAAAAAAATTGAAAAAGTTGTGTGGCTAAATTTTAATATCAATTCAAGAAGTTATGAGTGACTGATAAGCATTTTAGTAGAAGGAGGTTCAGCCTTAGATATGATTTTTGCAACTTCTCTTGATATATTTTGACATTTCAAGGTCATTTTGCAAAAACAATGAGTCAATTGAATGATATTCTTTTTCACCAATATGTTTGTATATTGGTTTTCAGTTATTTTCTAGTTTAAATTTTTTTTCATTTGAGTAGATTTAGAAATCAAGTTTCACCACCAAATGTGTTGCTAGGGGAAATTTCAGAATCCTATTTCAATACTAAAATATTATAGTTTTGCAATCTATGTGGTCAAATGATTCCAAATTTGATCCACTTCATCTATAATACATACACTACAAGATTGTATGCATTTCAAAAAATTTCAGCCCTTCGGAGTCTACTCCGGATTGATATGTCAAGCTATTTTCAAGTTTGGCTTGTCAATCTGAAAAAGTCACCCGGTCACCCGTTTGTCCTTCAAGAGTTACTTTGTTCCTTTGCATAATCACATTTGCACAAAATGCAAAAAATTTCTAGCATTTTCACTTTAAGGGCATCATCAATGGATCAACAAATGTCCCTATAAATATACTACTATCTTTTGATTGGTCTAAAAGTAGAATTTGAGTATACCATCATTGAAAGTACATCAAATATCACATAGTATAGACACAAGAATATTCAGATTTGCAATTTAGACAACCAAAATAGGATCCATGAGGAGCAAGGTTAATGACAAAAAATATAGCAAGAAGTCACTTAAAATCATGCTGAAAAAAAAAATCAAGGAAATATCACTTCGAATTGCTTATTAATACCAAACATGTCTAGAAGCTGAAACAAAGTGATGACCATTGAATTCACAAAATTATCACTTTACAACCCAATTCCAACCTTTTGAACTCAAATTCCACATTGAGTTGTCACATAATACAAGGCCTTCTATAGTTATCACTTCAATAGAAGTACAACAAGGCAAAATTGGATCCTAAATTAAAAGTTTCAATTGCATGGAGGCAATTTTTGGTTTGCCTACCTTTTCAATCTAATAACAAACTTTTGAACCCCAATTCTACAGTGAGTTGTCATACTATAAGGCTTGTATAGTTTTCACTACATTGGGGACACAATAAGGCAAAATTAGGAGATACAACAAGGCAAAATTAGAAGTCCTAATTAGATGTGGGTGATTTTAGATTTGTATAACTTAATGGAGAATTACCTACATTGTATGACTAACTTATTTATTGACTTTGGACTGAATGGGTGGAGGTTTTGTATTGAAAAATGCTAAATGAGAGGAATTTTGAGTATAAATTTATTCAAAAAGTGAATCATTAATGTAAGGTTGACGCCTTTTATTTCTGAATACTTGTTATATAAATTATCTTGTTTTATGTTAGCCACATAGTGACTAAAAAACTTATTTTGGGCTTATGCAGTGTTGGTTTGGCCATTGTAAAGCCAATTTTGTGTATTTTTTTAATGGAACATTGTGTATAAATGTATTCCATGTTACAAAATTTCTTGCAAAATTTTTAGTGTTCTAATTTGAGTGCAGCTTGAATAAGTGATATTAGAATATGAATTGAAGTACATTACAAGTTTAGCACAAGTGGGCCAAGAAGATGGAAAGACCTTTTATTTGATTATTTTACAACTAGTATTACTTTGATAAATTAGTCTCACGTGATGCCCTACTAGTGTCACTCTAATAAATTAGTCTCAAGGAAGACCTATAGCAGCAACAACCTTGGTCGCCATTGCTGAAAGAATGGCCGGGTAAGTGCCTTCCAGCCCCACCTCTCTGTCCAACATACAAGGACATCCATCTTGCCTGCCGCCCTGCCCGCAGCTCGCCCAATGTTCAACATTTTTTTTTCTTTATAAAACCAAAAGAACATGATCAATCAACTTCTATTCGTTGCCCTGTCAATTAGTTACCCAGATGAAGTTCATCTCACCCTGCAGCGGTGACCTCGGGATTCTTCCGATGCCATTGCCAAGGTTGCCACTGCTACAAACTACCCCAAATCAACGTAGATGTAAGGTAGGAGGTATTAAGACAATGTAAGATTCCAAACCGCTCTTTTACACAAAAGTATTGCATTCTTCTAAATATCAGTAGTGAATATATGAAGGTGGGGATGAGTTTGGAGTCCGACTTCAAAATTCATCACGACACAAAAGCAACACGAAACAAATTGTCCGGTGGATACATCATTCTTCCATTTTCCTTTTGAGGACATTTTACAGAAAATTATTTCTACGGTTCCAGCACTCTCCCAACTTGAAATGATCTCTTCAATGGTCGCGGTAAGGTAGAGAATTGAAGCACCTAATTCGGACACGAATCATTTTCAGACACCTATAATATGCCCTAAAGAAGACATGTGGGATCCAAAATGGCCATGTGGAGACCCAAAGTGAACAAGTGCGGTTCCAAGAAGTTGTCACTATCATGATGGAGACTCTTGTATTGGCCATTCGGCCAATCCCCTATGTATGATCCAAGATTGAAGTGTGTCCCTTTTGGGTGTTTGTGTGGCCACTTTGGTGTTAGTCTAGTGTCCCTAGTAGGTGCATCTAGGGAGTTGTTTTCCAAAAAATTTCATATTATATTCATACAAGCTTGGAAAAATACGAAACCAATTTTCTTGGTTTTCTAAACCATTTCCTAACAAGCCTATATCATTTTATTTTGTAACCACCTTCAAGATCTGTAGATCAAAACCAGTGTCCGAATTAGGTGCTTCTACCTTATGCACCCTCTCCTTCTCCCTTCCGGTGAGCGTCGCCCCCCCTGGGAAAATCAGACAGGATCCATCGCTATAGTTACCCTACCCAGTACCCACGTTTCCAGCCACTGGCTGGGTGTCATCCGCCAGTCAGTTCAATTACGTGCCCTTCGTGGCCGGCCTCCAATCCTCCATGCAGTGTGAAGGTCTACGGGATGAGCTTCACATGTGAGCGAGGGTTTCGGCGACAGTACAGTAGAATCCAGGCAGTATATCAAACGAAAATATATGCGATACACATCAGGACCACGAGAAGAGCACAACTGTAACTTAACCCTGGAGCGCCGCGGACGCCATTTCGTGGCATTCTGAAGACAGTTCTGAAGACAATACTGTTGAACTAAGAAGAATTCAGAAGCATTTTTTTATCCTCCTTTTCCTTGTTGACCTTTCACATTGGGTTATGAAGAGTACGGTATCCAATCGAGTTTGTACTCTTTCCAATTTTTGTCTTCACGGAAATGAGAAGCTATTAAAAAAAACGGATCACAATATGTGCTATTTTAGAGTATTTTGGAAAGTTGTTGCTCCGTGCCTTAAATCTGAAATTTCTCCACAAAAATGATATTTTTTGAGTTTGAGTCAAACTAACAAAATGAAGGTCATCACTCTGGTTTCTACTCCAATTTGAATTTTGAAAAAAAATTCCTAATATTGCATATTTGATTGCAATTTGAACATTGGGTGTATTTTCAATGTCTATTATTTTCTAATTATAGAATGACATGGAAATTGACTTTACACCATGATGTTTGTCATTGTGATATACACTTATGGTGAAAATTTCAGATTTTTTGAAATATTTTCTGTTTAATATGATTTTTCTTCACTTTTTCTTCGAAAATTCTTTAAAAAATTAATTTTCCACCAAAAAATCTAAATTTTTTCTGAAGTAAAGAAGACATGTACTTTCTTTGAAAAATAAATATAAAATTTTTCATACATCTCTAGTTGCAAAATGATAGCAAATTGAGTGATGGACAGTGAGGTTTGTCATGGGTCCGTCATTTAGGCGTTAAATGTGGGTCTTTCCAACACACTGAATTATACATCATTTTGACACTTTACGCATAAGCTTTGAGGTTTCAAAGTGTGCTCATAAGGTGAGTAAAGACAACAATATCTACTGCCCTTGTGGCCTATTCATGCCCTGCCCATGGCAAAAGGTATCCCACAAGAACAGGTTCACTACATTCAGGGATTTTCTGACTGTGATGCTTTTTTTTAAATTTTCCTCTGCTTCCTTCAATGTAAAAGTGTGATTGTACTATCAGAAAGCATGAGCAGTATTACTCAGTATCTGTGACTTCGTTTGTGCACAGGGTGCATCAAAGAATTTGAATCTGATGGAGTGGGACAAGCTATGGACAATCAACAAGAAGATTATTGACCCGGTGTGTCCGAGGCGCACAGCTGTGATTTCGGAGGGGAAGGTTCTGCTTGACTAAGCAATGGTCCTGAGACTCCTTTCACTCGAGTTATTCTTCGACATAAGAAATTCGAGGAAGCCGGGAAGAAAGCTACAGTTTTCACGAAGAGAGTGTGGCTCGACCTGGCAGATGCAAACGCTGTATCTGAAGGAGAGGAAGTGACGCTTATGGACTGGGGCAACGCATTCATCAGAAAGGTGGAGCGAGACCAGAACGGTCTGGTGACAGGTCTCAAGGGAGAGCTACATTTGGAGGGTTCAGTGAAGGTCACCAAGCTGAAGCTAACATGGCTACCTGAGACGTCCGAGTTGGTTCCCCTCACTCTTGTTGATTTAGACCACCTGATCACAAAGAAAAAGCTAGAGGAAACCGACGAGTTTATCGACGTCCTTAACCCTGTAACCCGTATCGACACGTCAGCAGTTGGAGATGCCAACATGCGGAACTTGCAGCGTGGCGAAATCATTCAGTTGGAGAGGAAGGGGTACTACATTTGTGATGTGCCTTTCTTGCGGTCAGCGAGACCTATTGTGCTCATTGCTGTTCCAGATGGCAGGCAGCACAAACCACCTGGAAGTCAAAAAGCCTTGTAGTTGTTTCATTACGGGACATACTTAATGTACCAGCAAACAATATTGGTAAACGGAAAATGTTAACCTCTTTTATTACTATTATTATTACTACTGTTGCCTTAAAATGTGCAGTTTTTGTGCCAACTGAATTTTGCATAATTAACGACAGTTGCACTTCTATATGCCACACCCACAAAATGTGTCGGACAGGACTCTCTAATTTGTACAAACTTCTGCTTCTAACTGAATTTGAATTTAAGAACACAACAGAACAGAAATGGGACAGCCACGCACGCAAAGGACGCGTGGGGGCAGGCCCTCTCCATCGTGGTGACAGGCGCACGCGGTTTCACCCCGCCCAGTATTTCAGGCACAGTGCTCTCGCTACAACAAGCACTCCCATCAGTAAACTTAAGTTCCAAACTCTGCCTGATGAGTGAATCCCTGCGAGACTGGGGACTGGGGACCCAACCAGGCAACAGGCTCCCTGCTTGATCCTTCCCAGCTCGCAGTCTCCTTGCAGGACCTTGCCTGGAGGACTTCTCACGCCATTGCGTGGTGCTAGCTCCACACTCACTCACAGACGTAAGGTAACTTGAGTCAAGTTACATCCGAAGTACTCAGTATCGCCGTGGTGCGTGCCTGCTTGGACAGAAAAGTCTTCGCGCATGGAGCCGTGGTTTCCATGGGAAGATGGCGATCCTCCTGATGCCAGGACTGAAGCTGGCTCCTTGGGTTCCTTTGGGCCTGCACCTGGTGTCCCCCGCGCTCAGATGCAGGTGCTGCAGATGGGTCACTGCAGTAGGTGAGGTGGCGGCGACGCTGTTATGGGGGTCATCCAACTTGGCTTCGCAGTGGGGCTCCACTGCCAGAAGGGTAAGTTCATTCAGGAGGAATGATATGATGACTCAAATATGGTGACGGTTTGATAGTGCCAGACGTGTTTGGGGTGACGGTTGGGACCAGCATGCGTGAGGATTTGATGGACGTGAAGATCAAATACATGGCAGACAGTCGTGGTAGTACCAGTCGTTCAGGAAGTGGTTGTGATTTCTGGTCACGTCTAGCTAGTATGTAACTAGTGCGGTTGGCACTCGTGTGTAACTGAGATCGTGCAGGACCGGTACCTAGTAGTAGCGTTTTGGAGAAGCAGTTTGGGATTGAAGATCTTACGTGCGAGTGATCTGAGTGGAATGGACGTTATCTGAGGTTTACATGTTGAATGTTTGTGTGGTGATCCAGGTTGTGATGTTGGTTGGATTTCTAGTGCGGTAGGGACTCGAAATCCCAGGGACTCGAGAGCCTGGGGATGCGCACGAGGTGCCGGGGTTCGACATAGGGGGCGACCCCGTGGCTGCGGCGTTCGAGCAGCAGACACAACTGGACTTGGGGTTGACTGACATCACCAAATTCTTTTCTTATTCTAAGCTTTGGAGAATGTTGGAAGTGGATGCATGTACATGTGTGCGCAAGCTTGTTGCCGCTTTTCATCACTAGACTTTCAGATTCCCGCGATTGTACTACCAACGCGCAATGTCTCCACTGCGAGAATTTCGTTCGGAGGCTGAGTGGTGAAAGCGGCCGACTCCGCTTCTGGATTAGTACAGTACTTAGTCTCTGGGTCGGCTCATGAAGTGTTAGGGCTGTCTCTGAAGACATTGCCGTGTTGTCATGAGTCATGATCGTGCTGCTTTGCTAGCAGGGCAACGCTCTCTAAACATGAGTAAGAAGTAATGCTGCGGCTTTGGGTCACGATATTACTCATTCTGCCGTGGATACTGTGGTGCTACAACAAATATTTTGTAAATGACGCGCAGTTTCGTATACGAAACCACGGACGAGGAGCTGGAGAATGGTGACGACTAGACCCCACCAACTGGTCGACTCCTTGGCCCACGAGAGCGCCATTGATATCCCGAACTTGAGGAGTCCGAAGACATGAGATGGATCCCCAAACTTCTGAACCAGTCGCCAACTGCGCAGTTTCCCCGTTCATTTATAATCATTACTATAGCTAGGTCTACCAGCGTTCAGTAACGAATTCACCAGGATACTCGGTGGCGATCACGATGAGAAGATCCGGCTGGGAAAAACACCGATTGTTGCCGGCTTTCCAGTGTCTCAGTCAATCTCCAAGATCACCCTGTGGAACCTGAATTGCTACTGATAGTAGTAGTAACACAAGATCTATGGTCATGATCGGGATGATAGAACTCCCTCCCTGACTCATACGCAATGCAGTACAGATCCCAAGATAGAGTCCCACAAACATTCAAGTAACAACTTCTCATTAGTACTTCAGGTTCGGCACTACGGCTGTAATCAGTCAGTTCTCCTCCCTGGTCAAAGGCACCACCTTTCCTCCAGTTCAAGTACTTGAAGGTACCAGTTTCATAGAGGAACCGGACACTTTATGATTTGATTAAACAAAAGTGGGGTTTTAGACAAGGCGGTGGAGATTGATGGAGCGATTGATAAGACTCACCAGGAGTGTGAGGCTGATTACCTTGCTAGTGTATTCAATTTAACTGTGTAAATGCCACTCTGATAGAGCAACCGCCGTCGACTTGTAGATTGCAGTACAAATCCCAAGATTTTCATATTTTCGGAGGTTTAGAACAATCCTCCTACCGTCAAGCATTTATTACTGCTCAGCTAGCATATTTACATCCACGTTTGTTTTGAAGCTATTAGAGTTGTCTCGTCTCTTCCTTTCAATAAACCATTCATTCTCAGAGTGCCTGCTTCGTTGCGCATGATCAGACCCTTAGAACAAATGCGAAGTATAGATTAAAGGTGCTTTGCTCTTGCTATCGTGTGATTGTTTGATCATGGCAGATTTATTTGACAATTTGCCTTGAATATTACATAACATTACAATACCCATTTCTACTGCTTCTCTCTGTCAGCATTTTTATATATGCAAGGAGCTATCTCGCCGGGAGATCTCTGTTATAATACAGTATTAGTTAAATTTATGTCATTAGAGAAATGTCAAGAAATTAGTACTTTTTCCAGACTTCCATCAGGAACCTCAGATCTATGCCCTTCCTATTGCAGAGTTCAATCTGTGAGCTACCAAGATTCTGCCTCTCCAAAACATGACCATCTATGCCTGCAGCTTTGGGAGGCCGGACGCAAAATGCTGTGTCAAGTTCTAAATTAAAACCAGCTCGTAAATCTAGAATGTTCTGTACATGCAAGGAGCCTCGATTCGTTCTTGAATAGTGGCTTGAGTGAGGTCAAAGGCCCCAATGGCCTATTCGAAGGATACCTACAACTTGATTTGGACCCCCAGGCACTAAATTTGACAATCATCTCGACGTGTGTGCCACCCCTCCCCCTCCACACGGTATTAGACAAGCAATGTCAAACTGGGGTTTTGCACTTGAAATAGAGGTCACAGGAGTACGTGAACAAAACTGGGAGAGACACTCATAAGCAGTCAATGTAACCTCTTGCAGGAGTGTTTTAACTCCTCTCTGTGACTCTTTCGAACCAAAATGGTTTTTTGTTTTTGGACAGTGAAATATCAGACTTCATATTTTTCCTCATTTTTTTTGAGAATATGGGATTAATGAAACTCCTAGAGCATCATTTTGCTTTACAAGTTTGCATACTTAATACTAATTCGAATTTGAGAGTCTAATGTAATCTTCTTACAAAGAAATTTAAGTGCTGGGACTTAAAATCCCAGCAAATCCCGGCAATATTATAAAAAACTTCCAATTTGCATGCTATACACTACACTACTACAGTAGTGGAAAATATGTTTATATAGATTAAGCTTTTAAGACTCACCCTTGGATAGAGCTTGTCATTTTATGTCTACATGGCCATATTCTCCACTAGAGCTCTCACACATAGATAGTCATCAAATCCCATTTTTCAAAATATATGACCCTAATATAAGTCCATAATAAGATCCTACACTTTTAAATTCTAGAAAGGAATAAATCTGATTTATAGCCTTTTTTTAGAAAGTGTTGCTTTGTGATAGGTTGGAGAGTATTTGCCAATTTTTGACACAAGAAAATTTAGGAGTTAAGTTAATCCCTAAATGCTCAACCATTTATTAGGTGAATCATGATGGATGCTTTGAAAAAGCGCACTTCATTCAATTTGTATTCATTGAAGAAACTACAAGACAAATAGTATAATATATTCATGAAACTTAAGAGAAAGAATAGGTGTCCAAAATCAATGATGTTGACATTATTTAGGAGTTACAATTATATAATAGACTTTTAAAAATGATCTTACTGTCTTTAGTTTTAGAGCTTAGAGATTAAGCATTATTTTATATGAAGAACAGCTGCAATCTTTCAGGCAATCTGCAGAGGAATACCATATCGTACCGTCCAGCAAGAAACAAGCTGTTGCTTTGATGAAAAAGATGAAACAAAATCCAAAAGAGCTTGACATGTAAGACTGCACTCAATGTTATAGAACACCAGAAAGACCAAGACAGTAAGTTGCCATTTAGTCATTGGGGAAAAAAAATTCCATAATAAATTGCAAAATAGGTGAGCATACGAGTAGGTCTAGTAAATATGAATAGATGGGAAATTTTGTTAACCCCTAAATGTCTTGATCCATTGTGAAATGGTCAAACTTGCTCTCTGAGCTAAATTTATCATTTCAAATTACATTAAATAAAAAGCTTAAAGGTGGACATCAAATTATATAATTTCGAAGATGTATTAGAATAATCTATGTTTTTAACCATTGATGAAGGGTAGAATCACTAGAATGAAAAACATAATGTTACATTTTAAATATAAAATAACTATTTTAAAAAAAAATTATAAATGAAAAATACACCATATTGTGTTCTTTGGATTCTAGAGTCGTTGTATGAATGACCTCCCGTTTTTGTTCCACTTTGGCTGTTCTCAGCCATTTTTTCGGGAGTACTATAAAAATAGAAAAACATTTTTTAAAAAATACGAAAAATATGAGAAATGTATATATCTATAATTAGAAGATACCCTATGGAGGTAAAAAAAATTTCTTTAAATAGGAGAACTAGAAAAGTGCAGTCTTGCAAGAAAATACATACTTTAACATTTTAATTTGTAAAAAATACGAAAAGTAATTTAAAAAAACACTGAAAAATGCCATTTGATAAGACTTCATGGTAAAGAGATTTCACCAAAGAAATGATCCTAAAACCATCTTCAATGTTCAGAATTGCATGCGCAAAAGAGCCCTCTTTGCATGGACGTAGAGGATATAAAATAAAATATTTTTTAATGCCCCTTGGTAGAAATATGAGTTCCTACTATGGAAATAGACCATAGAAATTTCAGCTCCAAATCATTAAATTTGGGGACTCCTTACATAGTAAAAACCCTAAAACTCAAAACATGACAAATTAGCTTAAATGATTTTCAAATATAAAATGTTTTTTGAAAATTGCTGGAAAATGATTAAACTCATAAGAAGATTTTCCACTAAAAATTTCAAGTTTATACAAGTCATGCTTCTGAAGTTATTGCAAAATGAAGCTTTGGCATTGCGTTTGTGACAATGTTTCAATATCGGTCTTTCATGCAATCACCCTCTAACACATAGAGCTTTCAATTGCAATAACTCTTTCAATTTTTGACATTTTTCAAAATATTGAAATCAAATAGAAACAAAACTTGTCAAGCTCCATATTCTTAGTTTAAATCAAATTCCAAAAATAGTTATTTGGAAAGTTACAATTGAGGTTGACCAAGGCGCATCCACTTTTGGGATGCATGGACCTTTAACTTCTAAAGGACCGGACTGTGTTTTTTGGACTTATAACTTTTTTGGGCAGGTGCATGTGAGCAGAGATTTGCACATTTTGGGCTGAAATTTTAATAGAATGTGGGGACGAGGAATATCTTTCATATGCTCAAATTTCATGACATTTGGAAATACGAGTAAAAAGTTATTGCACAATATGTTGTTTATTTCTCAACTCAGGCAGTCCGGGCAGATCTGAAAAAACACTTTTTTAAGAAATAAAAATTTGAAATTTGTTCTTCAGATTTATATGTACTCAAAAAGCTTTGAATCATTGCATTTCAATAGTTGAAACAAAAGTTATGAGACTTTTTAGTTTGTGGGCAGTTATGGAATCCCGACACCAAAAAAAACTTTGAAGTCCTTTATTTTTTTTAAATTTCAATATTTTTGAAAAAAAATAATGCTATTGGATGTAGATTGTTTATAAAAACAATTCAACCATTTGGATTGGAATTTTTAAATTTTGTAAATTATTTATTAACAATTTAGTATTTTGAATCATTCTCTACTTCTTTCTACTTACTATTTTTTTCCTATATGTTGCACAACTCCAAATGATCTGAAAATTTTCATGTATGTAGCCAACTTGCTCTGAAGAATGAATCCAAAGAAGCACAACCATTTTGGACATTTTTTCATAATTATTTGACCTTGTGAAGTGCAGCTTCCCGGTTTTTTGCAGTGGTCAAAAAAGGATTTTTGCCACTTCAAATGCTAATATCTTGCAATCTACATGGTGGAATTTCTGAAATTTTTCCCACATATTCTCAAACTAGAGTACAACAAGATCCCACGGTTACATGTGTCAAAAAAATGATATTTTTCAAAAATTTGGTAC
>OZ018409.1:47453942-47456442 GCA_963969595.1 Neckera pumila | reverse complement strand
GGGTGCCGCAACATGAGTCGTCACGGGAGGCCCAAGTCCCGGGTGGCCGCGACGCAGTCTCAGAGAACCAAGTCCCGGGTGCTCGCGACGCTGCCTGAGGAGGTGAAACCCGGCACTTAGAAAAAATTTCGGTCGGTCTTGGCTAAATACTTTCGCCTCCGATACTTGCCGTGATGCGGTCATACCAAGGCTACTACACCAGATCCCATCAGAACTCTGAAGTTAAGCGCCTTTGGGCCGGAATAGTACTGGGATGGGTGACCTCCCGGGAAGTCCCGGTGCTGCATCCATTTTTTTTAAATTTAGAAAATGTTTTCTGTTGTTGGTTTTTTAATCTCTTGGATTCCTTGCTTGCCTTGAATTCGTACCTTGGATTCTTTTCTGGGATTTCATTTGTTTGCTAGTACGATTTTTTGGATTTAACAAGTTAAATCCAAAAAATCGTACTAGCAAACAAATGAAATCCTAGAAAAGAATCCAAGGTACAAATTTAAGGTAAGCCAGAAATCTGAGGGCATGATTTGATGTAAGGTCCTACTAGTTTTCCAAGAAAAAAAAATTGTCCCTAAACCAAAAGAAAAATTGCATCCACATATTTTGCAATTCTTTTTGGTTTACTACCCCAACAAAGATACTTTAATGATATGCAAAAAAAAAAACGAGCCAAGAAACACATGGGATTAATTAAAAAAAAAAGGAAACCAAAGAGCCAAAGGCACCAAAAGCCAACACAAATCAGTAGAAAAGAAATTAACTAGAAAGGGTTTAGGTTTGGGGTTTAGAGTTTTAGGGTTTAGGGCTTACGGCTTTTTGATCATCGGGAGGGGCTAACCTTAGTGATAAAAAAAATGGGGAGGGAGTGGAACCGGGAGGGAGGGAGGGAGATTTTGATCATCGGGAGGGGCTAACCTTAGTGATAAAAAAAATGGGGAGGGAGTGGAACCGGGAGGGAGGGAGGGAGATTTTGATCATCGGGAGGGGCTAACCTTAGTGATAAAAAAAATGGGGAGGGAGTGGAACCGGGAGGGAGGGAGGGAGATTTTGATCATCGGGAGGGGCTAACCTTAGTGATAAAAAAAATGGGGAGGGAGTGGAACCGGGAGGGAGGGAGGGAGATTTTGATCATCGGGAGGGGCTAACCTTAGTGATAAAAAAAATGGGGAGGGAGTGGAACCGGGAGGGAGGGAGGGAGATTTTGATCATCGGGAGGGGCTAACCTTAGTGATAAAAAAAATGGGGAGGGAGTGGAACCGGGAGGGAGGGAGGGAGATTTTGATCATCGGGAGGGGCTAACCTTAGTGATAAAAAAAATGGGGAGGGAGTGGAACCGGGAGGGAGGGAGGGAGATTTTGATCATCGGGAGGGGCTAACCTTAGTGATAAAAAAAATGGGGAGGGAGTGGAACCGGGAGGGAGGGAGGGAGATTTTGATCATCGGGAGGGGCTAACCTTAGTGATAAAAAAAATGGGGAGGGAGTGGAACCGGGAGGGAGGGAGGGAGATTTTGATCATCGGGAGGGGCTAACCTTAGTGATAAAAAAAATGGGGAGGGAGTGGAACCGGGAGGGAGGGAGGGAGATTTTGATCATCGGGAGGGGCTAACCTTAGTGATAAAAAAAATGGGGAGGGAGTGGAACCGGGAGGGAGGGAGGGAGATTTTGATCATCGGGAGGGGCTAACCTTAGTGATAAAAAAAATGGGGAGGGAGTGGAACCGGGAGGGAGGGAGGGAGATTTTGATCATCGGGAGGGGCTAACCTTAGTGATAAAAAAAATGGGGAGGGAGTGGAACCGGGAGGGAGGGAGGGAGATTTTGATCATCGGGAGGGGCTAACCTTAGTGATAAAAAAAATGGGGAGGGAGTGGAACCGGGAGGGAGGGAGGGAGATTTTGATCATCGGGAGGGGCTAACCTTAGTGATAAAAAAAATGGGGAGGGAGTGGAACCGGGAGGGAGGGAGGGAGATTTTGATCATCGGGAGGGGCTAACCTTAGTGATAAAAAAAATGGGGAGGGAGTGGAACCGGGAGGGAGGGAGGGAGATTTTGATCATCGGGAGGGGCTAACCTTAGTGATAAAAAAAATGGGGAGGGAGTGGAACCGGGAGGGAGGGAGGGAGATTTTGATCATCGGGAGGGGCTAACCTTAGTGATAAAAAAAATGGGGAGGGAGTGGAACCGGGAGGGAGGGAGGGAGATTTTGATCATCGGGAGGGGCTAACCTTAGTGATAAAAAAAATGGGGAGGGAGTGGAACCGGGAGGGAGGGAGGGAGATTTTGATCATCGGGAGGGGCTAACCTTAGTGATAAAAAAAATGGGGAGGGAGTGGAACCGGGAGGGAGGGAGGGAGATTTTGATCATCGGGAGGGGCTAACCTTAGTGATAAAAAAAATGGGGAGGGAGTGGAACCGGGAGGGAGGGAGGGAGATTTTGATCATCGGGAGGGGCTAACCTTAGTGATAAAAAAAATGGGGAGGGAGTGGAACCGGGAGGGAGGGAGGGA
>OZ018409.1:47441442-47443942 GCA_963969595.1 Neckera pumila | reverse complement strand
CCAAAAAATCGTACTAGCAAACAAATGAAATCCTAGAAAAGAATCCAAGGTACAAATTTAAGGTAAGCCAGAAATCTGAGGGCATGATTTGATGTAAGGTCCTACTAGTTTTCCAAGAAAAAAAAATTGTCCCTAAACCAAAAGAAAAATTGCATCCACATATTTTGCAATTCTTTTTGGTTTACTACCCCAACAAAGATACTTTAATGATATGCAAAAAAAAAAACGAGCCAAGAAACACATGGGATTAATTAAAAAAAAAAGGAAACCAAAGAGCCAAAGGCACCAAAAGCCAACACAAATCAGTAGAAAAGAAATTAACTAGAAAGGGTTTAGGTTTGGGGTTTAGAGTTTTAGGGTTTAGGGCTTACGGCTTTTTGATCATCGGGAGGGGCTAACCTTAGTGATAAAAAAAATGGGGAGGGAGTGGAACCGGGAGGGAGGGAGGGAGATTTTGATCATCGGGAGGGGCTAACCTTAGTGATAAAAAAAATGGGGAGGGAGTGGAACCGGGAGGGAGGGAGGGAGATTTTGATCATCGGGAGGGGCTAACCTTAGTGATAAAAAAAATGGGGAGGGAGTGGAACCGGGAGGGAGGGAGGGAGATTTTGATCATCGGGAGGGGCTAACCTTAGTGATAAAAAAAATGGGGAGGGAGTGGAACCGGGAGGGAGGGAGGGAGATTTTGATCATCGGGAGGGGCTAACCTTAGTGATAAAAAAAATGGGGAGGGAGTGGAACCGGGAGGGAGGGAGGGAGATTTTGATCATCGGGAGGGGCTAACCTTAGTGATAAAAAAAATGGGGAGGGAGTGGAACCGGGAGGGAGGGAGGGAGATTTTGATCATCGGGAGGGGCTAACCTTAGTGATAAAAAAAATGGGGAGGGAGTGGAACCGGGAGGGAGGGAGGGAGATTTTGATCATCGGGAGGGGCTAACCTTAGTGATAAAAAAAATGGGGAGGGAGTGGAACCGGGAGGGAGGGAGGGAGATTTTGATCATCGGGAGGGGCTAACCTTAGTGATAAAAAAAATGGGGAGGGAGTGGAACCGGGAGGGAGGGAGGGAGATTTTGATCATCGGGAGGGGCTAACCTTAGTGATAAAAAAAATGGGGAGGGAGTGGAACCGGGAGGGAGGGAGGGAGATTTTGATCATCGGGAGGGGCTAACCTTAGTGATAAAAAAAATGGGGAGGGAGTGGAACCGGGAGGGAGGGAGGGAGATTTTGATCATCGGGAGGGGCTAACCTTAGTGATAAAAAAAATGGGGAGGGAGTGGAACCGGGAGGGAGGGAGGGAGATTTTGATCATCGGGAGGGGCTAACCTTAGTGATAAAAAAAATGGGGAGGGAGTGGAACCGGGAGGGAGGGAGGGAGATTTTGATCATCGGGAGGGGCTAACCTTAGTGATAAAAAAAATGGGGAGGGAGTGGAACCGGGAGGGAGGGAGGGAGATTTTGATCATCGGGAGGGGCTAACCTTAGTGATAAAAAAAATGGGGAGGGAGTGGAACCGGGAGGGAGGGAGGGAGATTTTGATCATCGGGAGGGGCTAACCTTAGTGATAAAAAAAATGGGGAGGGAGTGGAACCGGGAGGGAGGGAGGGAGATTTTGATCATCGGGAGGGGCTAACCTTAGTGATAAAAAAAATGGGGAGGGAGTGGAACCGGGAGGGAGGGAGGGAGATTTTGATCATCGGGAGGGGCTAACCTTAGTGATAAAAAAAATGGGGAGGGAGTGGAACCGGGAGGGAGGGAGGGAGATTTTGATCATCGGGAGGGGCTAACCTTAGTGATAAAAAAAATGGGGAGGGAGTGGAACCGGGAGGGAGGGAGGGAGATTTTGATCATCGGGAGGGGCTAACCTTAGTGATAAAAAAAATGGGGAGGGAGTGGAACCGGGAGGGAGGGAGGGAGATTTTGATCATCGGGAGGGGCTAACCTTAGTGATAAAAAAAATGGGGAGGGAGTGGAACCGGGAGGGAGGGAGGGAGATTTTGATCATCGGGAGGGGCTAACCTTAGTGATAAAAAAAATGGGGAGGGAGTGGAACCGGGAGGGAGGGAGGGAGATTTTGATCATCGGGAGGGGCTAACCTTAGTGATAAAAAAAATGGGGAGGGAGTGGAACCGGGAGGGAGGGAGGGAGATTTTGATCATCGGGAGGGGCTAACCTTAGTGATAAAAAAAATGGGGAGGGAGTGGAACCGGGAGGGAGGGAGGGAGATTTTGATCATCGGGAGGGGCTAACCTTAGTGATAAAAAAAATGGGGAGGGAGTGGAACCGGGAGGGAGGGAGGGAGATTTTGATCATCGGGAGGGGCTAACCTTAGTGATAAAAAAAATGGGGAGGGAGTGGAACCGGGAGGGAGGGAGGGAGATTTTGATCATCGGGAGGGGCTAACCTTAGTGATAAAAAAAATGGGGAGGGAGTGGAACCGGGAGGGAGGGAGGGAGATTTTGATCATCGGGAGGGGCTAACCTTAGTGATAAAAAAAATGGGG
>OZ018409.1:47408942-47411442 GCA_963969595.1 Neckera pumila | reverse complement strand
TTGCATCCACATATTTTGCAATTCTTTTTGGTTTACTACCCCAACAAAGATACTTTAATGATATGCAAAAAAAAAAACGAGCCAAGAAACACATGGGATTAATTAAAAAAAAAAGGAAACCAAAGAGCCAAAGGCACCAAAAGCCAACACAAATCAGTAGAAAAGAAATTAACTAGAAAGGGTTTAGGTTTGGGGTTTAGAGTTTTAGGGTTTAGGGCTTACGGCTTTTTGATCATCGGGAGGGGCTAACCTTAGTGATAAAAAAAATGGGGAGGGAGTGGAACCGGGAGGGAGGGAGGGAGATTTTGATCATCGGGAGGGGCTAACCTTAGTGATAAAAAAAATGGGGAGGGAGTGGAACCGGGAGGGAGGGAGGGAGATTTTGATCATCGGGAGGGGCTAACCTTAGTGATAAAAAAAATGGGGAGGGAGTGGAACCGGGAGGGAGGGAGGGAGATTTTGATCATCGGGAGGGGCTAACCTTAGTGATAAAAAAAATGGGGAGGGAGTGGAACCGGGAGGGAGGGAGGGAGATTTTGATCATCGGGAGGGGCTAACCTTAGTGATAAAAAAAATGGGGAGGGAGTGGAACCGGGAGGGAGGGAGGGAGATTTTGATCATCGGGAGGGGCTAACCTTAGTGATAAAAAAAATGGGGAGGGAGTGGAACCGGGAGGGAGGGAGGGAGATTTTGATCATCGGGAGGGGCTAACCTTAGTGATAAAAAAAATGGGGAGGGAGTGGAACCGGGAGGGAGGGAGGGAGATTTTGATCATCGGGAGGGGCTAACCTTAGTGATAAAAAAAATGGGGAGGGAGTGGAACCGGGAGGGAGGGAGGGAGATTTTGATCATCGGGAGGGGCTAACCTTAGTGATAAAAAAAATGGGGAGGGAGTGGAACCGGGAGGGAGGGAGGGAGATTTTGATCATCGGGAGGGGCTAACCTTAGTGATAAAAAAAATGGGGAGGGAGTGGAACCGGGAGGGAGGGAGGGAGATTTTGATCATCGGGAGGGGCTAACCTTAGTGATAAAAAAAATGGGGAGGGAGTGGAACCGGGAGGGAGGGAGGGAGATTTTGATCATCGGGAGGGGCTAACCTTAGTGATAAAAAAAATGGGGAGGGAGTGGAACCGGGAGGGAGGGAGGGAGATTTTGATCATCGGGAGGGGCTAACCTTAGTGATAAAAAAAATGGGGAGGGAGTGGAACCGGGAGGGAGGGAGGGAGATTTTGATCATCGGGAGGGGCTAACCTTAGTGATAAAAAAAATGGGGAGGGAGTGGAACCGGGAGGGAGGGAGGGAGATTTTGATCATCGGGAGGGGCTAACCTTAGTGATAAAAAAAATGGGGAGGGAGTGGAACCGGGAGGGAGGGAGGGAGATTTTGATCATCGGGAGGGGCTAACCTTAGTGATAAAAAAAATGGGGAGGGAGTGGAACCGGGAGGGAGGGAGGGAGATTTTGATCATCGGGAGGGGCTAACCTTAGTGATAAAAAAAATGGGGAGGGAGTGGAACCGGGAGGGAGGGAGGGAGATTTTGATCATCGGGAGGGGCTAACCTTAGTGATAAAAAAAATGGGGAGGGAGTGGAACCGGGAGGGAGGGAGGGAGATTTTGATCATCGGGAGGGGCTAACCTTAGTGATAAAAAAAATGGGGAGGGAGTGGAACCGGGAGGGAGGGAGGGAGATTTTGATCATCGGGAGGGGCTAACCTTAGTGATAAAAAAAATGGGGAGGGAGTGGAACCGGGAGGGAGGGAGGGAGATTTTGATCATCGGGAGGGGCTAACCTTAGTGATAAAAAAAATGGGGAGGGAGTGGAACCGGGAGGGAGGGAGGGAGATTTTGATCATCGGGAGGGGCTAACCTTAGTGATAAAAAAAATGGGGAGGGAGTGGAACCGGGAGGGAGGGAGGGAGATTTTGATCATCGGGAGGGGCTAACCTTAGTGATAAAAAAAATGGGGAGGGAGTGGAACCGGGAGGGAGGGAGGGAGATTTTGATCATCGGGAGGGGCTAACCTTAGTGATAAAAAAAATGGGGAGGGAGTGGAACCGGGAGGGAGGGAGGGAGATTTTGATCATCGGGAGGGGCTAACCTTAGTGATAAAAAAAATGGGGAGGGAGTGGAACCGGGAGGGAGGGAGGGAGATTTTGATCATCGGGAGGGGCTAACCTTAGTGATAAAAAAAATGGGGAGGGAGTGGAACCGGGAGGGAGGGAGGGAGATTTTGATCATCGGGAGGGGCTAACCTTAGTGATAAAAAAAATGGGGAGGGAGTGGAACCGGGAGGGAGGGAGGGAGATTTTGATCATCGGGAGGGGCTAACCTTAGTGATAAAAAAAATGGGGAGGGAGTGGAACCGGGAGGGAGGGAGGGAGATTTTGATCATCGGGAGGGGCTAACCTTAGTGATAAAAAAAATGGGGAGGGAGTGGAACCGGGAGGGAGGGAGGGAGATTTTGATCATCGGGAGGGGCTAACCTTAGTGATAAAAAAAA
>OZ018409.1:47375236-47377736 GCA_963969595.1 Neckera pumila | reverse complement strand
ACCTTAGTGATAAAAAAAATGGGGAGGGAGTGGAACCGGGAGGGAGGGAGGGAGATTTTGATCATCGGGAGGGGCTAACCTTAGTGATAAAAAAAATGGGGAGGGAGTGGAACCGGGAGGGAGGGAGGGAGATTTTGATCATCGGGAGGGGCTAACCTTAGTGATAAAAAAAATGGGGAGGGAGTGGAACCGGGAGGGAGGGAGGGAGATTTTGATCATCGGGAGGGGCTAACCTTAGTGATAAAAAAAATGGGGAGGGAGTGGAACCGGGAGGGAGGGAGGGAGATTTTGATCATCGGGAGGGGCTAACCTTAGTGATAAAAAAAATGGGGAGGGAGTGGAACCGGGAGGGAGGGAGGGAGATTTTGATCATCGGGAGGGGCTAACCTTAGTGATAAAAAAAATGGGGAGGGAGTGGAACCGGGAGGGAGGGAGGGAGATTTTGATCATCGGGAGGGGCTAACCTTAGTGATAAAAAAAATGGGGAGGGAGTGGAACCGGGAGGGAGGGAGGGAGATTTTGATCATCGGGAGGGGCTAACCTTAGTGATAAAAAAAATGGGGAGGGAGTGGAACCGGGAGGGAGGGAGGGAGATTTTGATCATCGGGAGGGGCTAACCTTAGTGATAAAAAAAATGGGGAGGGAGTGGAACCGGGAGGGAGGGAGGGAGATTTTGATCATCGGGAGGGGCTAACCTTAGTGATAAAAAAAATGGGGAGGGAGTGGAACCGGGAGGGAGGGAGGGAGATTTTGATCATCGGGAGGGGCTAACCTTAGTGATAAAAAAAATGGGGAGGGAGTGGAACCGGGAGGGAGGGAGGGAGATTTTGATCATCGGGAGGGGCTAACCTTAGTGATAAAAAAAATGGGGAGGGAGTGGAACCGGGAGGGAGGGAGGGAGATTTTGATCATCGGGAGGGGCTAACCTTAGTGATAAAAAAAATGGGGAGGGAGTGGAACCGGGAGGGAGGGAGGGAGATTTTGATCATCGGGAGGGGCTAACCTTAGTGATAAAAAAAATGGGGAGGGAGTGGAACCGGGAGGGAGGGAGGGAGATTTTGATCATCGGGAGGGGCTAACCTTAGTGATAAAAAAAATGGGGAGGGAGTGGAACCGGGAGGGAGGGAGGGAGATTTTGATCATCGGGAGGGGCTAACCTTAGTGATAAAAAAAATGGGGAGGGAGTGGAACCGGGAGGGAGGGAGGGAGATTTTGATCATCGGGAGGGGCTAACCTTAGTGATAAAAAAAATGGGGAGGGAGTGGAACCGGGAGGGAGGGAGGGAGATTTTGATCATCGGGAGGGGCTAACCTTAGTGATAAAAAAAATGGGGAGGGAGTGGAACCGGGAGGGAGGGAGGGAGATTTTGATCATCGGGAGGGGCTAACCTTAGTGATAAAAAAAATGGGGAGGGAGTGGAACCGGGAGGGAGGGAGGGAGATTTTGATCATCGGGAGGGGCTAACCTTAGTGATAAAAAAAATGGGGAGGGAGTGGAACCGGGAGGGAGGGAGGGAGATTTTGATCATCGGGAGGGGCTAACCTTAGTGATAAAAAAAATGGGGAGGGAGTGGAACCGGGAGGGAGGGAGGGAGATTTTGATCATCGGGAGGGGCTAACCTTAGTGATAAAAAAAATGGGGAGGGAGTGGAACCGGGAGGGAGGGAGGGAGATTTTGATCATCGGGAGGGGCTAACCTTAGTGATAAAAAAAATGGGGAGGGAGTGGAACCGGGAGGGAGGGAGGGAGATTTTGATCATCGGGAGGGGCTAACCTTAGTGATAAAAAAAATGGGGAGGGAGTGGAACCGGGAGGGAGGGAGGGAGATTTTGATCATCGGGAGGGGCTAACCTTAGTGATAAAAAAAATGGGGAGGGAGTGGAACCGGGAGGGAGGGAGGGAGATTTTGATCATCGGGAGGGGCTAACCTTAGTGATAAAAAAAATGGGGAGGGAGTGGAACCGGGAGGGAGGGAGGGAGATTTTGATCATCGGGAGGGGCTAACCTTAGTGATAAAAAAAATGGGGAGGGAGTGGAACCGGGAGGGAGGGAGGGAGATTTTGATCATCGGGAGGGGCTAACCTTAGTGATAAAAAAAATGGGGAGGGAGTGGAACCGGGAGGGAGGGAGGGAGATTTTGATCATCGGGAGGGGCTAACCTTAGTGATAAAAAAAATGGGGAGGGAGTGGAACCGGGAGGGAGGGAGGGAGATTTTGATCATCGGGAGGGGCTAACCTTAGTGATAAAAAAAATGGGGAGGGAGTGGAACCGGGAGGGAGGGAGGGAGATTTTGATCATCGGGAGGGGCTAACCTTAGTGATAAAAAAAATGGGGAGGGAGTGGAACCGGGAGGGAGGGAGGGAGATTTTGATCATCGGGAGGGGCTAACCTTAGTGATAAAAAAAATGGGGAGGGAGTGGAACCGGGAGGGAGGGAGGGAGATTTTGATCATCGGGAGGGGCTAACCTTAGTGATAAAAAAAATGGGGAGGGAGTGGAAC
>OZ018409.1:47362736-47365236 GCA_963969595.1 Neckera pumila | reverse complement strand
AGGGAGATTTTGATCATCGGGAGGGGCTAACCTTAGTGATAAAAAAAATGGGGAGGGAGTGGAACCGGGAGGGAGGGAGGGAGATTTTGATCATCGGGAGGGGCTAACCTTAGTGATAAAAAAAATGGGGAGGGAGTGGAACCGGGAGGGAGGGAGGGAGATTTTGATCATCGGGAGGGGCTAACCTTAGTGATAAAAAAAATGGGGAGGGAGTGGAACCGGGAGGGAGGGAGGGAGATTTTGATCATCGGGAGGGGCTAACCTTAGTGATAAAAAAAATGGGGAGGGAGTGGAACCGGGAGGGAGGGAGGGAGATTTTGATCATCGGGAGGGGCTAACCTTAGTGATAAAAAAAATGGGGAGGGAGTGGAACCGGGAGGGAGGGAGGGAGATTTTGATCATCGGGAGGGGCTAACCTTAGTGATAAAAAAAATGGGGAGGGAGTGGAACCGGGAGGGAGGGAGGGAGATTTTGATCATCGGGAGGGGCTAACCTTAGTGATAAAAAAAATGGGGAGGGAGTGGAACCGGGAGGGAGGGAGGGAGATTTTGATCATCGGGAGGGGCTAACCTTAGTGATAAAAAAAATGGGGAGGGAGTGGAACCGGGAGGGAGGGAGGGAGATTTTGATCATCGGGAGGGGCTAACCTTAGTGATAAAAAAAATGGGGAGGGAGTGGAACCGGGAGGGAGGGAGGGAGATTTTGATCATCGGGAGGGGCTAACCTTAGTGATAAAAAAAATGGGGAGGGAGTGGAACCGGGAGGGAGGGAGGGAGATTTTGATCATCGGGAGGGGCTAACCTTAGTGATAAAAAAAATGGGGAGGGAGTGGAACCGGGAGGGAGGGAGGGAGATTTTGATCATCGGGAGGGGCTAACCTTAGTGATAAAAAAAATGGGGAGGGAGTGGAACCGGGAGGGAGGGAGGGAGATTTTGATCATCGGGAGGGGCTAACCTTAGTGATAAAAAAAATGGGGAGGGAGTGGAACCGGGAGGGAGGGAGGGAGATTTTGATCATCGGGAGGGGCTAACCTTAGTGATAAAAAAAATGGGGAGGGAGTGGAACCGGGAGGGAGGGAGGGAGATTTTGATCATCGGGAGGGGCTAACCTTAGTGATAAAAAAAATGGGGAGGGAGTGGAACCGGGAGGGAGGGAGGGAGATTTTGATCATCGGGAGGGGCTAACCTTAGTGATAAAAAAAATGGGGAGGGAGTGGAACCGGGAGGGAGGGAGGGAGATTTTGATCATCGGGAGGGGCTAACCTTAGTGATAAAAAAAATGGGGAGGGAGTGGAACCGGGAGGGAGGGAGGGAGATTTTGATCATCGGGAGGGGCTAACCTTAGTGATAAAAAAAATGGGGAGGGAGTGGAACCGGGAGGGAGGGAGGGAGATTTTGATCATCGGGAGGGGCTAACCTTAGTGATAAAAAAAATGGGGAGGGAGTGGAACCGGGAGGGAGGGAGGGAGATTTTGATCATCGGGAGGGGCTAACCTTAGTGATAAAAAAAATGGGGAGGGAGTGGAACCGGGAGGGAGGGAGGGAGATTTTGATCATCGGGAGGGGCTAACCTTAGTGATAAAAAAAATGGGGAGGGAGTGGAACCGGGAGGGAGGGAGGGAGATTTTGATCATCGGGAGGGGCTAACCTTAGTGATAAAAAAAATGGGGAGGGAGTGGAACCGGGAGGGAGGGAGGGAGATTTTGATCATCGGGAGGGGCTAACCTTAGTGATAAAAAAAATGGGGAGGGAGTGGAACCGGGAGGGAGGGAGGGAGATTTTGATCATCGGGAGGGGCTAACCTTAGTGATAAAAAAAATGGGGAGGGAGTGGAACCGGGAGGGAGGGAGGGAGATTTTGATCATCGGGAGGGGCTAACCTTAGTGATAAAAAAAATGGGGAGGGAGTGGAACCGGGAGGGAGGGAGGGAGATTTTGATCATCGGGAGGGGCTAACCTTAGTGATAAAAAAAATGGGGAGGGAGTGGAACCGGGAGGGAGGGAGGGAGATTTTGATCATCGGGAGGGGCTAACCTTAGTGATAAAAAAAATGGGGAGGGAGTGGAACCGGGAGGGAGGGAGGGAGATTTTGATCATCGGGAGGGGCTAACCTTAGTGATAAAAAAAATGGGGAGGGAGTGGAACCGGGAGGGAGGGAGGGAGATTTTGATCATCGGGAGGGGCTAACCTTAGTGATAAAAAAAATGGGGAGGGAGTGGAACCGGGAGGGAGGGAGGGAGATTTTGATCATCGGGGAGTGAGGGTGTGAGATTACCGGGAGTGAGGGAGTGAGAGTGAGTCGTCACCGGGAGTGAGGGAGTCGTCACCAAGGGTGAAGGACGGAGGCGTATGGAGACGCGCAGTGGGAGGAGGAAGCCGGCGTGGCGACAGGAGTGGTTGGCTATGCGGCTGAGGGGTTGCTGGCACAGGAAGGTGGGTGGGCTTCCAAATTTTTTGTTGTTTCCGATGTTCTTTTGACGCAGGATGGGGGTGCCTGCCGA
>OZ018409.1:47325561-47327536 GCA_963969595.1 Neckera pumila | reverse complement strand
TCGGGAGGGGCTAACCTTAGTGATAAAAAAAATGGGGAGGGAGTGGAACCGGGAGGGAGGGAGGGAGATTTTGATCATCGGGAGGGGCTAACCTTAGTGATAAAAAAAATGGGGAGGGAGTGGAACCGGGAGGGAGGGAGGGAGATTTTGATCATCGGGAGGGGCTAACCTTAGTGATAAAAAAAATGGGGAGGGAGTGGAACCGGGAGGGAGGGAGGGAGATTTTGATCATCGGGAGGGGCTAACCTTAGTGATAAAAAAAATGGGGAGGGAGTGGAACCGGGAGGGAGGGAGGGAGATTTTGATCATCGGGAGGGGCTAACCTTAGTGATAAAAAAAATGGGGAGGGAGTGGAACCGGGAGGGAGGGAGGGAGATTTTGATCATCGGGAGGGGCTAACCTTAGTGATAAAAAAAATGGGGAGGGAGTGGAACCGGGAGGGAGGGAGGGAGATTTTGATCATCGGGAGGGGCTAACCTTAGTGATAAAAAAAATGGGGAGGGAGTGGAACCGGGAGGGAGGGAGGGAGATTTTGATCATCGGGAGGGGCTAACCTTAGTGATAAAAAAAATGGGGAGGGAGTGGAACCGGGAGGGAGGGAGGGAGATTTTGATCATCGGGAGGGGCTAACCTTAGTGATAAAAAAAATGGGGAGGGAGTGGAACCGGGAGGGAGGGAGGGAGATTTTGATCATCGGGAGGGGCTAACCTTAGTGATAAAAAAAATGGGGAGGGAGTGGAACCGGGAGGGAGGGAGGGAGATTTTGATCATCGGGAGGGGCTAACCTTAGTGATAAAAAAAATGGGGAGGGAGTGGAACCGGGAGGGAGGGAGGGAGATTTTGATCATCGGGAGGGGCTAACCTTAGTGATAAAAAAAATGGGGAGGGAGTGGAACCGGGAGGGAGGGAGGGAGATTTTGATCATCGGGAGGGGCTAACCTTAGTGATAAAAAAAATGGGGAGGGAGTGGAACCGGGAGGGAGGGAGGGAGATTTTGATCATCGGGAGGGGCTAACCTTAGTGATAAAAAAAATGGGGAGGGAGTGGAACCGGGAGGGAGGGAGGGAGATTTTGATCATCGGGAGGGGCTAACCTTAGTGATAAAAAAAATGGGGAGGGAGTGGAACCGGGAGGGAGGGAGGGAGATTTTGATCATCGGGAGGGGCTAACCTTAGTGATAAAAAAAATGGGGAGGGAGTGGAACCGGGAGGGAGGGAGGGAGATTTTGATCATCGGGAGGGGCTAACCTTAGTGATAAAAAAAATGGGGAGGGAGTGGAACCGGGAGGGAGGGAGGGAGATTTTGATCATCGGGGAGTGAGGGTGTGAGATTACCGGGAGTGAGGGAGTGAGAGTGAGTCGTCACCGGGAGTGAGGGAGTCGTCACCAAGGGTGAAGGACGGAGGCGTATGGAGACGCGCAGTGGGAGGAGGAAGCCGGCGTGGCGACAGGAGTGGTTGGCTATGCGGCTGAGGGGTTGCTGGCACAGGAAGGTGGGTGGGCTTCCAAATTTTTTGTTGTTTCCGATGTTCTTTTGACGCAGGATGGGGGTGCCTGCCGAATCCCACAGAGAGTACTATGTGGGGGAAGGGTTCCTCCGGGACCTGCTGCTACCGTTCACGGGATCCTCAGGGAAAGTGCGGCCGGACGACTTGCTTGGTTCCTACGGGCGCCGACTTGTTCGTTGATGGCCATTGCGCCCAGTACTGGTGTGATCGTTGGAAACGTGAGTGGTGGTGGTGGGTGTCCTGGGGGTGTGATTCGCTTTGCGAAAGCTTGGGAGAACGAAAGTTGAGGCTGGATTTTGTGCAATTGGAAGCCCGGTGCCGGCGGTACCGTTCGTCTTGGTTTAAGTGTGTCCCGGTCCCACTTATCAGTGCGATAGGAGCGAGACGTTGATGAAGTTCCTGAATCGGTTTGGTGCTGCTTGCGGTGCCTCGACATGAGGGAACGGATGACGCGTTTCGCGACGACTT
>OZ018409.1:47315561-47318061 GCA_963969595.1 Neckera pumila | reverse complement strand
CGCCTTTGGGCCGGAATAGTACTGGGATGGGTGACCTCCCGGGAAGTCCCGGTGCTGCATCCATTTTTTTTAAATTTAGAAAATGTTTTCTGTTGTTGGTTTTTTAATCTCTTGGATTCCTTGCTTGCCTTGAATTCGTACCTTGGATTCTTTTCTGGGATTTCATTTGTTTGCTAGTACGATTTTTTGGATTTAACAAGTTAAATCCAAAAAATCGTACTAGCAAACAAATGAAATCCTAGAAAAGAATCCAAGGTACAAATTTAAGGTAAGCCAGAAATCTGAGGGCATGATTTGATGTAAGGTCCTACTAGTTTTCCAAGAAAAAAAAATTGTCCCTAAACCAAAAGAAAAATTGCATCCACATATTTTGCAATTCTTTTTGGTTTACTACCCCAACAAAGATACTTTAATGATATGCAAAAAAAAAAACGAGCCAAGAAACACATGGGATTAATTAAAAAAAAAAGGAAACCAAAGAGCCAAAGGCACCAAAAGCCAACACAAATCAGTAGAAAAGAAATTAACTAGAAAGGGTTTAGGTTTGGGGTTTAGAGTTTTAGGGTTTAGGGCTTACGGCTTTTTGATCATCGGGAGGGGCTAACCTTAGTGATAAAAAAAATGGGGAGGGAGTGGAACCGGGAGGGAGGGAGGGAGATTTTGATCATCGGGAGGGGCTAACCTTAGTGATAAAAAAAATGGGGAGGGAGTGGAACCGGGAGGGAGGGAGGGAGATTTTGATCATCGGGAGGGGCTAACCTTAGTGATAAAAAAAATGGGGAGGGAGTGGAACCGGGAGGGAGGGAGGGAGATTTTGATCATCGGGAGGGGCTAACCTTAGTGATAAAAAAAATGGGGAGGGAGTGGAACCGGGAGGGAGGGAGGGAGATTTTGATCATCGGGAGGGGCTAACCTTAGTGATAAAAAAAATGGGGAGGGAGTGGAACCGGGAGGGAGGGAGGGAGATTTTGATCATCGGGAGGGGCTAACCTTAGTGATAAAAAAAATGGGGAGGGAGTGGAACCGGGAGGGAGGGAGGGAGATTTTGATCATCGGGAGGGGCTAACCTTAGTGATAAAAAAAATGGGGAGGGAGTGGAACCGGGAGGGAGGGAGGGAGATTTTGATCATCGGGAGGGGCTAACCTTAGTGATAAAAAAAATGGGGAGGGAGTGGAACCGGGAGGGAGGGAGGGAGATTTTGATCATCGGGAGGGGCTAACCTTAGTGATAAAAAAAATGGGGAGGGAGTGGAACCGGGAGGGAGGGAGGGAGATTTTGATCATCGGGAGGGGCTAACCTTAGTGATAAAAAAAATGGGGAGGGAGTGGAACCGGGAGGGAGGGAGGGAGATTTTGATCATCGGGAGGGGCTAACCTTAGTGATAAAAAAAATGGGGAGGGAGTGGAACCGGGAGGGAGGGAGGGAGATTTTGATCATCGGGAGGGGCTAACCTTAGTGATAAAAAAAATGGGGAGGGAGTGGAACCGGGAGGGAGGGAGGGAGATTTTGATCATCGGGAGGGGCTAACCTTAGTGATAAAAAAAATGGGGAGGGAGTGGAACCGGGAGGGAGGGAGGGAGATTTTGATCATCGGGAGGGGCTAACCTTAGTGATAAAAAAAATGGGGAGGGAGTGGAACCGGGAGGGAGGGAGGGAGATTTTGATCATCGGGAGGGGCTAACCTTAGTGATAAAAAAAATGGGGAGGGAGTGGAACCGGGAGGGAGGGAGGGAGATTTTGATCATCGGGAGGGGCTAACCTTAGTGATAAAAAAAATGGGGAGGGAGTGGAACCGGGAGGGAGGGAGGGAGATTTTGATCATCGGGAGGGGCTAACCTTAGTGATAAAAAAAATGGGGAGGGAGTGGAACCGGGAGGGAGGGAGGGAGATTTTGATCATCGGGGAGTGAGGGTGTGAGATTACCGGGAGTGAGGGAGTGAGAGTGAGTCGTCACCGGGAGTGAGGGAGTCGTCACCAAGGGTGAAGGACGGAGGCGTATGGAGACGCGCAGTGGGAGGAGGAAGCCGGCGTGGCGACAGGAGTGGTTGGCTATGCGGCTGAGGGGTTGCTGGCACAGGAAGGTGGGTGGGCTTCCAAATTTTTTGTTGTTTCCGATGTTCTTTTGACGCAGGATGGGGGTGCCTGCCGAATCCCACAGAGAGTACTATGTGGGGGAAGGGTTCCTCCGGGACCTGCTGCTACCGTTCACGGGATCCTCAGGGAAAGTGCGGCCGGACGACTTGCTTGGTTCCTACGGGCGCCGACTTGTTCGTTGATGGCCATTGCGCCCAGTACTGGTGTGATCGTTGGAAACGTGAGTGGTGGTGGTGGGTGTCCTGGGGGTGTGATTCGCTTTGCGAAAGCTTGGGAGAACGAAAGTTGAGGCTGGATTTTGTGCAATTGGAAGCCCGGTGCCGGCGGTACCGTTCGTCTTGGTTTAAGTGTGTCCCGGTCCCACTTATCAGTGCGATAGGAGCGAGACGTTGATGAAGTTCCTGA
>OZ018409.1:47305561-47308061 GCA_963969595.1 Neckera pumila | reverse complement strand
TACTTGCCGTGATGCGGTCATACCAAGGCTACTACACCAGATCCCATCAGAACTCTGAAGTTAAGCGCCTTTGGGCCGGAATAGTACTGGGATGGGTGACCTCCCGGGAAGTCCCGGTGCTGCATCCATTTTTTTTAAATTTAGAAAATGTTTTCTGTTGTTGGTTTTTTAATCTCTTGGATTCCTTGCTTGCCTTGAATTCGTACCTTGGATTCTTTTCTGGGATTTCATTTGTTTGCTAGTACGATTTTTTGGATTTAACAAGTTAAATCCAAAAAATCGTACTAGCAAACAAATGAAATCCTAGAAAAGAATCCAAGGTACAAATTTAAGGTAAGCCAGAAATCTGAGGGCATGATTTGATGTAAGGTCCTACTAGTTTTCCAAGAAAAAAAAATTGTCCCTAAACCAAAAGAAAAATTGCATCCACATATTTTGCAATTCTTTTTGGTTTACTACCCCAACAAAGATACTTTAATGATATGCAAAAAAAAAAACGAGCCAAGAAACACATGGGATTAATTAAAAAAAAAAGGAAACCAAAGAGCCAAAGGCACCAAAAGCCAACACAAATCAGTAGAAAAGAAATTAACTAGAAAGGGTTTAGGTTTGGGGTTTAGAGTTTTAGGGTTTAGGGCTTACGGCTTTTTGATCATCGGGAGGGGCTAACCTTAGTGATAAAAAAAATGGGGAGGGAGTGGAACCGGGAGGGAGGGAGGGAGATTTTGATCATCGGGAGGGGCTAACCTTAGTGATAAAAAAAATGGGGAGGGAGTGGAACCGGGAGGGAGGGAGGGAGATTTTGATCATCGGGAGGGGCTAACCTTAGTGATAAAAAAAATGGGGAGGGAGTGGAACCGGGAGGGAGGGAGGGAGATTTTGATCATCGGGAGGGGCTAACCTTAGTGATAAAAAAAATGGGGAGGGAGTGGAACCGGGAGGGAGGGAGGGAGATTTTGATCATCGGGAGGGGCTAACCTTAGTGATAAAAAAAATGGGGAGGGAGTGGAACCGGGAGGGAGGGAGGGAGATTTTGATCATCGGGAGGGGCTAACCTTAGTGATAAAAAAAATGGGGAGGGAGTGGAACCGGGAGGGAGGGAGGGAGATTTTGATCATCGGGAGGGGCTAACCTTAGTGATAAAAAAAATGGGGAGGGAGTGGAACCGGGAGGGAGGGAGGGAGATTTTGATCATCGGGAGGGGCTAACCTTAGTGATAAAAAAAATGGGGAGGGAGTGGAACCGGGAGGGAGGGAGGGAGATTTTGATCATCGGGAGGGGCTAACCTTAGTGATAAAAAAAATGGGGAGGGAGTGGAACCGGGAGGGAGGGAGGGAGATTTTGATCATCGGGAGGGGCTAACCTTAGTGATAAAAAAAATGGGGAGGGAGTGGAACCGGGAGGGAGGGAGGGAGATTTTGATCATCGGGAGGGGCTAACCTTAGTGATAAAAAAAATGGGGAGGGAGTGGAACCGGGAGGGAGGGAGGGAGATTTTGATCATCGGGAGGGGCTAACCTTAGTGATAAAAAAAATGGGGAGGGAGTGGAACCGGGAGGGAGGGAGGGAGATTTTGATCATCGGGAGGGGCTAACCTTAGTGATAAAAAAAATGGGGAGGGAGTGGAACCGGGAGGGAGGGAGGGAGATTTTGATCATCGGGAGGGGCTAACCTTAGTGATAAAAAAAATGGGGAGGGAGTGGAACCGGGAGGGAGGGAGGGAGATTTTGATCATCGGGAGGGGCTAACCTTAGTGATAAAAAAAATGGGGAGGGAGTGGAACCGGGAGGGAGGGAGGGAGATTTTGATCATCGGGAGGGGCTAACCTTAGTGATAAAAAAAATGGGGAGGGAGTGGAACCGGGAGGGAGGGAGGGAGATTTTGATCATCGGGAGGGGCTAACCTTAGTGATAAAAAAAATGGGGAGGGAGTGGAACCGGGAGGGAGGGAGGGAGATTTTGATCATCGGGAGGGGCTAACCTTAGTGATAAAAAAAATGGGGAGGGAGTGGAACCGGGAGGGAGGGAGGGAGATTTTGATCATCGGGAGGGGCTAACCTTAGTGATAAAAAAAATGGGGAGGGAGTGGAACCGGGAGGGAGGGAGGGAGATTTTGATCATCGGGAGGGGCTAACCTTAGTGATAAAAAAAATGGGGAGGGAGTGGAACCGGGAGGGAGGGAGGGAGATTTTGATCATCGGGAGGGGCTAACCTTAGTGATAAAAAAAATGGGGAGGGAGTGGAACCGGGAGGGAGGGAGGGAGATTTTGATCATCGGGAGGGGCTAACCTTAGTGATAAAAAAAATGGGGAGGGAGTGGAACCGGGAGGGAGGGAGGGAGATTTTGATCATCGGGAGGGGCTAACCTTAGTGATAAAAAAAATGGGGAGGGAGTGGAACCGGGAGGGAGGGAGGGAGATTTTGATCATCGGGAGGGGCTAACCTTAGTGATAAAAAAAATGGGGAGGGAGTGGAACCGGGAGGGAGGGAGGGAGATTTTGA